>OZ034803.1:7119785-7719785 GCA_964028335.1 Altica lythri
ATTTTAATGACACTGAATATAGTTTACCTTTTTCATTGTTTTTATTTTAACAAAAAACCGATTAGGTTTTGGAAAATGATGAAAACGAACGTCTGAATTTTGGGCTGCATTACTTGAACATCCTTAAACACAACAGTATTTTCTACTTTTGTTTTTTTTTTTTGAGAAAATCTAGCTTCACAATTATTTAATAAATCTGAGGCCATAGTTAAATGTTAATTTTCACTGATGTACACTTTTTTTTATTAATAGACGAAATATAAATAAACAAAATTTAACAGCATACAAATTTGCCTTATTTTTATGTATGGCTAACTACCAGCTTTCACCCTAGCGCTAGTTTATAATGTGACCACCAGTCAGCGCACCATGTTCGGTGACACATACCAATAATTAGATATTTTACAAAGTGTTAATTTTATAAACGTCAATTACTGTCAATTTTAATTTATTTGTCAAAGTACTTTTGCTCTTGCTGCCAATAGCAACGAGCGACCATAAAAAAGTAAAGCATTTGTATTGAGAAGCGGGTTAAACAATGACATGTTTTTGAGAAGTTTGCAGAAAATGTTATTATGTGATTAGGGTATTACTCCAACTATAATAAAAAGTGTATTAAAAAACACTCATTAAAGAACAATTACCTGTATTGAAAAGAACGGCGAAAGTGTTGAGTGCTTAGATAAGAGATTCCATAATGTTGGTTAAATTACTCATTGCAACAAAATTAGTTACGATAATTAATTTAAATGTATTGCTAAAATGTTACTAAACAGATATTAACTAATTAAAAAGTTTTCAAATTTATAAATTTTGATTTTTGAAAATTGAAAATTTTTAAACTAACAAAAGGTTATTAGGTTTTTAATAAATAAAAATGTTTAATATCCGTAATTCAGAAAAAAAATGGGTGTGTTCTTATGTACGCATGTAAAAAGTTACACTTCTTTGATCTAAAAAATCATAGAGTTTTTGTTAACAAATTTTTAAATAACGTTGTTTAATCTCTTTAAATTCAATATAAATAAATAAATAAATAAATAAATAAATAAATAAATAAATAAATAAATAAATAAATAAATAAATAAATAAATAAATAAATAAATAAATAAATAAATAAATAAATAAATAAATAAATAAATAAATAAATAAATAAATAAATAAATAAATAAATAAATAAATAAATAAATAAATGCATAAATAAATAAATAAATAAATAAATAAATAAATAAATAAATAAATAAATATAAAAGAAAATGTTTGAGTGTTTAAATTATTTACTGTTTTAGTTTGTTTATTACAGAGAATATCGCTTAGTTCATGAAATATCTGTGTGTGTTTTAATAAAAATTTTGTTTGTTTTTGTCTAATTTGTCAGTTTTTTAAAATTATCTTTTTGACATTTCTTGTTTTTGTAGTTATTTTTAAAGTTTATGAAAAAAATGACTAATTTGATTCTGTGGACTTTTCATTCGGATTTTCGTAGCACACATCTTTAAAATTTACCCGTATTTTTCCTTAACGCGCCAGAAAAAGTATTACTTAAAAAATTGTAAAACAAAAATGTTTAACCAAAAACATATAATTGCATATTATACAATAATAGTTCTTATATCCAAACAACTTTTTATTACCACATTTTGATATTGTGAACTAAAAGGTCTTGTAACAGGCATATTTTCTTTTATTATTGTTATTGTTAACTATTCAAATTGTAAAAACATACGAGACTAACCTGTTTATATGATGGGAATTCTTACAATGTTAAACATAGGTATTATTCAGTAATTAATCGTGTTCTTCCCTTTATTTTTCCATAATTTCATTTAACCTAATTTTAACTATCGTCAGTGCTTGGAATTTCTTCATATCACATTATCATATTATCACTTAATTGTTGAACTATTTCGATTATTAAAATATATTTCTTGTATAGTAAACAATTATTTATTTACGTCAATTTATCTTCTTTTTCCGTACTTACTCTGTGGTTAATTTTCCTACGGTTAGCCCAGTAATTAATTCTACTAGTGTAATGGTAAAAGACTATTTGGGGGCACGCTGTCAGATTTCATTTTCATCGTAACCAGCTTCCGGGAAAGAATCGACTAAGAAGAATTCTAGCGGCATTGTTTCAATATAAGCTCATTTTCGCCTTTTAGTTTTGGATTTTGAAACAAGCCCTTAATTTCCGACTGGGCCATTGAATCCATCTACGTTTTGGTTATATTTTTGAGTTATTTCGTGTGCAGTGGGAAAAACCACATTGTGCGATTTGTAGAGAAAGTCGGTAAGTGCTTAAATATCGTAAGCCATATGGTAAAATTATTCTCATTGCGATTTGCGATTCCCTCGATTCGTAGATTTAGCAGAAGCACATTATAAAGACGGCTTTTGGGGCAAAATCAACGTCCCAGGTAAGTAGAACAACGCATGGTTGTAGTTTTTTTTGAAGTAAAACTTCTTTAGCGAGACTAGGAGTAAAAAAGTTATTCTAACGGACGTGACGTCATTCTAATAACAGAAACCGGAAACAAAACCTAATTACAAAATACCTGATACGATTTTTCATGGGCGCCGGCAGCAGGGTGCAAGAGGGTGCGCTTGCACCCCCCTGCTATGAAAAAAAATACCTGAATTTACCAGAAAATTATATATTTTTTAATTTTTTTATTAAATTATTGTTTGAATAAAAACTAAAGGCGTCACGGTTGCTGTCCAAATCATTCTACATTCTATATATATTAGATCATAATGTAGATGAAAATAATCCTGGCGGCGCTCATGCGATTCTGCCTACTATATTAAATAAAATTAAATCTGTGAATCTGTGAATTGACAGCTTGTTATCTTGTCAACCAAAATACATTGCTAGTAGTTTTTTGTGTATAAAGTGTTTGTATTAAATATGAATAAACAAAGTGGATTTATTAATAAAGAAAGTGATGAAAAAATATTGAATGAAAATAGTGAGTACCTATAATCTATATGCATACATTTTATTTTTGGTGTGTAATCACACTATTTATACCTTATTATTTATACCTATTATTTATACCTAGCTATTTTCGTTTTATAGACTTAAAGAGCTAAAAAGAAAAAGAAATTGTGAACGTCAAAGGGCATATTATAAGCGCCAGAAAGATTTGAAGAAAAATGACAAAAATGAAAAAATGACGAGACAGCCACATTCATTATGATTTGATTAAGTAAGTTTATATACATACATATTATGATAGTAAATAATTGTTTATACGGAATCTTTACGTTGAGTAAAGAAGCATGTTGCAAGTTTTTGTTCATAAAATAATAATATTCGAAATATTTTAACACTTTCTTATACTTATTTTAGGTTTGGTTAGGTAGCCATAAAGGCCATAAAACCACTAGTCAGGATCCTTCGTAGACGTAAAGGAAACAAACTTAACTAAGGATTTTAAATTTTATGAAATATGCTATAAAATGATACAAAATGAATGGGTTATCTAACTATCGAAGGCTCTTGTGTTGTGATGTATTACAATAAGGTAGATACAGCTACAAAATCACACATTCTAAACGTAATGTGTGTATATTTGTAATATTGTTTACCTATTATTGAAGCAAAACTTCTTTAGTTGCGACTAGGGGTTACTCTAACGTTAGATTCTAACGGAAGATTCTGATGGAAGTAACTGTGTAATTTCAGCTATGGGAGGAGCTTAAATTTTCGAAATTTATTTATGAAATTTTCAAACGGTTTCAAATACATTAATGTTATTTAGAGAGTAACATCTATGTTTCACATTTTAGTTATCATAAACCTATTATTTCATATATAAAAAAAAATAATGATAACTTTCAAATTCCTATTTCTAATGAATAATATAAATATAACATCTCATTTTTTTGTAAAGTATATAGGCAATAAATATGATTGAATTGTAATTAAATATTTATTTTCCGATACGTACGTCAACAAGTTTTACTTCAATCGCGCGTAAAGGTTACACGCACACTCTTTTTTTTCTACCCTATTACATCTTATAGGTGAATTGATTTCTAATTTCTTTTCCTCTCATTACTATTAGTTTAATCCCTGGATTTATATTTATTTAATGACGCCATACTATTTATAATTATTAAATTTATGTTGTTTTTTTTTTCTTAAATGTTTCTACGTATAAAAACTAGACACCTTTTTTTATCTTCTTTATTTGTAATATTTATCGTATTTTATAAATTTAACTTACTAAATTTGTATTTAATTGTTTAAATAAATGTAATTAAATATAGTAACAATTTTCATTGCAAAATGTATTATTTTCTTTTCTATATTGTTAGTCTAAATTAATAAATGAATTTAGAAACCTTAGCAATTATTATCTTGCTTTAAATCAGTTGTATTGTAGCTATTCGAGTTATTTGGATCTGGCAATTTGGGGAGGGGCGAGCTAGTGCTTAGCCAGCACTGAGGCCAGATTCATCACAATTAAGTTAGTGTGGAATATTCATAGATTTTTTTAATTTATACATAAAAAAATTGCTCCCTAAATGCTCCATTAGAATACGCAATTACTACAGTAATTAATTAATTTTATAATTAATTATTTGCAATTAAAATTACGGAATTAATTTTTTCTACACTTCAACAAATTAGTTTTTTTATTATTTTTTTTGTTATTAATAAATTGCTCCCTAAATGCTCCCTTAAGATTCTCAATTGCTCCAGTAATTAATAATTTTTTTAATTAATTATCTGCAATTAAAATTACAGAATGTATGCGAATGATTTAGCAAAATCATTATATGATGTAGATGGCTTTGAGGAGTAGGTATACGGGGGTGAATTAAAAGGGTGCATGCTAGTTGGCTCCGGTGGTCAGAATGTAATACCTGTTTTTAAAAGGATCTTAGGTTAGTTGGCTCCCGTTGCCGATTCTGGAAATTAAGGTAAAGTATCGCTAATCCCAGATTAAAGATTACTAATACGAAAGGCAGGGTACGGGATTAGTAGGGTAGTTGTTAATAAAAACCTACTCAAAAACAGATCACTGATTAAGAAGTTTTTTCTTTTAAAAGTTTCCCGAAGTGTTACCAAATCGTCCTGCACTTCACCAATTTGCTGATTACTTGGTGGACAATTACATCTCGGAGGACGCTGATGTTCCACCTCATATTTGGGCCGAAAAGAGTCCGTCACTGGAGCGTACCACAAACGCTTGCGTAAGCTTCCACGCTAAATTTAATTTACTATTTTATAGTCACCATCAAAATATATTCCAATTTTTGGAAAATTGTAAAAATATTCAAATTGATGCATACATACATTAAAATGTGGAATGTCAGTCAACGGAAAATGGTGTACCGCAGGGTGGTTTTTTGAAAAAACAATTTGTGGAGGAAAAAATTTGTAAAATTAATGTCATATAAATTCCATCCAAACATTTGAAATTTAATAATTATATGTAAGTATATAAAAATAAATTTATATTATATTATTAGAACAATTGTTTATTTTGAGTTTTGGAATTCCTAGAAAAAAGAAGATAGGTACCTAATCCTCTTAACCACCGGAGCCAATTAGTATACGGTCATCGGAGCCAACTAGTATAAGACTAAAAGGGTTTTCTTACCACGGGATTCAACTAGTGTGCGCCGGATTAAAAAACTTTTAGCAGAAGTTAAAATTCTAATTAATAATTTTGATAAATTGCAAGTAATTAATTAAAGAATTAACGTCTTACTGTGAGAGAGCATTTAGAGAGCAATTTATTAATGAAAAAAATAAAATAAAAATAAAAACACTTTAATTTGTTGTAATATAGAAAAAATAAATTCCGTAATTTAAATTGCAAATAATTAATTAAAAAATTGACTAAAAACTGGAGCAATTGCGCATTCTGAGAGAACAGCTAGGGAGCAATTTGTTGATGAAAAAATCCAAAAAAAACTTTATGTTGAGATAAAGAAAAAATAAATTTCCGTAATTTTAATTGCAGATAATTATTTAAAAAAAATGATTAATTACTGGAGCAATTGCGGATTCTAAGGGAACAATTAGGGAGCAATTTATTAATGAAAAAAAAAATAAAAAACTTTAATTTGTTGTAATATAAAAAAAATAAATTCCGTAATTTAAATGGCAAATAATTAATTAAAAACTGGACTAATTACTGGAGCAATTGTGGATTCTGAGAGAGCATTTAAGGAGCAATTTGTTGATGAAAAAAAAATATACAAAAAAAACTGTAATTTGTTGAGATATAGAAAAAATAAATTCCGTAATTTTAATTGCAGATAATTAATTAAAGAAATTATTAATTACTGGGGCAATTGAGAATTCTAAGGGAGCATTTAGGTAGCAATTTATTAATAATAAAAAAAACTGTAATTTAATAAATGTAGAAAAAATAAATTCCGTAATTTTAATTGCAAATAATTAATTAAAAAATTGACTAATTACTGGAGCAATTGCGAATTCTGAGAGAGCATTTAGGGAGCAATTTATTTATGAAATTTTTTTTTTTAAATTGTAATTTGATGAGATATAGAAAAAGTAATTTTAATTGCAAATAATTAATTAAAAAATTATTTTACTACTGGAGCAATTGCGGATTCTAATGCATTTAGGGAGCAATTTTTTTATGTATGATTTAAAAAATCTATGAATATTCCACGCTAACTTAATTGTGATGGCCACATATGACCCATTGTGCATCCTCCCGTGTGTAGGGATATCTCACCTCAGGCTGTCACCAGGCCTAGTGATTTAAAATAGGTGATGGGGCTCCCGAGGGGGATCTCACTGACATCGGCTTGTGTAAGCCAGTACTCGCCCAACACGGATCTTCTGATTTCAGAAAAAGCAGAGCAGTCATACATTATGTGTTCTACTGTTTCCTCTTCTTGTTCGCAGCCTCTGCATGGCGGCGATTCTGTTAATTTCATCCTAAAGAGATGTTGTCGCAATTGGCAGTGACCTGTCAAGATTCCCACAGCTGTTCGGAGATTTTGTCTGGTCAATGCCTTAAATTTTTTTGCTGTTTTCTCGCCAGGATGATATAATAACTCTCTAACCATTCTACAGTTCGTAGTTTCATCCCAGCACTGTATAAAGTTTTGGTAAGAGTGCTGTTTGATAAGGTCCATGAAGGATTAAATTGATTAAATAATTTAATCATTTATACATGACAAAAATTAGCTAATTGTTGTAGCCCGCAGCCCTCTTTGCTAAATTTTTCGCAATGCGGTTGCCTTTAGAGTTCCCATGTCCTTCCATCCAGCTAAGAGTGACCACGTTATTCTGGCTGGCCTCAGTTAGAGATTGGTGACATTCTAGTCCTAAACTTAAAGTGAAACGTGGTCTAATCAAGGTCAGTAGTGCTTGTCGGCAGTCTGTGTAAATATTTTTATTCCTGCCTGTGATGTTCCTATTAATTAATTTTTTTGCAGCCATAGTTATGCCTGTGAGTTCTGACTGAACCTATTCGAGTCAGTTTTTAACTAATTAATTTCCTTGATCAATTGTTGTCATATCCTTGTGTCTTAGTAATTTATTGTATAATATTTTGGGGTTTTTGGTACCGGCATTTTAGCACCGGAATTATTTTTGGTACCGGCGTTTTAGTACCGAAGTTTTTTGGTACCGGCATCATTTTTGGTACCCGCATTTCGTATTTTTGGTTTTGGCATTAATTTTGGTAGTAACAGCATTTCAATTACCGAAGTCTAGAACCGGTCTGAAGTTTTTTTTGAAGCCTATTGTAATTGGTGATTGGAAGCCACCTCTACCAGAACAGATAAGCAAAAGATTTACTATCTTGTATTTTGTATTCTTTTTTTTACTATTAGTTTATTTTAATTTTGTAATTCGCGAGTGTGATCACACCTATACCACTCATTTATTATTGTTTTTTTTTTAACTAAGACGCCAGTTTATATTTGTAACAGCTCTAAATTGTATTTCTTTTATTTTGGTCTACAACATAATTTTTTTATATTAAAGAAGGGTCTAGCTTACGGAACTGATTTTTTTTATTTAGCTTACTTTATCTTATTTTGTCGGATTGTGGAAAAGTTGTTAGTGCCTATTACATCTAGGGGTTTCCGGCTTGTACCGTCTAAGTCGGTGGCGCGGCTCACTTGTTTAACATCCCTCTACGGCTGAGCTCGGGCATAATTTGCCAGTATAGTAACCACTTACAAACCTTGCGCAATTGGTTTAATTGTTAATATTAGATTTTTCTTAAATAGTCCTTAACCTTTTGTTAAGTGAGGTAGAAAAAAAACATGGTAGTCTGTTGCAAAGTATACAGGATTTTTAAGAAATATTCAATACTAGTAGCGCCATCTATCATTGGGTTTGATGGGTACATTCTTTATTGATGTTGTGTCAAAATTTCATGCCAATCGAACTACTTCACGCCGAGTTATCGCGCCTAAACTGACAGTACCGATTTTCGTGATTACTCTAGAAACTGTCAAAAAAGTGTATCTGTTTATTAAAAATGAGCCAAAGTTTTCATTGAGGTACACGCAAATGTAATTAAATATCTTCAAAGATTTGATCTATCGCATTTTGACCGGAAATTTGGGCATGAGAAAGATGTTATCACAGTTTGTTCTAAACCAGCTCACAGATAAATAAAAAATTCTTTGAATTCAACATCCGAGAAACTTTAAAAAAGATAAAATTTTCTGTACAAAATTTTGAATAGTGACGAAACGTGGTGTTATCAATACGTTTCCAAAACCAAGCATCAAAGTTTAGCATGGAATCCCCAAGAGCCAAATCCATATAAACCGCCGATCAGAAAAGTCAAAAGTGAAGACAATGTTGATTTTTTTTACGATTTAAAAGCAATTATTCACAAAGAATTCGTTACAGCAGGCCAAACAGATAATGTTGCGTATTTATCTCTCTCTTGCGTATTCGTTGTGTTCGGCCAGAATATCGCAAAAAAGGGAGCTGGACCATGCAAATAACTGTATTAACTCTGAAGGGATCTATTTTAAATAAAATAAATTCCATTTGCTAAAAAATAATTTTGGTTTTAATTTTTTTTTGTCCTGTTTACTTTGCAACGTACCTCGTATAAATGTATACATTTATGTCAATTGATTATAAGATCATTAACTCAAAAACAACAATCTTAACATTTATCAATTAGACAATCTTAAATTATACTCGTTATAAAACAAACTTATGTCCTTCAGATAGTTGAGGGTGTGATCTATTGTTATTGACAGGATTAAGTTTTCTTTTAGGGCTATTTTTCAGAGCTTAAGTTTATTTTTAGGCTATTGATGAGTTTGTTATGGCGACGTTCATTTATATATAAGTGACAATCTACATTTATATCTTGACACTTAGTCGAAATCGACATTGTTGACAAACGCAAGAATTTTAAGAGAATTCGTAGCCTTCTGAGGACAGTAATTGATTTTCTATACATTCGAAATGTAGGTTGTTTTCAGTTTTATTTGGTTAAATCTTACTCGTGTGAGCCTCTCATGAATCGAATTCCTTACATACCATATTGGATTCTGATAGAATTAAACCATGATTGTAAATACTACTACTTGCTGTCCGGTCGGTGTTTCATCTCATCAGATTCCGGTGTGTAACTCCATGAGTTGACAATTTGTGTATAGAATAAAGATTGGCTTGTACAATAAGATGTATAATGCATTTATGTATTTGTTGCGGCTATAAGAACTTTACTACACTTTATATATTAGGATACTTTGTAAAGAATAGTTAATTCAAAAAGATATGCATTCTTTTGTATGGGTGGTAGCAGCCGCAAAATACATTTATTGTTCCTAAAAAAAAATTCGACATTACCTATTAAAACACAAATCAGAGAGTTTTTACTGTAGATACTGTAGAATATTACTAAGGAAATTTATTTATATAGTATTTTATTAATTTTAACACCACCAATTAAATTAAAGTTTTAGCTAATACAGTAGAACCTTAATTAGTTACAAACCAAGGAATCCACAAAATATTTAAGTTATTAAGTTTTTAATTTGTTCAGAATTTATGTTAGAGAGTAATAGAAGTAGGGAAGGGGGTGTTAAGTCAATATATAGCTCCTATTTTTACCCGAATGCTCCAGAGTAAGAAATACACATGTTACATAAAATAGACGATGAAAGTTTGTATGAAAGTTTGTCAATTTTAAACCGATCCAGCTGAGATTTTGCATGCATATAACTACGAGGTAGGTATCCCCTAGAAAACGATTTTGATTAAACGAAAGGATTTTGATTAATTCCACCCCTAAGGGGATAAAATAGGGGATGAAAGTTTGCATGAAACTTTGTCAATTTTAAACCGTTCGGGCTCAAACTTTGCATGCATATAGTTACTATGACGAAGGATCCTCTAAGAAAGGATTTTGATAAATTCCACCCCTAAGAGGATAAACTAGGCGATGAAAGTTTGTATGAAAGTTTGTTAATTTTCCACCGATCGAGCTAAGATGTTGCATGCATATAGCTACTATGACGTAGGCATCCAGAAATTTTGAATAATTCCACCCCTAAGGGGATAAAATAGGGGATGAAAGTTGGTATGAAACTTTGTCAATTTTAAACCGATCAGGTTAAGATTTTGCATGTATATAGCTACTATGACGTAGGCATCCCCTAAAAAAGAATGTTGATAAATTCCACCCCTAAGGGGATAAAAAAGGGGATGAAAATTTGTATGAAACTTTGTCAATTTTAAACCGATCGGGCTGAGATTTTGCACCCATGTAGCTACTATGACGTAGGCATCCCCTAAAAAAGAATTTTGATTAATATCACCCCAAAGGCGATAAAATAGGGGATAAAAATTTGTATGAAACTTTGTCAATTTTAAACCGATCGGGCTAAAATTTTGCATGCATATAGCTACTATTACGTAGGCATCTCTTAAGAAAGGGTTTTGATAAATTCCACCCTAGTGGGATAAAATAGGGGATGAAAGTTGGTATGAAACTTTGTCAATTTTAAACCGATCAGGTTAAGATTTTGCATGTATAAAGCTACTATGACGTAGGCATTCCTTTAAAAAGAATGTTGATAAATTCCACCCCTAAGAGGATAAAAAAGGGGATGAAAGTTTGTATGAAACTTTATCAATTGTAAACCGATCGGGCTGAGATTTTGCATGTATATAGCTGCTATGACTTAGGCATTTCCTAAGAAAGGATTTTGATAAATTCTGCCCCTAAGCAATAAAATAGGGGATGAAAGTTTGTATGAAACTTTGTCAATTTCAAACAGATCGTGCTGAGATTTTGCATGCATATAGCGTGCAAGTTTTTACAGTTTTAAAATAATAATAGCTTTAATGTGCGGGGGTGTGAAGCGGTGAGGCGATAGCACGCTGCTGCTGGCCGACATGACACTGTCGATAGACGCGTAGAGTCTTGAAAATTCAAGAATAAATTTGATTTATTACGTAGTGGTGTACTAAGAAATGACTTTTTTTAAATTCCATCCCTAAGGATTTAAAATTGGTGTTGCAAATTTGTATAAAACACGGTGGCAAAAAACTAAAGTCCACGCGGATTAAGTCGCGGGCGGCCGCTTATAAATATATAAAACACTACCTATTCTTTTTTATAAAAATTTAATTCTGTAGATAAACCAACAATTTAAGTTATTTAGAACTTGAAGAATAAGCTACGAATAATATGTATTTTAATTTTAAAACAGATTTTTTTCGTGAATTTTTAATAAATTACTTTTTAAATCTGCATATTTTATTTCATGTCTGTCTCAATGCACGCGCCACTGCTGTAACCGAAACAGTCATCCGCCATATGCAACAGCCATCCCAGACGCACTTTTCTGTTTTAAATCCTCCTTCCTGAGGTTTTATATTCAAAGAATAAAACCGGATAATAACCTAACTTCTGTCAAAAAGATCTAATCAAAATTAAATGTAGGCTGAAGAGCTGAGGCCACAAACAGTAAAAGACGGAGAAGAAAATGAAATATTACGTCTATTGCGCCAAATCCTAACATATATCTTGCACAAGAAATTGTATAAGTCCAAAACACAATTCAAACATGAGCACACAATAATTCTTGTACAATTTATTGTACGAATTCTTGTGCAAGAAATTGGATAGTCTAAAACGGCTTTTATAGAAAAATTAAAATGTTAAATGTTATTGAGATCGACAAATTAGTAGCATAATCGTTAGATGTGACTTACAGTTTTTACCATTGCCCTACTGGGTCTCTATACTATGAATAATCGACACCCTGTACCAGTAGATAGATAGATATTTTTTGGGTTGGCTGTTAGCCTGTATCACTGCGACCTTTGCAGATCTATTGTGACTACCCATTATCTGTGGAATAGGATTAGAGCACCTTGTTCAGCTCTGCCCTCTTAATGAGACTTAATAGCCTTGACAGTGGCCACTCCGCATAACTTGGAGCAGCCGGTTTCTCCTCTCCCAGTACTAGATACCGCGTCCTTGCAAGGCCTTCACATTGGCATAGGACATGAAATGCGGTTTCCTCTTCCTCTTGGCAGTACGGACAAATGTCTTCATCTGCCAAGTTCAGCTGACTCATGTGTTTTCTGAGCCTACAATGTCCTGCCAAGAGACTGACAATCATTCTGACATCATTTCGCCTTTGTGATAGCAGCTCTGCAGTAAACTTTGCCGAGTGTCCCTTTATGAAGACTTTGGCTTGTCGCTTGCCCGGTGATTTTTCCCACCACTCCTGGGCCTTCTCTAGCCTCCATTTCTCAATGGCTGCCTTTCTGAATGTATTAGCAACTCCCACCGAATGGTTTCGGACCAATCATTGGAGTATTAGCTCCCGCACGCGCCAGTTCATCAGCCTTCTTATTGCCCCGAAACCCTGAGTGTCCTGGTATCCATGCCAGTGTCAGAGAATTTTGACTTGCGGCATGTGTCCGGGCCCCAACGCAGACATCCACAAGTGCTGACCACAGCAGAGGCGACAGTACCCCTCCCTGCGGACAGCCCCTTCCCACTGCTGCCTCAATGGAGGCCCCACCTAACTTGTACACTACGATCCTATGCGTTAGGTTGGCATACACCCATTGGCATATTAGTGGGGGGACCCCCTCCTTGAAAGTGCGTCGGTCACTGATTCGGGTCCAACATTACTGAAGGCTCCTTCAATATTAATAAACGCCGCTAGGGCTACTTCTTTGTCTTTAATTGACTTTGATAATAGCCTGTTCAAGTCATCCAGCGCTAGGTCTGTGGATTTTCCCCGCTGGTATGCATATTACAATCACTTAATGGGTTCTCCGTTAAGATTTCGTCCCTTATATATCTATCGACCAGTTTCTCCCTGTACCAGTACCTACACTATTAAAAAATTATTAACATGGTCAGCACTAAGTAAAGAAATTGCAACTGTCATTAAAATCCAGGTGAGTCTATAATAGCGCTGCAAGGTTTGACCATCACGCAAGTTCATGAATAAAAAAAAATGGTTAAGCTTATAGTGAGAACAACACGGCCAGCCTCTGTAAATCACAGACTTTTGAACTAAATAAAGAAGTGAGTTCCCCAGGTTTAATTTTGCCAGAATTTTTAAATGGAATTACTGAAAGAAATTCATGGAACAATGGTCCCCCAATTCAAGGGAGTCAATTTGGTATACCGATGACTTAAAGACTGAGAAAGTCTAATTAACTTTATACCTCGATACGCAATTGCATCTTACTGACGTCATAGTGACGTATATGCAAGTGGAATCAATGCGAGGTTTGCATGAATTGTAGTTGCCAAGTTTAACTTAAAAACACTTACTATCTTTGTCTTATTAACGCACAATAGAAAGAGATACTTTTAAGAAAATGGCAACACTGGAGAACTTAATTAACTACGCTGGCGCCGCTTGCCATTTTTCTTAAAAGTATCTTTTTCTATTGCGCGTTAATAAGACAAAAAAAGTAAGTCTTTCTAAGTTAAGCCCGGCAACTACGATTCATTTGAACCTTGGATTGGTTCCACTTGCATATACGTCACAATGACGTCAGTGACATGCAATTGTGTTTCAAGGAATAAGTGCGTTTACTACAATGTTCCAGACTGAAGTAATGGCCATACAACACTATGCAACGGAGATCAAAAGTCAGGGTTTAACGGATAAAACCGTATAGTCAAATACTTGAATAGCCAAGCAGCTCTAAAGGCCGTAGTCTTTGCACAAATAAGCTCACAGCTAGTGAGGAACTGCGTTAGGGCCCTGACACATGCCGGAAGTTGGAATTCTCTGACACTGGCATGAATGCCGGGACATCAAGTGTTGTGGGCAATGAGAAGGCCGATGAATTGGCCCAAGTGAAAGCTAATATCCCAATGATTGGCCTGGAACCATGTAGTGGGGTTGCTGAGGCAGCGATACACGCTCATCCTTCATTATTATTAAGCGAGACACTAATATTGCATCTAAACCAATTCACCAAGTATAATATACGTACATTTGGAAAAAAAATGCTGAAAGCAAAAAATAACTAAATTTTTGTGTTATATAATTCCTGAAGTATCTACATAAAAACTAAAGACACTAAATTTCACAAAAGAAACATTAGTATTTACAAGATTACATAACGATAAGTGAAACTGCCAAACATCAAAAAATATTGCACTTCATAAAACTCATTATACTTTTAAACTTTTAGGGAAAGGTAATAAAGATTTATTTAGCTCCACAGATAATTCTGTTTTTTTTTTTGGAAAATTATTGCACTTTTTGGGTAAACATTTTCTCATTATATTTCTTCCTCTCGTCATAGACACGTGTGCCGTATAAAATAAAATCCGTTGTTACTTAAAATAACCCAATAAAAATTATATTTTAAATATATAGCAAAAATATAAAACATCTTCAAACGAAACAAATTATAGCCGTATAATTCTTTTTTTACATCAGCATCTTTTTATAATCTACAGATAAAAAAAAAACTTTTACATGGGTTTATAATACCCAGAGAAAACTCACTCACAAATAATTATTTTATAATTTCTAATAGCAAAGAAGCAGATATCTTGACTGGCCCTTTTTATAATTTCCAGATAAAAAAATGTATCTTTTACATCGGTTTTCAATTATAAAACATTTTATTTTATTATCCAATAAAAATGTTTTTGTACAACTGTCAGCAAACAATGTTAAAAACGATTGTTTACATAGCAGCGTGTTAAAAATACTTTTAACACGTTGCCATGTAAACAAGTTTACTTTTAACACGGTTTAGTTTACTTTTAACACGGTTTGGTTTATTGTCATTGCAAATTCGCTCGTTTCATTATCAAAATAGGGAAGTTGTACAAAAAACATTGTATGGTATTTGTGTTAAAAGTGATTTTATTTTGTTCGTGAAATTGTTCAATTCGCTCCGCTCATTTCACAAACGTTTTCACTCACAAAATAAAACCTCACTTTTAACACTCATATCATAAATAACTATTATCTATTCATATAAATTTAACGGTTTAAGGTTAAAACAAAAACAACAAAAATCATTTCTAAATTTAAAAAAAAAATATATTAAAATATATATTGTCTATTTAAAAAACACACACCAATATACGAATTTATTTTTCTATACGAGAAAAAATTAATAGAACGTGTAATGATTCAGATAAGCCGCAAAAGTGCGAAACCGCAAGTGAAGTTGGTGCCAAAAATATGAATTATTAAGAATGGTCTCGAGTTAACTGTTTTTTTAAAGCATTTAAATATGAATACAAGATATAAATCTGAACATACCAACATGATGACTTATGTTAATTTCCTGATTTAAATACCGCAAGGAGATATTTTTTTCCTTTCTCATATTAATTTTTGTCAAAAACGTTAAATGGGTCTCTAATTTTAAATGCACTTAATTTATGAATGTCGTTACTTACACGGCCAAATAAGTTTCGTTATATATGTTATATTTGTCATTTTTAAGTATTAAAATTATCGTTATTTAAATATGTAGTAACAATATGTTTTATAAGTAGCTAGTAATCCTGTTTTATTGAGTTGAGACATGCAGGCCGTAAGTTAAAAAGTGATAATATTCAGGGTGTCGTAAGTACAGGATTTATTCTCAAGAATTCTATGCCAAACTACAATGTGTTTTTCGATCAAGTTTTTATTTACACGTATTCAAACCATTCAAAATAATAAACCATCACAAATCCTCTTTGCACTATCTTTACCCCCTCTCTGGCAATTTCTAAACGCCTAAGCAATGACGTTTTATTAAAAGGATATAAGACAAGCATTTCTCTTGTAAAGTGGTGAGGACTACGAGACATGTCGAATGGGCTTAAGGGTTATATTTTAACAATATGTCAGTCATTAAAGTTGGTAAATCCATTTAATAAGTCGTATACCCCTAATACCCTTCTGGTACATCTTGTAGTTCTCACCACTTTAAACCAGTGAGGCATTGATCTTCTGTTCAATGATGTGTCATTCGTTGAAATTTGTTAAACTGTTTAAAAGATATAACCGTAATAACATTTAGGAATCCTTATGCTTTTGGACACCCTAATATCTTTCTGGTCGCATTCCACATTCTTGTCTCCCTTCTGGTATATTCTGTAGTACGACAAAAAAATGGACAGTAATGTTAATACTCTTATCAATAAATAAAAAAAAGCAAAAAATTGTTGTAGTTTAAAAATAAACGGTTAAATTTTAAATACAGCAATTTTAAATTGTAATCGAAGGAATACACACAAACAATTTCTGTACAGAATGCCAGAAAATCCTATTTCTGTTTTTAACACCAAAGATCCCCAGCATCTTAGTCAGACGCATAATAATTTCGTTTCAAGAAGCTGGTGGCGTTGACCGAAGGCAAAGAATTGCTTGTTCTAGAGTAACAAATCTTAGAAAAGACCGATATGTGACTCGTTATGTCCGTACCAGCTCTTCGAACTCATTTTTTATATACGTACCAGAAAAGCATATCGATAAGCACAACTCGAAGGCGATTACATTATAACAATTTAAGAGCCAGAAGACCTTTAACAGTACCTACGCTTTCATCTCGACATATTGCTGCACGATTATAATGGGGCCACGAGCGTAGAATTTGGCTTTTACTACACTGCAAAATGTCTTTTTCTACGATAAGACAAGATTTGGTCTGGTAAGTGACAACCGCAGCAAAAGGGTATAAAGGGATCCAAGCAGGCTGGAACGACTAATATTTGCCAGAGAAGTTGGTTTGTACCAAGATGGAGTCATGTTTTGGGGCGGTAAACTCCACTTATTCTTATCGAGCAGACCATGACAGATAAAATGAGGAAACGAGCCTCTCTCCTTGGAGCGTTATGTGGACGATTTGGAAGATGTCAACCTAGCACTTTACTCCACACCTACAACGCATACATTCGACCTATAGTCGATTATAGGGCTATACCATTCATTACCCTCTCTTCCCAACAGAAAAACCGCCTGGCCGCAACTGAGCGGAAAATCCTACGAAAGTGCCAATTCCTCCCTCCTTGGCACCCTTCCCATCTCACATATATTCACACAAACTACAAAAATACTACACCAATTACTCTTCGGTTACAGGAACTCCAACGGAGGTATGCCACCAGGACCCTGCAAGGCCCCAACACCCGGGCTCAGGATACTCTCCGAACCCCTTGGAACGGAGGTCACAGAGCCATCCAGAGGAAGCCTCAAAGGAAACTTCCGCTTCCCCAGCTGAGGCTACTCCAAGCTGCAGGACAGCTACTTCCAGAGGAGCTCCAGGACCATCTAGAAGAGGCCCCACTAGCTCTAAGATAATTAAAATACTCTCAATATATATTATAAATAATAAAATAAATACATTAGTAACTAATTGTACAGAAAGTAGGCCGAGGTTTTCTGTGGTTTCCCTCGACCCAAGTTCGACCTGTCTCAGTCTAGAAATAGGCTGTTGCAGGAAGAACTTGCTAAATGGTCTTTCTTAAACAGGATAAAGTTGCCACGGACAACTCCTATAATAAAAAGCAGGAAACAGTAAACTGTAGCACTACCCTGAAAAGGACACTAAGTCCTATAGCAGGGTTTAGGGAAATAAAATATATTACTTATTTAATTCTAAGAAATAATTTGTAAGCTAAACAATAAAACATTTTTAAATTTGAAAAAAAAAAATTTGACAGATGCCATATAAGCCGAAAACATGATTATTCAACCCATGGAGACTAGACAAGGAGTACGAACTCCATGTATTCAAATAGGGCTACTAAAATAAGAGGGCGCTGGTGTTCCATTTGTACCAAAATGGCCGACCAATGAGGATGTAGTTTGAAATAAAATAAATAACTTTTAATTATTTTATTATTAATTTCTTCACCCAATGAAAAAATACAAAAATATCATTAATAAAATTAGATTGATTAGATTATTCACATAAATATACAAAAATCAAAAATTGGTTGTCACTTCACATCTATTTATTTTACTATATTCACACCGGTACAAAAGGAACATTAGCGCCGCAAGTGGTGAAAAAAGTAAACCTAATATTTACGATACGCGGGACAGATTTTGGCAATTCCCCCGGTCAAGTGCGTACTCCTTGTGTAGTCTCCATGATTCAACCTTTGCGCAACGAATTTGGTAAAAAAAATATTTTTCAAAATGACAATGCCACGCCACATCGTACTCAAAGGATACAAAACATACTTCAAAAAGGAAATATCGCACGGTTGAACTGGCCTGCGAACTCGTCAGATATGAATCCGATATTGCTAGGGCAATAACAGCAAGAAAAAAACTTCCTGCAACCCTTAAGGAACTAGTTATACTAGACTAAGTGAAATGGGACAACATGGAACAAGTTTATATTGACAACCTAATTTGCGGTATGACAAGACTTGTTGGTCAACCCATGTTCGTTATGTTTTTTTTTTAATAAATACTTTTTTAAAGTTCTTTTATAATTTTTACTTTTATTTTTATTTATTTAATTTAAGCAGCAAAAAAATAACAATCTACTACACTTTTAAACTGTAATTGCATAACTTTTTAATCTTGGAGGTATTATTATTATTATTATTATTATTATTAATTTAAGTAATCAATACTGTTTAAGCTGTGAAATTGTAATAATATATTTAATATTTTTTTATTTATTTTATTATTCTATTTATCTTTATTAACTATATACGCAGTTTAAATATATTTTTATCCTGTTATTAGACCAGTCTGTGATACATAAAACATGTTTTTAATTTTTATACTTGTTTGGTTACGTACAATAATTATTTGAAAGTCATTTCTTCTGTATAAGAATTGATTGAACCGATTGAGTACATAAACAAAAGCAAATTTAAATATTTTTTTAATCATACATCATGTCTACATATTTTATGTTTACAATATGTTTCTTAAAACAACTAAGGTATGTACGTAAAATAATGCTGAAGAATTTTAAATCCACGAGTTTCAATCTATAAACAAATTAAAAGCATTTAATTCACCTTTCTTTTTCTTAAAGAATCAAAGCAAATAAAAATAATCACTCCATAAAACCTGTTATCAACGACCCTGCTCATACCAAAAGCATAACTCACAAAATTTATCGATACATGTAATTCGGAGAACAAAACAAACACGAAATACGAAATAACAGTGAAAGCAAAAGTTACAAGTTTTATCTACTCAGCCATAATTTTACCGGAAACAATGTAGACAACATGAGAAAAAAAAGGAACCGAGCACTCCGAGACCAACTCTAAAAAACGTTTCCTTATAAGCTGCTATCTCCATCATGATGATGAATATACCCAGAGATAACTGAATAACAACGATGTAAAATAATTATTTTACATGTTTAAAAGTAAAGAAGCAGATATCCAGATGTGAGGTCTTGCTCGTAAAAAATGTATTACCGAAGAATAGACATGCAAGGTATTTTAAAGATGTTTAATTGTTATTTAGCATCTGATATAATTAGTAATATAAACTGCAAATTAAAAAAATCTTTGTATTGGTTAGAGGAATTTAATGGCATGGTTGCATTTTTATTGCATAATTGTACTCAAATTTTAAATTTTTTATGTATAATAGTATATTACGCTACAAGGGACGAAAGTTGAATTTTCGGCCCTGCGCGTCATGATGCCCGAGGCGAAAAGCCGAGGGCAACATGACGCGCAGGACCGAGATTTCAACTTTTGGCGCGTGAAGTGTATACTATTTTTCTTCATACCTCGGTCGAAAGTACTTGCGGAACGAGCGAAGCGAGTGCAGCGAGTCGTGGGACAGTCATCAAATACATTCGAAGAGTCAAGTTTTGTCATTGATGATTATTTTTAAGGTTATAGATAGAAATAGAAATGACACAAGAATAAACAGTCCCTAGTTACAAGTGTAACTACGCATGAGAAATTTTTTCTCCCGCCGTAAACAGGGAGTAAATGTTAAAGACGACAAAACATCATGACGCGCAGAGCTTAAAATTCAACTTTCGTCCCGCCATAAACAGGGAGTAAATGTTAAACTTTCTTCCCTGCAATTAGGGACGAAAGAACGTACTTTCGACCGAGGTATGAACCATAAATTGCTAAGGACACTTATTTAATGGACTATCACTATACAATTAAAATGTTGAAACACTTATGGGGACTTTAACACAATTTATTCACAAAATTGTAAAGATACAGAGAACTCTGCTGGTTAACGTCTAAACCGATTGAAAATACAATGAACTATTATTTGAACTCCCCTTAACTGCCCATACATCCCCTTATATACAACAAATAAATATTCTAGAATGTACGCGAAACATAAATCGAACCTAATTAATACACACTAGAAAAAGATAGAACATTCTCGAATAACCTAGAAACAGTATTTTATAAAAAAGTCCTTTCCTAAGTCGGATATTTCGTTACACTGCCCCCTCCTTAGTTTCATTCCTCCTGGAATGTTATTTCCTAAATCGGGATCCCGCACACTCCCTGAGCCAGTCAAACCATCTTCTTGGAGCTGCTGCACACCTCCACTGTGGTTTCCCTGGTAAGGGGGTTATAAAACCAGAATAAATCTCCAACTTGGTAAATCTTTTTCAATTTCCGCTTGTCATAGTACCTCTTTATCCGATCACTAGAAAATTGCAGCTTCCCACGAACCAAGTTATGTACATTTTCCATTCGATTCTGAAGATCGGCGACATATTCTTTACGGGCCACTTCACCAGGTTTACAACCAAACATCAAGTCACATGGTAGGCTCATTTCTCTACCGAACAGGACTTTCGCAGGCGTTTGGCCCGTTGATTCGTTAATGGCCGATCAAATGGCCATTAGAAATAGTGGGGTATGTCAATCTCAATCCCTCTGACATTCTGACGCCACCTTTGACAGGTAGTTGGTTATAGTTCGGTTCATTCGTTTCACCATTCCAGCATACTGAGGGTGCATCTCTGTGGTTCTCGTTTTGTGGATGCCTAATCTTTGGCAAACTTCTTGAAACAGCTTGCTCTCAAAATTTCTCCCCTGGTCCAAATGTAATTCTAGTGGTACCCCAAATCGGCTTACGAATTCTGCAACTAATATATCTGCTAAAGTGGTGGCTTTCTGATTGGGAACTGTAAAGGCTTCAACCCAAAGATGTACTTATTTCCTACATAGCTCTGTGAAAGTGGGCCCAATATATCTACTCCGATTCCTTTAAAAGGACTTCCGACTAGGTATTGCTGCATTTCCGCCTTCGGTTTTCGATGCAGACCATTACTGGCAGCACATGTGGTGCATTTACGACACCAATCTTTAACATCTATCTCAGACCTTTTGCAGCGTTTTGGTAACACCCAGATGTCCTCCAGAACTATTATTATGTATCTGTTTTAAAATGTCTGGTACAGCATTTCTCGGGACCACTATTTGTTTCCTTGTTTCTGTGCCCTCAGGATTTTGAAGGAGCCCTCTGTCCAAAATTAAAGAGTTCCATTGGGCCCAATATGCTTTTAAAGCAGGAGAGGATGAGAATATCTCTCTTCACAAAGGACGACGGTCCATTCTCTTCCATTCCCGAATCTTTTTCAGAACGGGATCGTTTTCTTGTTGCTACTCCAGCATAGAGCTCTGGTCTTCTGGCACAACCTTAACTAATGCAAGTTTTTCTTAGTTTTGCTCCATGCGGTTACAATGGCGACAGTTAGGTCAACATGTGCTTCCGGAAAGTGCATCAGCATTACGATGTCTTGTTCTAGGTCTGTGCTCGATTTCAATGTCATATTAGCCACTTTAAACTGGCATGGTCTGTTCTGATCAGAAATTTTCTGCCATATATATATATATATATATATATATATATATATATATATATATATATATATATGAACAGTAGTGAAGTTGAGCAGCCGCAAAGGAAGCATCACTTGAAAATGCCAGCTGAGATGTTGGCGAAACGTCGTGAAGACACAAACAACCAACGGATTGAAACCCGGAACACCACTACTGTTCATTCTACCATCCGTGAAACACTACATCATAACATATATATATATATATATATATATGGTAATAGGAACAAAGACCCAAGAAATTTTGGAGCTGATGTATGTCGATAGGGATAGGCCATTCTTAAACAGAGGCTACAGCAACTCCATCCTTGCTTACGTTATGTCCTAAGTAGTTGACCTGTCTCTGAAACAAGTGGCATTTTTTAACATTCAATGTTAGATTAGCTTTCTGTAATCTTTTAAAGACTTCTTCCAGGTTTGATAAATGTTCCTTAAAGTTTTTGCCCATTATGATGATGTCATCTAGATAAAGTAGACACGTTTTCCACGACAAGCCTCGAAGAATGTTCTCCATTAGCCGTTCAAATGTCGCAGGAGCATTACAAAGGAAGGACCGTGAATTGCCATAACCCTGATCCACTGGTAAAGGCAGTCTTTTTTTTTCTGCAGAATTCATTTTAACCTACCAGTATCCGCTTTTAAAATCCAAGGTAGAACACAAAGTAGAACCTGCCCAAGCGTCGAGGGCATCATGAATCCTTGGTAGAGGATAATTGTCTTTCTTAGTGACATCATTAAGCTTTCGATAGTCGACACAAAACCACATTGATCCGTCTTTATGTCTGACTAATACCACAAGAGAATCCCACGGACTACTGGATGGTTCGACTATGCCATTTTGAATCATTTCTTTAAGGCCTCTATCTGCTTCTTCCTTTTTAAGTTGAGGCAGCCGGCGAGGTATCTGTCGAATCGGACGTGCATCGCCAGTATCGTTTTTATGTTGGACAACATCAGTTCTTCCAAGTTTACTTTTAGAACCAAATACAGGTTTATAACGGTAAATAGATCTCTTACCTGTTTTCTTTCTAATTTTGACAAAGAGGGATCTATTTTTGTCATTAATTGTTCGATTCCGTTTGTCTCATCTGTTTCCATAACGTTTACCTTGTGAATTATGGCTGTTACCGGTACTAAAGTTCCCATTTTCGTGTTCTTTCGAAGAAGAACTAGATGATCGTTCAAATTGATGACTCGGATGGGTACCTTTTTGGACGATCTAACAAGAGTCTTACCAACAAGGTTTCCTTTTTCCAATTCATGGTCATGGTTCTTTGGCTCTATTATGGCTGGAGCTCCATCTGGCTCCAGTCCATACAACTGCGCTGTTACGACACACTTGCAGTTTGCCGGAAGTTCGATATCATCGATTAGCTTAATCGAGGCATCGTTAGCTTGTTTTCGATGCAGGAATATTTCCTAATTACCAGTACGAAGGATACGTCGTTAAATATCCAAATGAAAACCACAGTGGAGCATAACGTCCATGCCCAGAACAACATCTTCATTAACTTTAGCCGCCAGCACCGAGCGAACAAGAGAGGTTAAACCAAACTGTAGTGTCACTTGAATCTCACCGCAGACTCTAGCAGATTCTCCGGTAGCGGTACGCAGTCTTCAACTGGTAGGCAACACCTTTTTCCGCATAATGATTGTTGGTCGGATAATAGTTTTCGTAGTTCCAGTATCTACCAGCATGCTGAAGTTCTTTTCGTCAATGAGGCCATCTACATATAAGCTGCCCACGTGGTGTCGCAGAGTTGCCAATTTAATGGTGTGAGGGGCTTCGGAATTGTTTGGGGTCAAGTATTTCTTATATGGCCTAGTGCCCCGCAGTTCCAGCATCTCACTGGTCGCCTTCTTGTTGGAGATAACTTCATTAACCTCTCCACTACCGCCTGGACGTCGCTAACGGAATGAACGGCATGGTCGTGGTAACCGGTGACTTCCCTTAGTCGAGCAACTCCACGTGGATATTCTAGAATAAATCGAACCTAATCAATAAACACTAAAAAACGAGAGAACATTCTCGAATAACCTAGAAACAGTATTTTATAAAATGGTCCTTTCCTTAGTCGGATATTTCGTTACAATATTAAGATGTTATTTCGTTAATTTTTTATATTTCTGGATCATTTAAAAAAGCCAGCAATACAAAAAAAATAGATGTCACTTAGCAAATATAATTTAAATAAATGTACAAATCGGTTTCCTGAAAATATATCCACCTTTTTTATTTACTACTTGTTTAGATAGTTTTAGAAGTTGAAAAATAAGTGCCAAACACACATTACGTCATAACGGCTTAGGTTGATAAAATAATCAAGAGGTAAAATAACCGAAAAATATCCTCGTAGTGATAACCTCATGTGCTCTTCACCGTGCACCTACCTTAATCGACTTGTATTATTTTTGTTTTATTTTTTGACTGTGCAGAGTGTGTTCAAGTTCTGAGTTAAATTTTGACTGTAAAATATAAAAGGAACTTTTTTAGAAACGCAACGCCGAAAGCCATTATTGGTAATGGGTTGTTTTAGTTACAAATTTGGTTAAGACTTCAAAATTGCGGGCTCCTAACCGCCAGCGGGCAATTGCTAACAGTTATGTCTCAACAACTTTGTTTAAAAATATCATAGTTTTTTAAATGCGCACAAAAACGCTGGCACAACGAGAAATAATAAAAATCTGATTAATTACAAAAAACGTAAAAAAACAACGTTTTTAAAAAGGATAAACGTCTTTGAGGTCACCCCTTAGCTGGAAACAGCGAGCGGTCTATGAATGAGCAATAAATGAGACCCTTTTTCGACCCCAGGCCGTCGATCCGGCATGTGGTTGTATGCACTCATAATTTTACAATCTGTTGTCTAAATTTAAAAAATATAGGTGAATTATATTTAAAATAAAAAAAAAGTAGGTACCTACTAGAAACGTAAAGATAATTTTTTTCGTATTTTAACTATACATAAAATCCTTACGCAAAATTATAAAGTTTACTGACTGGACACTAAAATATTTGAAAACTTCCACAACGTGGCTAAAGAAGTTTTCACGTAAAAAAATTGAAAAATTAGTAAAAATCTTGACATAGATTAAAAAATGGGTTAAACCTAGAACAAATAATAATAAAGTGGTTTTATCGAAAAACCGAGAGAGTAAGAAAAATTAAAAACTTATAAAAATGGGTAAATAGAGTCAAAATATTCAAACAAATTACAAATAAACAAAAAATGTGAACAATCGAAAAAAAACAATGAATAACGAAACAACCTGAAAAAGTAGAAAATTAAACGACAAAAAATAGTAAAAACATAGAAACAAATGAAAGAATATTAAAAAATCAGCAAAAACAAAAAAAACATGGAAAACAATTGCAAAAATAAAAAAAGATCGTCAAAATTGGTAAAAAACTGAACAAAAAATAAGCTAGTTCAAAACAATTTATTTTATATTTTTGATTAAATATATCTTAAAAATATTTTTTTTACTTTTTTAGAAAATAATGTAGTATATAGGGAGAAGTGCACAAAGCGGGCAATGTGCCTAAAGTGGGCACCCCCGTTTGTATTGCCATTTCAAAAATGAGCGTGCTAACACCTATCTCCCCGCCATATGCGGACTTTTTATCATTCGTTATTCGCTTAAATTTCGAGTAAGTCATTACAAGTTGCGCCAAATTGGTTTTTAAAAAATATTGGAAGGTATCTTTTATGTGACTTCTCTTTTGGTATTTATAGTGCTTTAATCAATAATTGTTACTTATTTAGTGCTTATATGGGCTTATTATAATTACATCAAAAGTTAATTGTCCTAACGTTTTAAGGTTAAGTTGTGATTCCATATCAAGTGTCAACAAAGAAAAAGAATAAAATATCTTAAAAAAGTATTTTTTTTTTATTTTTTTTTTTAGATGGTAAACAAAATATAAACGAAAAACTTCACAAGCGTCATGGGATTCCTTAACCATGCAGCAAGCAATGCGAGAAGTGCAAAAATCACGGAGACCTGTGAAAAGAGTGTTAACGAAATTTGGAATCCCTAGGACAAGGCTGCAAAGACATCTTAATTCGGGTTCATCTGAAGTAAAACTTGGAAGATATGTTACTTTTTTCTTCGGAAGAGGAAACATAGCTTTTAAAATACGTCTTTTATATGGATAATTTGTTTTACGGATTGTCAAAACAAGAATTCTTGGAACTCGTTTATAACTATGCTTATATGAATAAAATTCCACACCTTTAAAACATGGTAGCACTGGTTTGGTCTGGTATAAAGGTTATATTAAACATCACCGAAACCTAACTTTACCTAAACCTGAGCCAACATCCACTGCAAGAGCTGTAGAGAGTTTAATAAGCCCCAAGTATATTATTTTCCGATTTATTGGAGGAACAAATTGAAAAACATAAAGTTAATGCTACTCGATTATACAATATGGACGAGACAGGCGTTTAAACATCTTTGAATAAACCACCGAGGGTTTTGACACAATCTGGAAAGCGACAAGTAGGTCTCATAGCCAGCACCGAAAGAGGTAAAACAACTACAGTAATTTATATAATATAAATCCATTTATTGATACCATGCCATAGGTACATATAAAATTATCATAAATGTATATAACTTCCCTAGCTGTGAATCTGGAGAGAAGTAAAGGTTGTCTTCATACCAAAACCTGAAAGAATGGATTACTCCATTTCAAAAACTTACCGACCTATTAGCCTTACATCATTCTTATTAAAAACGCTAGAGAGGCTAAATGAAACGTACATAAGGGATACAGTGATTAACACCAAACCACTGCATCCCAATCAACGTGCATACACAACAGAGAAATCCACCGATACGGCCCTACATCATGTGGTTGGTCAGATCGAGCGATCATTGGACAAGAAAGAGTCCACCCTAGGCGTATTCATAGATATCGTGGGAGCTTTCGATAAAACCACGTTCCCTAACATAATGCACTTGCTTACTTATCAAAATGTACCTACAAAAATTTTCATACTGGTTAGTCCACTTGGCGCTCAACAATAACAATAATAATAATACATTATTGTATCAGTTTTTTTATGTTGTTTTGTTTTTGTTGTATGATTATCTATTATTTAGAATGGAGATTGCCATCATCAACATATTCGACGCTCCTGGTTCTAATGTATTAATGTATGTAACTAGATTATTCTATGTCTTTTTCTTGAAAAGTTTGCTTCGGTGTTAATCAAGAGACATTTCTATTTGACACGTTGTATATAATTTGAAAAAGACGTTTTAAAATGGTATGCTGTACAAGGTATATAGGTAACTTGTTAAATTAAAACGAAATATACTGGATATGATACATTACATAAATCTTACTTATACATTTGGTTTTTTATGACTTATAGTTTGATACTTTTAATATTTAAACTTGTTTTAACATAAAAGTAAAATTTATTTTCATAATAAACAAACTAAATTAATGTATGTAGCCATTTTACCATGTCAATAGATTTTCAACTGAAATTTGGTGAAAATAGTAAAACCCTTGAAATCGTTTTTGAGAAATTGTATTTTTAAAAGTTGTCTATGTTTGATTTAATTGAGAAATCATATCCAAAAGTATTAACTCCAAACCATCAATATAGCAACATCATTTTAAAACCGCGTGTATAATTCACACCAGCCTACAATGTGGCCGATACTTAAGTACCAAGTTAATTAATTTATATATTTTTTAAAAACTTTCTAAGAGTGTCAATGACCAACAATTGAATATAAAAGTAAAAAGAACAGTTTTATATATATATATAAAACTCAAAAGTGACTGACTGACTGACATAGTGATCTATCAACGCAGAGCCCAAACCGCTGGACGGATAGGGCTGAAATTTGGCATGCAGGTAGATGTTATGACGTAGGCATCCGCTAGGAAAGGATTTTGATTAATTCCACCCCCAAGGGCATAAAATAGGGGATGAAAATTTGTATGAAACTCTGTCAATTTTAAACCGTTCAGGCTAAAACTTTGCATGCATATAGCTAAGATGACGAAGGCATTCCCTAAGAAAGGATTTTAATTAATTCCACCCCCAAGGGCATAAAATAGGGGATGAAAGTTTGTATGAAACTTTGTCAATTTTAAACCGTTCGGGCTAAAACTTTGCATGCATATAGTTACTATGACGAAGGCATCCCCTAAGAAAGGATTTTGATAAATTCCACCCCAAAGGGGATAAACTAGGCGATGAATGTTTGTATGAAAGTTTGTCAATTTGAAACCGACCGAGATGAGATTTTGCATGCATATACCTAGTATGACGTAGGCATCCCCTAAGAAAATATTTTGATTAATTCCACCCCTAAGGGGATAAAATAGGGGATGAAAGTTTGTATGAAACTTTGTCAATTTTAAACCGTTCGGGCTCAAACTTTGCATGCATATAGTTACTATGACGAAGGCATCCTCTAAGAAAGGATTTTGATTAATTCCACCCCTAAGGGGATAAAATAGGGCATGAAAGTTTTTATAAAACTTTGTCAATTTTAAACCGATCGAACTAAGATTTTGCATGCATATAGCTACTATAACAAAGGCATTCCCTAAGAAAGGATTTTAATAAATTCCACCCCTAAGGGGATAAACTAGGCGATGAAAGTTTGTATGAAAGTTTGTCAATTTTACACCGATTAAGCAAAGATTTTGCATGCATATAGCTACTATAACGTAGGTATCCCCTAAAAAGGAATTTTGAATAATTCCACTCCTAAGGGGATAAAATAGGGGATTAAAATTTGTATGAAACTTTGTCAATTTTAAACCGATCGGGCTGAGATTTTGCATGCATGTAGCTACTATGACGTAGGACGTAGGTATCCCTTAAGAAAGGATTTTGATAAATTCTACCCCTAAGGAGATAAAATAGGGGATGAAAGTTTGTATAAAACTTTGTCAATTTTAAACCGACAAGGCTGAGATTTTGCATGTATATAGCTACTATGACGTAGGCATCTCCTAAAAAATAATTTTGAATCATTCCACCCCTAAGGGGATAAAAAAGGAGATGAAAGTTTGTATGAAACTTTGTCAATTGTAAACCGATCAGGCTGAGATTTTGCATGCTTATAGCTACAATGACTTAGGCATCTCCTAAGAAAGAATTTTGATAAATTCCGCCCCTAAGCGTTAAATAGGGAATGAAAGTTTGTATGAAACTTTGTCAATTTTAAACAGATCGGGCTGAGATTTTGCATGCATATAGCATGCAAGTTTTTACAGTTTTAAAATAATAATAGTCTAATACCACTCGCGCTTTAATGTGCGGGGTGTGTGGTGCGGTGAGGCGATAGCACGCTTCTGCTGGCCGACATGACACTGTCGATAGACGCGTAGAGTCTTGAAAATTTGAGAATAAATTTATTTTATTACGTAGTGGTGTACTAAGAAATGCCTTTTTTTAAATCCCATCCCTAAGGATTTAAAATCGGGGTTGCAAATTTGTATGAAACTCGGTGGCAAAAAACTAAAGTCCAAGCGGATGAAGTCGCGGGCAGCCGCTAGTAATATATAAATTTATGAATTTTAGAAAATCTATCTAATAATCTTGATTCAAAAACCGGTCTCTTTGATAGGATTAGGAGACGTGTTTATGTTGGTAAATTTTGTTTTGGTAAACTTTACCAATAATATGTTTTCTTTAATTTTTAATCAATACGCTTTCTTATTTTTATAAACAAGCTCGTTTGAACCCACGACATTAGCAAACAACTTAGTGCTACCAGCATTTAGTTTTTTTTTCTTTTCATTACAATCAACCAACAACAATGCTTTTGAAAAATTTTAATATTATTTTATAGGTTTTTTTTATTAATTTTTTTTTTCTTTCGTGACTTTGACTTTAATAATTTTTATTATAACATAAAGCAACAGAAACACGTTGTACTTTACCATTAAAATGTTAAATGATAATGATGATTTTAAGTATTAAAGATTTTTTTAATAAACAAAATATATTTAACAAATTAGATCAACGTAACTAAGATGTCATATCATATTATATCATATCATTTTATATCATATCTTGTCATATCATATCATATCATATCATTTGATAACTATAAGAATAACAAAAAAATAAATTATTGTTCAAAAGTTTGTAAATAAAATACCAAAAGTTATTTAATTAAAGTAAACTACATTCCAAAGGTGAGAAACAGTACATCATTACCAGAAATAAAAGCTGTGTGAAGTCCTGGAAATGTCGATGTAACTTACATGTACACTACAAACAATTACAGATTAAATTCCGTGGTATATCGTAAATTTTACTCAGCGAGAGAAATTCATAAGATGTTGTTTTCGTTTTGCTTTTGTATGCAAATTCCAACGCCAAACTAGCAAACAAACAAAAGAGACAACCAACATGAACATTGCTTTAAGATGACTATGAGAACAGGAAATAAATTGAATCTGAAATTTAGTTTAATTATCGAATTGCAGCATAGTTCTCAAAGATCAGGAGACAATTTTCAGGTCATTTAGGTGATTTGGTTGAAACAGCAGTGCCAACGTTGGATAGAAAATAACACAATTTGTGGTATTGTGGCTAGACAGGGCAGGACTATAACTGTTATTATCAACGTAAAATAATATTTTAGTCTAAGTGCGGGTGCGAACGAGACGAAGGCGGGAATTGACAAAAACAACATGGACAACGGTCTCTTCAGTTCTAAAAAACAAAAACACTATAGCATATTGGTCGATCATAATAACTTTAGCATATGTGGCAGCTATTTTAAAAACTGAACTATACTGGCTTGGTAATGACTAAGAAAGTTACAATAATTTCAAGCTGATATTCGATATGCAGTTAACAATAAACCTGATCATAACTTAGTTGAGTGCTACTAAAGAAAATGAAAATCTAATGATAAATTGTAATAACGTATTTAAATTTTTAAAACCCAACAGTGCTGGCATGTTGCTAACTTAATTGGTTAATATGAATTCCGGGTTATATTAATAAAATATCTGGTCATAAATTAATGTTTAATAAGTGCTACTAAAAAAACACAAACAGCAATGAAAAATTTGTCATCTAGCAGTTAATGAAAACTAAATTATTAACTGCATATCAAATATCAGCTTAAAATTATTGTAACTTCCTCAAAGAGTACCCAGCCAGCATTGTCGAGTTTCAAAATTTTTTATTGGTATTTGTTAGGCAATTCTTTATTATTACTATAAAAAACCTGAAAACAGATGAGAGAATATTAACAATTAAAAAAAAACATCAAAAACAATAGCAAAAACCAAAAAACATCGTAAAAATTAAAAAATAAAATGAATAAAAGGATTAGCTAGTCAAAATATGTTTATTAAATTTAATTTAGTATAACATTCGCGGATTCGATCCTTTTTTCTCATTAATAAACAAAATGTAGCAATGCTAATTTTAACAAAAACTGATATTGGTTTAAATTATCTGATTATAATACTTGTGAACTAATAATTTGTGCATTAAAAGTGTATATTTAAACTGAAAATCAAAGAACATAACACAAAACGATTTTTTTGTACATCAACAGAGTTAATCATTCTGTTTAAACATCTTTTTCGAGAATATGTTTATAAAATACAAACTAAAAGTTTTAAATAATTGGTGTAAAATATTGTTATATTTAATGCAATTTTCACACCATGTCTAAAAAAAAATTAAATTGACAAAATCGACATTTTTTTAAAATTTTGTGTTAATTTAGTACTGCATTCGTGAATTTAATGCTTTTTATATTATTAAGAAAATTGAATTAATGCTAATTTTAATGAAAGCTGAAATTGTATGAGTTTGAATTCAGTGAATAAAAATACTTGTGAATTAATAATTTAGGCTTAAAAAGTGCTTTCGTACTCAGGAATTTAAAAATAAAATTAAAGAAAATAATACAAAAACATTTTTTTCTCAATTTAACACTAATGACTTAACATCCAGTAAGCATTAAATTATTATTGAAAGTTTCATTAGAGCTCGTGCTAAACAGTAGTACAATACAGTACTCATTAAGTGCTAATACAAAGGAACAAAGACCAATAAAAATATTTGTTATTTTAATTTTAGAAACTGGGTAATGCTGGCTTGGTACTGACTAAGCTAATATTTGCTTTGCGGTAAAGACAAACACCTGATCATAATTTAGTGGTCATTAACTGCTAATAAAAAATAATAAAATCCAATGATAAATTATTTTTTATTTTAATTTTTAAAACCCAACAATGGTTATTTGATGCTAACTGAACAGGTACCTAAATATGAATTCTGAAATAAGAATGTGAATAAAATACAAGGTCATAATTTAATGCTCAGTAAGTGGTACTAAAGTAGAACAAGCACTAAATTATGATTAGTTTTTTTATTTAGTGCATATCGAATATCAGCTTATTGTTACTTGCTTAGTCAGTAACAAATTAGCTTTTTCGAGTTTCAACATTAAAAATAACAAATCTTTTTTATTGGTTTTTGTTTCTGTATTAGCACTTGATAAACTCTATATTTAACTGCTGTTTAGCATGTGCCCAAACTTGCTTGATTATCGATAGTTTAATGCTTACTGGGTGTTAAGCTATTAGTGTTCGACTTGACACAAAAAAATGGTTTTGCGTTATTATCTTTGATTTTCATTAAATTTTGCAGTATACGATCACACTTTCTGTATTTGGTTCTTCAAATGATTCTTAACAGTAAGTTTAATTGGTCTGATTAGATAGGCTAAATATTGGCAAAAGAATAGCCAGATACTCTAATAAAATCTTTTAATTATAAAGCCTTCACGTCTTAGCTGATGTCTGTGAAACTTTAACATTGGTTAAATTATTGAATATGCTATACATGATTTTTGGCTATTATAGGAAACTGTACAAGCAAAGACTATTAGTTAACGCTTTTTTTATCAAAAACACAGAAAACAGTAAGATATTACTATTTTAACTTATTCTTCACAATAAGCTGTGTAACAATCCATGTAATTGTTTTGTATAATAAAATAATAATAAATAATAAATACTAAATACTTTCACCAAACTATTTTTACCGTGCGTATATCGGTTGGAATTACTTAGTTTAGGAGTTGTATTTCAAAAATTTGCCTGAGCGGTTTTGCAATAAAATTATCGACATTTACTAGTCGTGATTAGTAAATCTTATTTTATGACGAGTTGGTACGTCAAACAATCTGGTTCTTTTTGTTAAACCTTTTCGAAATACACTTAAGTTGATTTTAATAATGTAAATTCGATAAGGGGTTGATTTTTGATTATTTGTTTCTGTTAAGAGTATTACCAAATTTATTCGAGAAGGTTCACTCGACTTACTAAATTAAAACTAGATTGGATAAGTTTCAGCAATTTTGTGAAGGAAAGGGAACAAAAATAATCCCAAATTTTGGAAATTGGATGGAAAAATAATCCTTAAAGAATAGATACCAATAAATATAAGTCAATTCAAGATTTCCATTAATGAGATGAGAGAATAATTAATTATTTAATTAACCTTATTAATATTTTTATTTATTTAATCAATTTTTTTTTATAATATTAAAATTTCTAAAAAATTATTTAAATAGGGTGTTTGAGTATAATTTGTGTAGTTTTTACTTTGGCGCCCGTAATAACATTTTTGGAGGAGACTGGTAGTACTCTTAAATGGTAAGCCACGACTTAGTGAGATAGCTACGGAAATAAACATTTAAGGCAGTCTTTTAGTACTTGGCTATCGATAGAACTTTTTTCCGAATAAAACGTTTACCGTTTGGACCACTGTAATGAATTTCGTCATGTCTGCGCCAAATGTCAATAATTTTAAGTGTAAATACGATAGTTTACATTAATAAATAATAATATAAGTTTAACAATATTTTTCTTTATAAACCTTAATTCTGTAATATTTTACAATACTTTCTTTCTTCTGCTCGTGTCATTTCTTAATAATACCTAGAGGAAAATAATAATCGCAACTTATTTATAACATAGTAATAAAATTAAGTTAATCCATAAATTTAATTTAAAACATTGAATTTAATTGAAGCAATAAAATAAATTCAGAATTAGTTTCAAAAAAATATATATAAAAAATTACTTACACATCTCCCTTCCAAGCACCCACGTCTCAGGTCTGGAGTTAACTTCAACAAGTACAGTTGGAGTACATACCAACAATACCATTAAATCTGCTACACTTAAATTTACCAAAAAAATATTAGTACTATTCCGCATGTCTTTAGTCTTAAATATCACTATGGGCACCATTACATTCCCAATAACACCAAGACACATAATAATTATACAAAACACCATAGAAGTAGTTCGTATATAGCTGGGAATGTCGCGGTATATGCTACCTGTAAAGTTGGTAACATTGCTGACATTATAACTGTCAAAGGTGACTGTAGGAGTGTAGAGGTAGTTTGAGGTTGTAGCATTAACATCTAGAACTGAGGTGGAGTTAAAGGTAGACGTCACCGAAATGGACGCCGCTGTTGAAATCATGACATAACTTAACTTTTGTATTATAATTGTGCTGATGATTATTCTTAGTCGATGCCTTTGCAGTAACCTGAAACAAAGTTTAATACGTTAAAAGCAAATTTTATCTTATTAGTTTTAAACTACACCAGACTATATTCGGATGGATTTTTTAATGTAATCGCCGTAATTATAACTTGTTCCAATAGTGGTTTTACAACCGAACTTTCTTTTTCACTACGAAAGATTTTCGATTTAATTTTCCTATCTGATTTCTTCGTGATAACTCCTGTTCAATACAAGGTCAGTTCATATCTGTAAGAAGGGCCAAGTTCGAATTACATATTTTTTTTGGAGGCTAGTCCAAATGTCCGCCATTTTGTGTAGAAAGCCGAACAGAATAGAAACCCTGATTTCGACTTCTTTAGAAAGTTGAGGAAAATTCGTCTCTCGAGAATCTACTCCGAAAGCTGCGGCAGATCACCAAAGAAGCAGATAAGAGAATAAACTAATTTTCGAACTACTAATTAACCATATTAATATCCTAATATTGTATTAATTAAAATAATTTACATTTTAAATACTTTAAAATAAATCATTTAAACGGGTGTTTGTATGTAATTTGCTTAGTTTGTACTCTGGCACCCTTATATTTTATATTTGGGAAGGACTGGTAAAACTCTTAAAAGAAATCATTACGCTAGTGAGCTAACTAGGGGATTTAAGCCCTTTATTGGAAATTTTTACAGTTACATAGTACTAAATCTATTTCTGCCAATGTCAGTACAAGCAATATTTAAAAAGTATTCCAAACAATATTTGGAAAGTATTCGAATTGAAAATAAAAACATTAACGAAGAATATGGAACATAAAAAAAAACAATATGCTACGTGAGCAGTAGGAAGCCACCCTAGTATAGGCATTGCCTCTACCTACCCACCTGGCCATTCACAAATGCAACCGTACCTTCTCAGACTTATGTGGTGGACACTTATCTTCATCTCCTTGTATCCTTCTCTTTAATTCTTATCACTGTACGAACATACTTAAGCTCACACCTCCAGTTGCCTTCATCAATCATACATTCTAGCAACTCACTCAACACTCTTCTTTTACTTGTCCATTTTTTACACTTCAACATTATATATAGCACAGTGTCTAAAGCCCCACAATAAGAACACTTGGGTGTTGCTGCGCTTCTTAACCGTGTAGGTACGACCGGAAACAACTGTAATCAGTCAATATCTTAATCAGGGAGTGGTCCGTAAAACAATGCTTACACCTTTATCAGGTCCGTATGTCCGTTGACGTCGTTCACTTAGCCACATCTTCCGTCTCAACCAGTTTGCTTGCGACATCTTAATAGATGTGGCCGTGAGCTCGTGTTGATTCTTTGCCGTGGCCAGCACCGCAAGATTATCGGCAATTGCGACAAGCGACTGCAGCCGTCACTTCTACTACCATTCCTTTCTCGATAGAGATCTGTCGCAGCGACAGATAATCACCGACGATGTTCGTGAGGTACTCAGCGAATTGGCTTTCTGCTAAGGCCCTTATTACCACTCCACTTGAGCGGTGGATTAACGAAAAAAATTACATAAAGCACCCACCCTTTTTGATGTGAAACATCTATAGCGGCACGTAAATCAGATTTTTGGCGTGGTGACGGTGACGTCATGACGTAAAAAACCTAACGCATCGATAATAATCGATAAGAGATGTACTGATATCTTATATGAAATTGGTGTCATGTTTTGAGCGACGCGACGGTGGCGCGCCAACAATAGGGGGAAGAAGCTCATCGATTCAAAAATTTGGTGGGACAGGGTATGAATTGTTTCATAAAAACCTAACTCGATTCCGCCTACTATCTATTCTATATATATAAAAATGATTGTTTGTATAGGCAACATAATATACCTACATATTTTGCTGACCTGTAAAATTGACAGCTAGTCAATCAAAATAGATTGTTGGTGAATAGTTGTCATATAGTTGTCCGCGTAAAATTTGTGTATTTAGTTTTAAATATGAATAAACAAAGTGTTAATAAAGAAAGTGATGAAAAAATATGATTAAAAATGAGTGAGTACTCTATATACATTGGGGTGTCCGTTATTTCCCAGATTTGGTTTTGTTCTCCAAACACCCATCAAATTTTTAGATTATGACCTAACAAAAATTATCAGACCTTAACCAGCCCTTAATATTCACATTAACCCGTGCCTAAATCATAATACATTTCCCATTTAAATACCGTTTAAAAGTTATTCAACGATAAAGTTGTATTCATAGTTAAATTCATCATTTTCCTATTTTTTATTTAGTATCGCTTTTTGTTTGTACTAAAATTATGAAGTAACTACAATTATATTAATATAGTAACGTACTTCTATATAAATTTGTGTTTTAATAATTTCCTTTTTTAAGATTATTGAATTTAAGGCAATTAAATAAAAAGCTAAACGAAATCACTTTTTAAATTTATTCAATAAATAGTCATCGTTATCTGGAAAAAATCGTAATATTTTATTTTATCATTATGACATATTTAGTTCCCATTACAATCTGTTCTTTTCTGCATATTACTTTTACACAATAATGTCGATGTTTCACATCTGCCAGGCGTCCCGTGACGGCTCACATTTTTTTATTTTATTAATAATACTAGTAGATAGTTTTCGTTTATTAATGTTTTAAGTTTATTTTTAAACAATATTTTAAAATTTTTAATTTGATGTGCTTCAAAAGCATGTTTTTAGTTCTTTTAAACTACATTTATTTCATGTATAATGCAAAAAATATTTCGTTTCTTATAAATATTCATGGTAATCCTGATTGCCGCAGTTCGATAATATTTATCAGTTTTAGGTTTTGATAACGCCATTCTAATACTTGCTTGAACCCATTTAACAAAAAATAAATTTGAGTTATTAGTACACCGCGCAAAACATAATTAAGTACTTAATCAAATGCTTACATTGTCCGACAAATTTATTGCTGCGTTTTTGCTGTCCGACAGCTTAAATATTACGTTTATTTCTAGCTCGAAAAAGCAGCAGTTTTAAATTTAGATAATTTCAAAGTTTGTTGGACTCATCAATAGAAAGCTATACTCAAAATTTCAAGTATGTATTAATCATTTTAAAAAAAGTGTTGTGCGCGGTGGACTATATATTAAACAATATAGTTAAAATGTGATTAACAGGTAACTTTGACCCAAATATTTTTTATAAAATAGCCTTATACCTAATACCTAATTATAATAATTCAGTTCTGCCGCATTTTGACTTGCGTAACAAGTTTGCATTTTTTAACTATTTAACTTTGTAATTGCAATAAAATTTATTACAAATTATTTCTAGGGAGAAACCATAGTTTGAGCTCCATTAACATTCCATTAACAAAGGGTGGAAATTCATGCTTTTGCCTTTGGCTATAAAAGTTACTTTATTCTACAGCAGTTTCCACTTACCACACAATTTTCCAAATTTACGTGAGTCCTTGATTTTCAATTAATATAGAGGTAAAGTAGGTATTTTATTTTCATTTTTCTTAATACCAATAAAAAAAGATTTATCTGAATATTAGTAATTTATTACCTTAATGTTTCGAATGCAATTGATAACTCTACTTAAAAAGAAGCTTTTGGTAAAACAATATTTACATATATTTATATATATAAGTAGATGAGTAAGGACAGCACGGCCTCACTACTTCCAAATTTCGCCGCTAGATGTCGCCACAGGTGGTGGCGCTGTAATCTGCTGTTTATTCGAGTGGCCTTTGACATTTGGCACAAACAGCCAATTCTTCTTTTTTCAAATGGCCTTTGACATTTAGCGCAAGCAGCCAACTCTTCTTTTTCGAATGCCAAAAGGGCATTACAGCTATATCTCGTAAACGACCAAACGGATTTCAACGTATGACGTATCATTTTAAAGGGGTTGACGTATAGGGTAAGATTAAGCGTCAAAAAGACCGTATTTATGCTGCCAAAAGGTCATTAATGTTGTATCTCGTAAACGGCCAAACGGATTTCGGCGTATGACGTATCATTGTAAGGGGGTTAATGTATAGGGTAAGATTAAGCGTCAAAAAGACCGTATTTATGCTGCCAAAAGGGCATTATAGCTATATCTCGTAAACGGCCAAACGGATTTCGGCGTATGACGTATCATTGTAAAGGGGTTGATGTATAGGGTAAGACTAAGCGTCAAAAAGACCGTATTTATGAGGCCAAAAGGGCATTAATGTTGTATCTCGTAAACGACCGAACGGATTTCGGCGTGTGACGTATCATTGTAAAGGGGTTGCTGTATAGGGTAGGATGAAGCGTCAAAAAGACCGTATTTATGCTGCCAAAAGGGCATTATAGCTATATCTCGTAAACGACCGAACGGATTTCGGCGTATGACGTATCATTGTAAAGGGGTTGATGTATAGGGTAAGACTAAGCGTAAAAAGACCGTATTTATGCTGCCAAAAGGGCATTATAGCTATATCTCGTAAACGGCCAAACGGATTTCAACGTATGACGTATCATTTTAAAGGGGTTGACGTATAGGGTAAGATTAAGCGTCAAAAAGACCGTATTTATGCTGCCAAAAGGGCATTATAGCTATATCTCGTAAACGGCCAAACGGATTTCGGCGTATGACGTATCATTGTAAAGGGGTTGATGTATAGGGTAAGATGAAGCGTCAAAAAGACCGTATTTATGAGACCAAAAGGGCATTATAGCTAACAAAAAATATATTAAACTTTAATAAAACTTAAATAATATACATTCTTAGAAGCCAAACTATCATAAAACAAATAGTTTAATTATAAATCTGTATTATAACCTTAACCACGAATCTGTCAAATTTGTCAAGAGTCGTTTTTTAAAACTCAAAATGCCTAACAGAAATAAAAATAATTTTTTTAATTTTTCTAAGCTTTCGACAACTAGATCGGTTGTCGTTTTTAAAGATAATAAATTCTTACTCTATACTTCTTTAGGCAAGTTTAGATTTTAAATTTTTGATTTGTTATTTCGTTACTATAGATATACCTATAGATTATTAACTCATTCTTTTTTAAGTTGGTCAGTCTAGATCAAGATAAATCCAAAGTAAAATTTGAAATACATTCATTTGGATTTAATAAAATGTGTGCGTTTCTTTTAATCTTTTTTTTTATAGAATTTTCTTCTTTACATAAAATTTTTGCTTCAGTCCATTTTATTTCGTGATTAAGAAAATTAAAAGCAGGTTTACACATCTAAACTCCTACTAACGTTGCCCATTCTATTTGTAAGATTTGGTACATTTTTGCTCCTACTGGGTCTTCTAGGTCTAAATATAATTCCTGTATTGGACTTTGTTGGTTAGATCGCCACTCGCCCACTCCTTCAGAGTTATCTTTAAAAATTAATTTTAGCTTGTAGTTGAGAGGTGATTCTGTTAAATTCAATGCAAACACCAACAATTTTCCATCATTGACTGTTGACAGACTCATCATTTGCCATGTATTGCACTCTTGTTTTGTTCCGTTTGTGTCTAAACACACACCAATATGTACAACGTTTTGCGGAACGTTAACATAAAGCATGTTATTTAATATTGCTGTTAAAAGAACAAAATTTGCTTTTAGCAAGGCCATGGTTTTATTCGTCTTGTGGGCGTTGATGATGTTGGTAAATATTTTTCAAAAACTTTGTCCCACAAACTTAAATTTTCAATCTTTTTTAACACTTCTTTTTGACCTTCGTACATACAAATTTGTTTATTTAATTTTCTTATATTTTCACAAAACTCTTCAAGTTTTTGACTGTATTCTCTCGAATCCATTCTAAAACTAAATATTTTCCATGATATGTTTTATTCTTAATTGCGAAAGAAAAGTCTGTTATCACTCTAACACATCAGTCGATTACGTCACACACATCGCGAACCTGCTAATTCACAAAGGTCACGCGCTTTTAATATTTTAGAAGATTAGAACACTTCATCTTACTCTATACAGCAACCCCTTTAAAATGATATGTCACGTGACGAAATCCGTTCGGCCGTTTACGAGATATAGCTATAATGCCCTTTTGGCAGCATAAATACGGTCTTTTTGACGCTTCATCTTACCCTATAAGTCAACCCCTTTAAAATGATACGTCATACGTTGAAATCCGTTCATTCGTTTACGAGATATAGCTATAATGCCCTTTTGGCAGCATAAATACGGTCTTTTTGACGCTTAATCTTACCCTATACATCAACCCCTTTACAATGATACGTCATACGCCGAAATCCGTTCGGCCGTTTACGAGAAACAACATTAATGCCCTTTTGGCCTCATAAATACGGTCTTTTTGACGCTTAATCTTACCCTATACGTCAACCCCTTTACAATGATACGTCATACGCCGAAATCCGTTCGGCCGTTTACGAGATACAACATTAATGCCCTTTTGGCCTCATAAATACGGTCTTTTTGACGCTTAATCTTACCCTATACATCAACCCCTTTACAATGATACGTCATACGCCGAAATCCGTTCGGCCGTTTACGAGATAAAACATTAATGCCCTTTTGGCCTCATAAATACGGTCTTTTTGACGCTTAATCTTACCCTATACGTCAACCCCTTTAAAATGATACGTCATACGTTGAAATCCGTTCGGTTGTTTACGAGATATAGCTATAATGCCCTTTTGGCATTCGAAAAAGAAGAGTTGGCTGCTTGCGCTAAATGTCAAAGGCCATTTGAAAAAAGAAGAATTGGCTGTTTGTGCCAAATGTCAAAGGCCACTCGAATAAACAGCAGATTACAGCGCCACCACCTGTGGCGACATCTAGCGGCGAAATTTGGAAGTAGTGAGGCCGTGCTGTCCTTACTCATCTACTTATATATATATAAGAACAAGAAGGAAAGTCTTTGCTGACAACGTTAGAAAACCAACCAAAGTATTGGGGAATGCAGCAGATAAGGGTAAAAGAAAACATTTCTCACTTCATCCAAGTTTTCGGAAACTTTATTTAATTGTTTTCATCATCATGATGATGATGGAAACAAGTGATCGCTAGTGATCGTCGATACTCGTGTAATTTCGGTGTTCTCAGTTGGAGCGCCGACTCAGTGAATAATCATACAAAATCGATGTAATACAGTATGGATTCTTTGATAAGTGTTTTGGTATAAATAAAATTTAATTAAAAATACAAAATTTTCAAAAACCAACGTTAGCAAGTTTTGGATATTGGGTAATATTAAAAGCTAGAAATAAAAACATCATTGAAAATAAAAAAAAAACGTTTTTTTCTTTTACTTACAAATCAAAATTAATTACTAAAAACGTACTGTTCTTATAGCAATTTTATTATTATGTTTAACTAAACACAAGATTATTATTGATGTAAAAAACAACAAAAACCCTCAAATTTAGATGGAAAAATTCTATTAAACTGAGAGGTTGGCTCGTTCCTCGTTGGTAAGCTATTTATGCAGCTACCGCGAAAATACGAAGGAACGTAGTTTATAAAGACCTGTCAAAAGTATTTATCGGTAGAAACGTCGTTCGTTTCAAATGATTTTTTAATTTGGAGTAAGTAGATGTACATTTTAATTAAAACCTTATAATCTGATTTTTTACTTAAGAAAAATTCTCTGTTTTTAAAGATATGACCCATTTCTAGGAACAGTCTTTTGGTGTATTGAGTATTTATTGCTAAAATCTGTGTTTCATCGAAGTTCATACGATGGTTGATTTTTATTGCATGATCAGCGAGAGCACATGTTAGTTTTTTAGTGCAGACATCACTTTGATTTGTTTTGATTCTGCCTTTCAACCTAGAAGATTGGCCCATGTAGAATTTATCACACTATAAACAAGGTTTTAATTTTGTTAGAAAGTGAATTTACTGTAAGTATATTGTAAGTTACAAACTTTAAACAATCTTATTATTTTAGGTGTTAAATTTGTAATGAATGGTAATGAAGCAAAACATACAGTGTTGTTGTTAACAGTTAACAACAACACTTTAGGTTTTGCCTGCATAATCTTTCATTTTAACAATAGCGGGTATAACAGAGTACCTGGTACGTATAAGTCATATATATATGCCCGTTAATTTACCCCTTTTGTTTATCATAAGTACGCATACTTGGCACCCTTTGTGTTTCACATCCTGGGCTTGAAACGACTTAAACACAATGAGTCCGTTTCGCCAACGTGGCGACGCTGGTCGTAGCCCCAAAATGTGGGCACAGCTAGCCGAAGGCACAAATGGCGATAGGACTCTTGTGTGAGCGTTCGTTGTTTGTGTTTTTTAGACACATGTTTCCCTACCATCCTTTGCTCCCAAGTACCCAACACTTTTGCTAGCCAAGTGCAATACCTTACTTGGTTATGCCGCACTGATGACGGCTAACGAGCCAGAAACATGCATGTCTGCGGTTACCATTCTTACTCGTAATCCTATGATCCTTTTTGCGTACATGCCCGTTAATTTACCCCTTTTGTATATATATATATATATATATATATATATATATATATATATATATATATATATATATATATATATATATATGAACAGTAGTGGTGTTCCGGGTTTCAATCCGTTGATTGTTTGTGTCTTCACGACGTTTCGCCAACATCTCAGCTGGCATTTTCAAGTGATGCTTCCTTTGCGGCTGCTAAACTTGGAATGAGCTGCGTGGTCCTGTGCTGCTGCTTTTATACGTGTCGGCGGCGGCGCAGATTATATCACTGTTCTGTAATTGGTGGGGGGTGCGGTTCAGGTGTTGACGTTTCCTCTACCAAAGGTCGTTGACCGCGCCGATTGTTTCCTGACTGCATTTGGGCCTGGATGGGTACGGCTGTCCTTGTTGCGTGTGTGTTTCTTATTGGTTCTGCCCGTGTCTGTGTATTCTCCAAGGATTTTTGTTCTGCTCGGGTAATTGGATTAGATTGTCTTTTGAGGAGACTTTTCCAAGTGTTGGAGATGTTTTGTGCATCGTCTCTTTTGTTGAGGCTGTTAGTTCTCTCTATTTCGAGGGCTTCTCTGACTATGCGGGTTCTGTAGTGTTTGATAGGTGCAATCTGTTTTGTTTCTGGGAAGTTTATTGTGTGGCCCGTTTCCTGGTGGTGTTGAAAAAGGGCTGATGTCGTTTGCTTATTTCTGATGTTGTTCTGGTGTTCCTGTACTCTGGCTGAGATTCTTCTATTTGTTTGTCCGATGTATTCTTTGTCGCAGTTACTGCACGGGATGCTGTATACGCCTTGGTTTTCTAAAGGTATTTTGTCTTTTGGATTGCCTATTATTTTGTGTAAGGTAGTCTGCGGTTTGTAGATTGTGGAAATGTCATGCCTTCTTAGGATCCTTCCAATCACGTCTGTTACACCTTTTATATATGGCAGTTTAGTTTTTGGTTTGGACATGTCATATTCTTCCTTATTTGTTGTTGGTCTCGTGGCTTGTTTTTGTGCTTTTTTGATTGTGTGTTCATGGTATCCGTTTTGTCTTAGGGCGGTTGTGATGGTTTGGAGTTCTTCTTGTCGGTTCGTTGTTTTTGTTAGGCGTATAGATCTGGATATCAGTGTACTGGCTACCGATTGCAATTGGGAAGGGTGATGATGAGATCTAGCATTCAGATATCTATTAGTGTGTGTAGGTTTTCTGTATACTGTGTAATCAATTGTAAGGTCATTGTTTCTTGTAATAAGTAGGTCCAGAAAAGGCAATTGGCCATTCTCTTCAACTTCTAACGTGAACTGTATTCGGTGGTGGATGTTGTTTAGTTCATCAAGGAAAATGTCCAGATTGGGTCTTCCATGAGGCCATATGATAAAGATGTCGTCCACGTAGCGTTTCCAAAAGGTTGGCTTCATTTTAGCTTTACTTAGTGCATTGGTTTCGAAGTACTTCATGTAGAGGTTGGCGATTACTGGTGATAGTGAGGATCCCATGGGGGCGCCTTCTGTTTGTCTATACAAGTTGTTCTCATAAGAGAAGTACGTATTCTTCAGACAGTGTCTTGCAAGTTCGATGATGTGTCTTGGGAAATCTTCATTTATAGCTATTTGGTCTAGGGCCTCGTCAATTGGTACGCTTGGGTAAAGCGACTTGATATCTAGGCTGGCTAGGAGGTCATCTTTGTGTAGTTTTAGGTTTTTAATTATATTTGTCAGGAGTTCTGAGTTCTTGACGTAGGAATCTGCTTCCTCGCTGGTTGGCTGCATTATCTCTGCAAGATATTTTTCGAGTTGTTGAGTTGGTGAGTCTATAGCGCTAACGATTGGTCTTAATGGCACTCCTTCCTTGTGAATTTTTGGCAACCCGTATAGTTTAGGGCATCTGCTAGCTTTTTCCCGAGGAATTATGCGAGCCTCGATTTCTGCCCCAAGGTTGGCGGCTTTGATTTTATCTTTTGTTGTCTTCTCTAGGTATGTTGTTGGGTCTCTTGCAACTTTTTTGTATGTGTCGTCTTGGAGTATGTCCGCCATTTTCGTTCTATATTCTTCCGTATTCATCACCACTGTGACATCTCCCTTGTCCGCTTTCAATATAGTGATGTCTTTGTTTGCCTTTAGATTGTTGAGGGCTCTCATTTCGGACGGTTTTATGTTCGGTTTTGGTGGTTTGCTGGTCCTGAGAATACGTGCTACGTCTTGACGTATTATTTCGGCCTCATCGTCCGGCTTTTGGTCTAATGCTGCTTCGATGTTCGCGATTATGTCCTCTGTTGGGATCGTCTTCGGTGTCACTGCAAAGTTAAAACCCTTACTGAGGATGTGTTTCTCTTCCTCTGAGAGTTGGTAGTCAGAGAGGTTTTTAACCACTTTATTGATATCGAGTGGCTCTAATTTTGGTTCGGTTTTCTTCTGAAGTCGGGCAAATTTATTTTTCTGTTTGTCGGTTCTGTTCTTGAAGTCTGTTTCTGTCCTCCAGGTTGATAACTCATCTACTTTTTGCCAGAGTAACGGGTGAATTTCTTTACTCAGTTGCAGATGTAGATCGTAGGCTGCTTTTTCTGTTTGGGCAAGTTGTCGCCGTTTTTCTCGAATTTGTTCTCTTAGAAGAGACTTGCTCGTGTTTCTTATGATATTTTCTGCTCTTTTTGTTCTTAGGTGGTAAGTCAATTTGGTACACGTAGGCAGAACGTTGTTGTCGCGGCATCTTATTAGAAATGTTATGTCGCAACATAAAGTTGTGATTTTGGACCTTAGTGTTTCGAAGCGTTTTGTTGTTCTGAAGGTCTCCTCCCCGTAGAGGTGTACTATGTTATGATGTAGTGTTTCACGGATGGTAGAATGAACAGTAGTGGTGTTCCGGGTTTCAATCCGTTGATTGTTTGTGTCTTCACGACGTTTCGCCAACATCTCAGCTGGCATTTTCAAGTGATGCTTCCTTTGCGGCTGCTAAACTTGGAATGAGCTGCGTGGTCCTGTGCTGCTGCTTTTATACGTGTCGGCGGCGGCGCAGATTATATCGCTGTTCTGTAATTGGTGGGGGGTGCGGTTCAGGTGTTGACGTTTCCTCTACCAAAGGTCGTTGACCGCGCCGATTGTTTCCTGACTGCATTTGGGCCTGGATGGGTACGGCTGTCCTTGTTGCGTGTGTGTTTCTTATTGGTTCTGCCCGTGTCTGTGTATTCTCCAAGGATTTTTGTTCTGCTCGGGTAATTGGATTAGATTGTCTTTTGAGGAGACTTTTCCAAGTGTTGGAGATGTTTTGTGCATCGTCTCTTTTGTTGAGGCTGTTGGTTCTCTCTATTTCGAGGGCTTCTCTGACTATGCGGGTTCTGTAGTGTTTGATAGGTGCAATCTGTTTTGTTTCTGGGAAGTTTATTGTGTGGCCCGTTTCCTGGTGGTGTTGAAAAAGGGCTGATGTCGTTTGCTTATTTCTGATGTTGTTCTGGTGTTCCTGTACTCTGGCTGAGATTCTTCTATTTGTTTGTCCGATGTATTCTTTGTCGCAGTTACTGCACGGGATGCTGTATACGCCTTGGTTTTCTAAAGGTATTTTGTCTTTTGGATTGCCTATTATTTTGTGTAAGGTAGTCTGCGGTTTGTAGATTGTGGAAATGTCATGCCTTCTTAGGATCCTTCCAATCACGTCTGTTACACCTTTTATATATGGCAGTTTAGTTTTTGGTTTGGACATGTCATATTCTTCCTTATTTGTTGTTGGTCTCGTGGCTTGTTTTTGTGCTTTTTTGATTGTGTGTTCATGGTATCCGTTTTGTCTTAGGGCGGTTGTGATGGTTTGGAGTTCTTCTTGTCGGTTCGTTGTTTTTGTTAGGCGTATAGATCTGGATATCAGTGTACTGGCTACCGATTGCAATTGGGAAGGGTGATGATGAGATCTAGCATTCAGATATCTATTAGTGTGTGTAGGTTTTCTGTATACTGTGTAATCAATTGTAAGGTCATTGTTTCTTGTAATAAGTAGGTCCAGAAAAGGCAATTGGCCATTCTCTTCAACTTCTAACGTGAACTGTATTCGGTGGTGGATGTTGTTTAGTTCATCAAGGAAAATGTCCAGATTGGGTCTTCCATGAGGCCATATGATAAAGATGTCGTCCACGTAGCGTTTCCAAAAGGTTGGCTTCATTTTAGCTTTACTTAGTGCATTGGTTTCGAAGTACTTCATGTAGAGGTTGGCGATTACTGGTGATAGTGAGGATCCCATGGGGGCGCCTTCTGTTTGTCTACACAAGTTGTTCTCATAAGAGAAGTACGTATTCTTCAGACAGTGTCTTGCAAGTTCGATGATGTGTCTTGGGAAATCTTCATTTATAGCTATTTGGTCTAGGGCCTCGTCAATTGGTACGCTTGGGTAAAGCGACTTGATATCTAGGCTGGCTAGGAGGTCATCTTTGTGTAGTTTTAGGTTTTTAATTATATTTGTCAGGAGTTCTGAGTTCTTGACGTAGGAATCTGCTTCCTCGCTGGTTGGCTGCATTATCTCTGCAAGATATTTTTCGAGTTGTTGAGTTGGTGAGTCTATAGCGCTAACGATTGGTCTTAATGGCACTCCTTCCTTGTGAATTTTTGGCAACCCGTATAGTTTAGGGCATCTGCTAGCTTTTTCCCGAGGAATTATGCGAGCCTCGATTTCTGCCCCAAGGTTGGCGGCTTTGATTTTATCTTTTGTTGTCTTCTCTAGGTATGTTGTTGGGTCTCTTGCAACTTTTTTGTATGTGTCGTCTTGGAGTATGTCCGTCATTTTCGTTCTATATTCTTCCGTATTCATCACCACTGTGACATCTCCCTTGTCCGCTTTCAATATAGTGATGTCTTTGTTTGCCTTTAGATTGTTGAGGGCTCTCATTTCGGACGGTTTTATGTTCGGTTTTGGTGGTTTGCTGGTCCTGAGAATACGTGCTACGTCTTGACGTATTATTTCGGCCTCATCGTCCGGCTTTTGGTCTAATGCTGCTTCGATGTTCGCGATTATGTCCTCTGTTGGGATCGTCTTCGGTGTCACTGCAAAGTTAAAACCCTTACTGAGGATGTGTTTCTCTTCCTCTGAGAGTTGGTAGTCAGAGAGGTTTTTAACCACTTTATTGATATCGAGTGGCTCTAATTTTGGTTCGGTTTTCTTCTGAAGTCGGGCAAATTTATTTTTCTGTTTGTCGGTTCTGTTCTTGAAGTCTGTTTCTGTCCTCCAGGTTGATAACTCATCTACTTTTTGCCAGAGTAACGGGTGAATTTCTTTACTCAGTTGCAGATGTAGATCGTAGGCTGCTTTTTCTGTTTGGGCAAGTTGTCGCCGTTTTTCTCGAATTTGTTCTCTTAGAAGAGACTTGCTCGTGTTTCTTATGATATTTTCTGCTCTTTTGGTTCTTAGGTGGTAAGTCAATTTGGTACACGTAGGCAGAACGTTGTTGTCGCGGCATCTTATTAGAAATGTTATGTCGCAACATAAAGTTGTGATTTTGGACCTTAGTGTTTCGAAGCGTTTTGTTGTTCTGAAGGTCTCCTCCCCGTAGAGGTGTACTATGTTATGATGTAGTGTTTCACGGATGGTAGAATGAACAGTAGTGGTGTTACGGGTTTCAATCCGTTGATTGTTTGTGTCTTCACGACGTTTCGCCAACATCTCAGCTGGCATTTTCAAGTGATGCTTCCTTTGCGGCTGCTAAACTTGGAATGAGCTGCGTGGTCCTGTGCTGCTGCTTTTATACGTGTCGGCGGCGGCGCAGATTATATCGCTGTTCTGTAATTGGTGGGGGGTGCGGTTCAGGTGTTGACGTTTCCTCTACCAAAGGTCGTTGACCGCGCCGATTGTTTCCTGACTGCATTTGGGCCTGGATGGGTACGGCTGTCCTTGTTGCGTGTGTGTTTCTTATTGGTTCTGCCCGTGTCTGTGTATTCTCCAAGGATTTTTGTTCTGCTCGGGTAATTGGATTAGATTGTCTTTTGAGGAGACTTTTCCAAGTGTTGGAGATGTTTTGTGCATCGTCTCTTTTGTTGAGGCTGTTGGTTCTCTCTATTTCGAGGGCTTCTCTGACTATGCGGGTTCTGTAGTGTTTGATAGGTGCAATCTGTTTTGTTTCTGGGAAGTTTATTGTGTGGCCCGTTTCCTGGTGGTGTTGAAAAAGGGCTGATGTCGTTTGCTTATTTCTGATGTTGTTCTGGTGTTCCTGTACTCTGGCTGAGATTCTTCTATTTGTTTGTCCGATGTATTCTTTGTCGCAGTTACTGCACGGGATGCTGTATACGCCTTGCTTTTCTAAAGGTATTTTGTCTTTTGGATTGCCTATTATTTTGTGTAAGGTAGTCTGCGGTTTGTAGATTGTGGAAATGTCATGCCTTCTTAGGATCCTTCCAATCACGTCTGTTACACCTTTTATATATGGCAGTTTAGTTTTTGGTTTGGACATGTCATATTCTTCCTTATTTGTTGTTGGTCTCGTGGCTTGTTTTTGTGCTTTTTTGATTGTGTGTTCATGGTATCCGTTTTGTCTTAGGGCGGTTGTGATGGTTTGGAGTTCTTCTTGTCGGTTCGTTGTTTTTGTTAGGCGTATAGATCTGGATATCAGTGTACTGGCTACCGATTGCAATTGGGAAGGGTGATGATGAGATCTAGCATTCAGATATCTATTAGTGTGTGTAGGTTTTCTGTATACTGTGTAATCAATTGTAAGGTCATTGTTTCTTGTAATAAGTAGGTCCAGAAAAGGCAATTGGCCATTCTCTTCAACTTCTAACGTGAACTGTATTCGGTGGTGGATGTTGTTTAGTTCATCAAGGAAAATGTCCAGATTGGGTCTTCCATGAGGCCATATGATAAAGATGTCGTCCACGTAGCGTTTCCAAAAGGTTGGCTTCATTTTAGCTTTACTTAGTGCATTGGTTTCGAAGTACTTCATGTAGAGGTTGGCGATTACTGGTGATAGTGAGGATCCCATGGGGGCGCCTTCTGTTTGTCTACACAAGTTGTTCTCATAAGAGAAGTACGTATTCTTCAGACAGTGTCTTGCAAGTTCGATGATGTGTCTTGGGAAATCTTCATTTATAGCTATTTGGTCTAGGGCCTCGTCAATTGGTACGCTTGGGTAAAGCGACTTGATATCTAGGCTGGCTAGGAGGTCATCTTTGTGTAGTTTTAGGTTTTTAATTATATTTGTCAGGAGTTCTGAGTTCTTGACGTAGGAATCTGCTTCCTCGCTGGTTGGCTGCATTATCTCTGCAAGATATTTTTCGAGTTGTTGAGTTGGTGAGTCTATAGCGCTAACGATTGGTCTTAATGGCACTCCTTCCTTGTGAATTTTTGGCAACCCGTATAGTTTAGGGCATCTGCTAGCTTTTTCCCGAGGAATTATGCGAGCCTCGATTTCTGCCCCAAGGTTGGCGGCTTTGATTTTATCTTTTGTTGTCTTCTCTAGGTATGTTGTTGGGTCTCTTGCAACTTTTTTGTATGTGTCGTCTTGGAGTATGTCCGCCATTTTCGTTCTATATTCTTCCGTATTCATCACCACTGTGACATCTCCCTTGTCCGCTTTCAATATAGTGATGTCTTTGTTTGCCTTTAGATTGTTGAGGGCTCTCATTTCGGACGGTTTTATGTTCGGTTTTGGTGGTTTGCTGGTCCTGAGAATACGTGCTACGTCTTGACGTATTATTTCGGCCTCATCGTCCGGCTTTTGGTCTAATGCTGCTTCGATGTTCGCGATTATGTCCTCTGTTGGGATCGTCTTCGGTGTCACTGCAAAGTTAAAACCCTTACTGAGGATGTGTTTCTCTTCCTCTGAGAGTTGGTAGTCAGAGAGGTTTTTAACCACTTTATTGATATCGAGTGGCTCTAATTTTGGTTCGGTTTTCTTCTGAAGTCGGGCAAATTTATTTTTCTGTTTGTCGGTTCTGTTCTTGAAGTCTGTTTCTGTCCTCCAGGTTGATAACTCATCTACTTTTTGCCAGAGTAACGGGTGAATTTCTTTACTCAGTTGCAGATGTAGATCGTAGGCTGCTTTTTCTGTTTGGGCAAGTTGTCGCCGTTTTTCTCGAATTTGTTCTCTTAGAAGAGACTTGCTCGTGTTTCTTATGATATTTTCTGCTCTTTTGGTTCTTAGGTGGTAAGTCAATTTGGTACACGTAGGCAGAACGTTGTTGTCGCGGCATCTTATTAGAAATGTTATGTCGCAACATAAAGTTGTGATTTTGGACCTTAGTGTTTCGAAGCGTTTTGTTGTTCTGAAGGTCTCCTCCCCGTAGAGGTGTACTATGTTATGATGTAGTGTTTCACGGATGGTAGAATGAACAGTAGTGGTGTTACGGGTTTCAATCCGTTGATTGTTTGTGTCTTCACGACGTTTCGCCAACATCTCAGCTGGCATTTTCAAGTGATGCTTCCTTTGCGGCTGCTAAACTTGGAATGAGCTGCGTGGTCCTGTGCTGCTGCTTTTATACGTGTCGGCGGCGGCGCAGATTATATCGCTGTTCTGTAATTGGTGGGGGGTGCGGTTCAGGTGTTGACGTTTCCTCTACCAAAGGTCGTTGACCGCGCCGATTGTTTCCTGACTGCATTTGGGCCTGGATGGGTACGGCTGTCCTTGTTGCGTGTGTGTTTCTTATTGGTTCTGCCCGTGTCTGTGTATTCTCCAAGGATTTTTGTTCTGCTCGGGTAATTGGATTAGATTGTCTTTTGAGGAGACTTTTCCAAGTGTTGGAGATGTTTTGTGCATCGTCTCTTTTGTTGAGGCTGTTGGTTCTCTCTATTTCGAGGGCTTCTCTGACTATGCGGGTTCTGTAGTGTTTGATAGGTGCAATCTGTTTTGTTTCTGGGAAGTTTATTGTGTGGCCCGTTTCCTGGTGGTGTTGAAAAAGGGCTGATGTCGTTTGCTTATTTCTGATGTTGTTCTGGTGTTCCTGTACTCTGGCTGAGATTCTTCTATTTGTTTGTCCGATGTATTCTTTGTCGCAGTTACTGCACGGGATGCTGTATACGCCTTGCTTTTCTAAAGGTATTTTGTCTTTTGGATTGCCTATTATTTTGTGTAAGGTAGTCTGCGGTTTGTAGATTGTGGAAATGTCATGCCTTCTTAGGATCCTTCCAATCACGTCTGTTACACCTTTTATATATGGCAGTTTAGTTTTTGGTTTGGACATGTCATATTCTTCCTTATTTGTTGTTGGTCTCGTGGCTTGTTTTTGTGCTTTTTTGATTGTGTGTTCATGGTATCCGTTTTGTCTTAGGGCGGTTGTGATGGTTTGGAGTTCTTCTTGTCGGTTCGTTGTTTTTGTTAGGCGTATAGATCTGGATATCAGTGTACTGGCTACCGATTGCAATTGGGAAGGGTGATGATGAGATCTAGCATTCAGATATCTATTAGTGTGTGTAGGTTTTCTGTATACTGTGTAATCAATTGTAAGGTCATTGTTTCTTGTAATAAGTAGGTCCAGAAAAGGCAATTGGCCATTCTCTTCAACTTCTAACGTGAACTGTATTCGGTGGTGGATGTTGTTTAGTTCATCAAGGAAAATGTCCAGATTGGGTCTTCCATGAGGCCATATGATAAAGATGTCGTCCACGTAGCGTTTCCAAAAGGTTGGCTTCATTTTAGCTTTACTTAGTGCATTGGTTTCGAAGTACTTCATGTAGAGGTTGGCGATTACTGGTGATAGTGAGGATCCCATGGGGGCGCCTTCTGTTTGTCTATACAAGTTGTTCTCATAAGAGAAGTACGTATTCTTCAGACAGTGTCTTGCAAGTTCGATGATGTGTCTTGGGAAATCTTCATTTATAGCTATTTGGTCTAGGGCCTCGTCAATTGGTACGCTTGGGTAAAGCGACTTGATATCTAGGCTGGCTAGGAGGTCATCTTTGTGTAGTTTTAGGTTTTTAATTATATTTGTCAGGAGTTCTGAGTTCTTGACGTAGGAATCTGCTTCCTCGCTGGTTGGCTGCATTATCTCTGCAAGATATTTTTCGAGTTGTTGAGTTGGTGAGTCTATAGCGCTAACGATTGGTCTTAATGGCACTCCTTCCTTGTGAATTTTTGGCAACCCGTATAGTTTAGGGCATCTGCTAGCTTTTTCCCGAGGAATTATGCGAGCCTCGATTTCTGCCCCAAGGTTGGCGGCTTTGATTTTATCTTTTGTTGTCTTCTCTAGGTATGTTGTTGGGTCTCTTGCAACTTTTTTGTATGTGTCGTCTTGGAGTATGTCCGCCATTTTCGTTCTATATTCTTCCGTATTCATCACCACTGTGACATCTCCCTTGTCCGCTTTCAATATAGTGATGTCTTTGTTTGCCTTTAGATTGTTGAGGGCTCTCATTTCGGACCTACACACACTAATAGATATCTGAATGCTAGATCTCATCATCACCCTTCCCAATTGCAATCGGTAGCCAGTACACTGATATCCAGATCTATACGCCTAACAAAAACAACGAACCGACAAGAAGAACTCCAAACCATCACAACCGCCCTAAGACAAAACGGATACCATGAACACACAATCAAAAAAGCACAAAAACAAGCCATGAGACCAACAACAAATAAGGAAGAATATGACATGTCCAAACCAAAAACTAAACTGCCATATATAAAAGGTGTAACAGACGTGATTGGAAGGATCCTAAGAAGGCATGACATTTCCACAATCTACAAACCGCAGACTACCTTACACAAAATAATAGGCAATCCAAAAGACAAAATACCTTTAGAAAACCAAGGCGTATACAGCATCCCGTGCAGTAACTGCGACAAAGAATACATCGGACAAACAAATAGAAGAATCTCAGCCAGAGTACAGGAACTCCAGAACAACATCAGAAATAAGCAAACGACATCAGCCCTTTTTCAACACCACCAGGAAACGGGCCACACAATAAACTTCCCAGAAACAAAACAGATTGCACCTATCAAACACTACAGAACCCGCATAGTCAGAGAAGCCCTCGAAATAGAGAGAACCAACAGCCTCAACAAAAGAGACGATGCACAAAACATCTCCAACACTTGGAAAAGTCTCCTCAAAAGACAATCTAATCCAATTACCCGAGCAGAACAAAAATCCTTGGAGAATACACAGACACGGGCAGAACCAATAAGAAACACACACGCAACAAGGACAGCCGTACCCATCCAGGCCCAAATGCAGTCAGGAAACAATCGGCGCGGTCAACGACCTTTGGTAGAGGAAACGTCAACACCTGAACCGCACCCCCCACCAATTACAGAACAGCGATATAATCTGCGCCGCCGCCGACACGTATAAAAGCAGCAGCACAGGACCACGCAGCTCATTCCAAGTTTAGCAGCCGCAAAGGAAGCATCACTTGAAAATGCCAGCTGAGATGTTGGCGAAACGTCGTGAAGACACAAACAATCAACGGATTGAAACCCGGAACACCACTACTGTTCATTCTACCATCCGTGAAACACTACATCATAACATAGTACACCTCTACGGGGAGGAGACCTTCAGAACAACAAAACGCTTCGAAACACTAAGGTCCAAAATCACAACTTTATGTTGCGACATAACATTTCTAATAAGATGCCGCGACAACAACGTTCTGCCTACGTGTACCAAATTGACTTACCACCTAAGAACAAAAAGAGCAGAAAATATCATAAGAAACACGAGCAAGTCTCTTCTAAGAGAACAAATTCGAGAAAAACGGCGACAACTTGCCCAAACAGAAAAAGCAGCCTACGATCTACATCTGCAACTGAGTAAAGAAATTCACCCGTTACTCTGGCAAAAAGTAGATGAGTTATCAACCTGGAGGACAGAAACAGACTTCAAGAACAGAACCGACAAACAGAAAAATAAATTTGCCCGACTTCAGAAGAAAACCGAACCAAAATTAGAGCCACTCGATATCAATAAAGTGGTTAAAAACCTCTCTGACTACCAACTCTCAGAGGAAGAGAAACACATCCTCAGTAAGGGTTTTAACTTTGCAGTGACACCGAAGACGATCCCAACAGAGGACATAATCGCGAACATCGAAGCAGCATTAGACCAAAAGCCGGACGATGAGGCCGAAATAATACGTCAAGACGTAGCACGTATTCTCAGGACCAGCAAACCACCAAAACCGAACATAAAACCGTCCGAAATGAGAGCCCTCAACAATCTAAAGGCAAACAAAGACATCACTATATTGAAAGCGGACAAGGGAGATGTCACAGTGGTGATGAATACGGAAGAATATAGAACGAAAATGGCGGACATACTCCAAGACGACACATACAAAAAAGTTGCAAGAGACCCAACAACATACCTAGAGAAGACAACAAAAGATAAAATCAAAGCCGCCAACCTTGGGGCAGAAATCGAGGCTCGCATAATTCCTCGGGAAAAAGCTAGCAGATGCCCTAAACTATACGGGTTGCCAAAAATTCACAAGGAAGGAGTGCCATTAAGACCAATCGTTAGCGCTATAGACTCACCAACTCAACAACTCGAAAAATATCTTGCAGAGATAATGCAGCCAACCAGCGAGGAAGCAGATTCCTACGTCAAGAACTCAGAACTCCTGACAAATATAATTAAAAACCTAAAACTACACAAAGATGACCTCCTAGCCAGCCTAGATATCAAGTCGCTTTACCCAAGCGTACCAATTGACGAGGCCCTAGACCAAATAGCTATAAATGAAGATTTCCCAAGACACATCATCGAACTTGCAAGACACTGTCTGAAGAATACGTACTTCTCTTATGAGAACAACTTGTATAGACAAACAGAAGGCGCCCCCATGGGATCCTCACTATCACCAGTAATCGCCAACCTCTACATGAAGTACTTCGAAACCAATGCACTAAGTAAAGCTAAAATGAAGCCAACCTTTTGGAAACGCTACGTGGACGACATCTTTATCATATGGCCTCATGGAAGACCCAATCTGGACATTTTCCTTGATGAACTAAACAACATCCACCACCGAATACAGTTCACGTTAGAAGTTGAAGAGAATGGCCAATTGCCTTTTCTGGACCTACTTATTACAAGAAACAATGACCTTACAATTGATTACACAGTATACAGAAAACCTACACACACTAATAGATATCTGAATGCTAGATCTCATCATCACCCTTCCCAATTGCAATCGGTAGCCAGTACACTGATATCCAGATCTATACGCCTAACAAAAACAACGAACCGACAAGAAGAACTCCAAACCATCACAACCGCCCTAAGACAAAACGGATACCATGAACACACAATCAAAAAAGCACAAAAACAAGCCACGAGACCAACAACAAATAAGGAAGAATATGACATGTCCAAACCAAAAACTAAACTGCCATATATAAAAGGTGTAACAGACGTGATTGGAAGGATCCTAAGAAGGCATGACATTTCCACAATCTACAAACCGCAGACTACCTTACACAAAATAATAGGCAATCCAAAAGACAAAATACCTTTAGAAAACCAAGGCGTATACAGCATCCCGTGCAGTAACTGCGACAAAGAATACATCGGACAAACAAATAGAAGAATCTCAGCCAGAGTACAGGAACACCAGAACAACATCAGAAATAAGCAAACGACATCAGCCCTTTTTCAACACCACCAGGAAACGGGCCACACAATAAACTTCCCAGAAACAAAACAGATTGCACCTATCAAACACAACAGAACCCGCATAGTCAGAGAAGCCCTCGAAATAGAGAGAACCAACAGCCTCAACAAAAGAGACGATGCACAAAACATCTCCAACACTTGGAAAAGTCTCCTCAAAAGACAATCTAATCCAATTACCCGAGCAGAACAAAAATCCTTGGAGAATACACAGACACGGGCAGAACCAATAAGAAACACACACGCAACAAGGACAGCCGTACCCATCCAGGCCCAAATGCAGTCAGGAAACAATCGGCGCGGTCAACGACCTTTGGTAGAGGAAACGTCAACACCTGAACCGCACCCCCCACCAATTACAGAACAGCGATATAATCTGCGCCGCCGCCGACACGTATAAAAGCAGCAGCACAGGACCACGCAGCTCATTCCAAGTTTAGCAGCCGCAAAGGAAGCATCACTTGAAAATGCCAGCTGAGATGTTGGCGAAACGTCGTGAAGACACAAACAATCAACGGATTGAAACCCGGAACACCACTACTGTTCATTCTACCATCCGTGAAACACTACATCATAACATAGTACACCTCTACGGGGAGGAGACCTTCAGAACAACAAAACGCTTCGAAACACTAAGGTCCAAAATCACAACTTTATGTTGCGACATAACATTTCTAATAAGATGCCGCGACAACAACGTTCTGCCTACGTGTACCAAATTGACTTACCACCTAAGAACAAAAAGAGCAGAAAATATCATAAGAAACACGAGCAAGTCTCTTCTAAGAGAACAAATTCGAGAAAAACGGCGACAACTTGCCCAAACAGAAAAAGCAGCCTACGATCTACATCTGCAACTGAGTAAAGAAATTCACCCGTTACTCTGGCAAAAAGTAGATGAGTTATCAACCTGGAGGACAGAAACAGACTTCAAGAACAGAACCGACAAACAGAAAAATAAATTTGCCCGACTTCAGAAGAAAACCGAACCAAAATTAGAGCCACTCGATATCAATAAAGTGGTTAAAAACCTCTCTGACTACCAACTCTCAGAGGAAGAGAAACACATCCTCAGTAAGGGTTTTAACTTTGCAGTGACACCGAAGACGATCCCAACAGAGGACATAATCGCGAACATCGAAGCAGCATTAGACCAAAAGCCGGACGATGAGGCCGAAATAATACGTCAAGACGTAGCACGTATTCTCAGGACCAGCAAACCACCAAAACCGAACATAAAACCGTCCGAAATGAGAGCCCTCAACAATCTAAAGGCAAACAAAGACATCACTATATTGAAAGCGGACAAGGGAGATGTCACAGTGGTGATGAATACGGAAGAATATAGAACGAAAATGGCGGACATACTCCAAGACGACACATACAAAAAAGTTGCAAGAGACCCAACAACATACCTAGAGAAGACAACAAAAGATAAAATCAAAGCCGCCAACCTTGGGGCAGAAATCGAGGCTCGCATAATTCCTCGGGAAAAAGCTAGCAGATGCCCTAAACTATACGGGTTGCCAAAAATTCACAAGGAAGGAGTGCCATTAAGACCAATCGTTAGCGCTATAGACTCACCAACTCAACAACTCGAAAAATATCTTGCAGAGATAATGCAGCCAACCAGCGAGGAAGCAGATTCCTACGTCAAGAACTCAGAACTCCTGACAAATATAATTAAAAACCTAAAACTACACAAAGATGACCTCCTAGCCAGCCTAGATATCAAGTCGCTTTACCCAAGCGTACCAATTGACGAGGCCCTAGACCAAATAGCTATAAATGAAGATTTCCCAAGACACATCATCGAACTTGCAAGACACTGTCTGAAGAATACGTACTTCTCTTATGAGAACAACTTGTATAGACAAACAGAAGGCGCCCCCATGGGATCCTCACTATCACCAGTAATCGCCAACCTCTACATGAAGTACTTCGAAACCAATGCACTAAGTAAAGCTAAAATGAAGCCAACCTTTTGGAAACGCTACGTGGACGACATCTTTATCATATGGCCTCATGGAAGACCCAATCTGGACATTTTCCTTGATGAACTAAACAACATCCACCACCGAATACAGTTCACGTTAGAAGTTGAAGAGAATGGCCAATTGCCTTTTCTGGACCTACTTATTACAAGAAACAATGACCTTACAATTGATTACACAGTATACAGAAAACCTACACACACTAATAGATATCTGAATGCTAGATCTCATCATCACCCTTCCCAATTGCAATCGGTAGCCAGTACACTGATATCCAGATCTATACGCCTAACAAAAACAACGAACCGACAAGAAGAACTCCAAACCATCACAACCGCCCTAAGACAAAACGGATACCATGAACACACAATCAAAAAAGCACAAAAACAAGCCACGAGACCAACAACAAATAAGGAAGAATATGACATGTCCAAACCAAAAACTAAACTGCCATATATAAAAGGTGTAACAGACGTGATTGGAAGGATCCTAAGAAGGCATGACATTTCCACAATCTACAAACCGCAGACTACCTTACACAAAATAATAGGCAATCCAAAAGACAAAATACCTTTAGAAAACCAAGGCGTATACAGCATCCCGTGCAGTAACTGCGACAAAGAATACATCGGACAAACAAATAGAAGAATCTCAGCCAGAGTACAGGAACACCAGAACAACATCAGAAATAAGCAAACGACATCAGCCCTTTTTCAACACCACCAGGAAACGGGCCACACAATAAACTTCCCAGAAACAAAACAGATTGCACCTATCAAACACTACAGAACCCGCATAGTCAGAGAAGCCCTCGAAATAGAGAGAACCAACAGCCTCAACAAAAGAGACGATGCACAAAACATCTCCAACACTTGGAAAAGTCTCCTCAAAAGACAATCTAATCCAATTACCCGAGCAGAACAAAAATCCTTGGAGAATACACAGACACGGGCAGAACCAATAAGAAACACACACGCAACAAGGACAGCCGTACCCATCCAGGCCCAAATGCAGTCAGGAAACAATCGGCGCGGTCAACGACCTTTGGTAGAGGAAACGTCAACACCTGAACCGCACCCCCCACCAATTACAGAACAGCGATATAATCTGCGCCGCCGCCGACACGTATAAAAGCAGCAGCACAGGACCACGCAGCTCATTCCAAGTTTAGCAGCCGCAAAGGAAGCATCACTTGAAAATGCCAGCTGAGATGTTGGCGAAACGTCGTGAAGACACAAACAATCAACGGATTGAAACCCGGAACACCACTACTGTTCATTCTACCATCCGTGAAACACTACATCATAACATAGTACACCTCTACGGGGAGGAGACCTTCAGAACAACAAAACGCTTCGAAACACTAAGGTCCAAAATCACAACTTTATGTTGCGACATAACATTTCTAATAAGATGCCGCGACAACAACGTTCTGCCTACGTGTACCAAATTGACTTACCACCTAAGAACAAAAAGAGCAGAAAATATCATAAGAAACACGAGCAAGTCTCTTCTAAGAGAACAAATTCGAGAAAAACGGCGACAACTTGCCCAAACAGAAAAAGCAGCCTACGATCTACATCTGCAACTGAGTAAAGAAATTCACCCGTTACTCTGGCAAAAAGTAGATGAGTTATCAACCTGGAGGACAGAAACAGACTTCAAGAACAGAACCGACAAACAGAAAAATAAATTTGCCCGACTTCAGAAGAAAACCGAACCAAAATTAGAGCCACTCGATATCAATAAAGTGGTTAAAAACCTCTCTGACTACCAACTCTCAGAGGAAGAGAAACACATCCTCAGTAAGGGTTTTAACTTTGCAGTGACACCGAAGACGATCCCAACAGAGGACATAATCGCGAACATCGAAGCAGCATTAGACCAAAAGCCGGACGATGAGGCCGAAATAATACGTCAAGACGTAGCACGTATTCTCAGGACCAGCAAACCACCAAAACCGAACATAAAACCGTCCGAAATGAGAGCCCTCAACAATCTAAAGGCAAACAAAGACATCACTATATTGAAAGCGGACAAGGGAGATGTCACAGTGGTGATGAATACGGAAGAATATAGAACGAAAATGGCGGACATACTCCAAGACGACACATACAAAAAAGTTGCAAGAGACCCAACAACATACCTAGAGAAGACAACAAAAGATAAAATCAAAGCCGCCAACCTTGGGGCAGAAATCGAGGCTCGCATAATTCCTCGGGAAAAAGCTAGCAGATGCCCTAAACTATACGGGTTGCCAAAAATTCACAAGGAAGGAGTGCCATTAAGACCAATCGTTAGCGCTATAGACTCACCAACTCAACAACTCGAAAAATATCTTGCAGAGATAATGCAGCCAACCAGCGAGGAAGCAGATTCCTACGTCAAGAACTCAGAACTCCTGACAAATATAATTAAAAACCTAAAACTACACAAAGATGACCTCCTAGCCAGCCTAGATATCAAGTCGCTTTACCCAAGCGTACCAATTGACGAGGCCCTAGACCAAATAGCTATAAATGAAGATTTCCCAAGACACATCATCGAACTTGCAAGACACTGTCTGAAGAATACGTACTTCTCTTATGAGAACAACTTGTGTAGACAAACAGAAGGCGCCCCCATGGGATCCTCACTATCACCAGTAATCGCCAACCTCTACATGAAGTACTTCGAAACCAATGCACTAAGTAAAGCTAAAATGAAGCCAACCTTTTGGAAACGCTACGTGGACGACATCTTTATCATATGGCCTCATGGAAGACCCAATCTGGACATTTTCCTTGATGAACTAAACAACATCCACCACCGAATACAGTTCACGTTAGAAGTTGAAGAGAATGGCCAATTGCCTTTTCTGGACCTACTTATTACAAGAAACAATGACCTTACAATTGATTACACAGTATACAGAAAACCTACACACACTAATAGATATCTGAATGCTAGATCTCATCATCACCCTTCCCAATTGCAATCGGTAGCCAGTACACTGATATCCAGATCTATACGCCTAACAAAAACAACGAACCGACAAGAAGAACTCCAAACCATCACAACCGCCCTAAGACAAAACGGATACCATGAACACACAATCAAAAAAGCACAAAAACAAGCCACGAGACCAACAACAAATAAGGAAGAATATGACATGTCCAAACCAAAAACTAAACTGCCATATATAAAAGGTGTAACAGACGTGATTGGAAGGATCCTAAGAAGGCATGACATTTCCACAATCTACAAACCGCAGACTACCTTACACAAAATAATAGGCAATCCAAAAGACAAAATACCTTTAGAAAACCAAGGCGTATACAGCATCCCGTGCAGTAACTGCGACAAAGAATACATCGGACAAACAAATAGAAGAATCTCAGCCAGAGTACAGGAACACCAGAACAACATCAGAAATAAGCAAACGACATCAGCCCTTTTTCAACACCACCAGGAAACGGGCCACACAATAAACTTCCCAGAAACAAAACAGATTGCACCTATCAAACACTACAGAACCCGCATAGTCAGAGAAGCCCTCGAAATAGAGAGAACCAACAGCCTCAACAAAAGAGACGATGCACAAAACATCTCCAACACTTGGAAAAGTCTCCTCAAAAGACAATCTAATCCAATTACCCGAGCAGAACAAAAATCCTTGGAGAATACACAGACACGGGCAGAACCAATAAGAAACACACACGCAACAAGGACAGCCGTACCCATCCAGGCCCAAATGCAGTCAGGAAACAATCGGCGCGGTCAACGACCTTTGGTAGAGGAAACGTCAACACCTGAACCGCACCCCCCACCAATTACAGAACAGCGATATAATCTGCGCCGCCGCCGACACGTATAAAAGCAGCAGCACAGGACCACGCAGCTCATTCCAAGTTTAGCAGCCGCAAAGGAAGCATCACTTGAAAATGCCAGCTGAGATGTTGGCGAAACGTCGTGAAGACACAAACAATCAACGGATTGAAACCCGGAACACCACTACTGTTCATTCTACCATCCGTGAAACACTACATCATAACATATAGATATATATATATATATATATATATATATATATATATATATATATATATATATATATATTAATATATATATATATATGCTAAATAATTAATTACAATACTATGCCGTTTCGGCGACCATTTAAACCAAGTAATCAAGTAAATTTAAAACAAAAATTAATAAAACTAAACAATAAAATGATATTTCTCAAAATCAACGTTTGATGAACTGGACCGTTTTCTTCAGTTCCACGCTGATGAACGGCATTGTACTTAATGAAATTAAAAAGCGGACGACAGTAAACTGACATTGAAAGAACTATATCTCCTTCTCGTTTTATTGTAGAATTTTGCCCTATCTTACAAATTAGTAGTTAAAACCCCAAATTCTATTTTCATGTGTTTTTTTTTCAATTATATCGGTTAATTATTTTTCGATTTTTTCATTGTTTAAAAAAACAGGGCAAATAAGCAGTGTACAAATATACGGATTTTTCTTCTACCACCTTCCAAATACCATTTAGAACCTTCAAATATCTAAAAAAGATTTTTTTTATCATGTTACGGCATCCGGTTTTCAGTGACAAAATCGGATGTAAATTTTCTAAGCCGATACACTGTCGAATCTTGTAAAGATGCACATTAAAACTATGTGTCACTAAGCAATCCTACATTTTTATCGTTCCGATAAACTACCCGGACCGTTCCTACTGAACGGGTTGTTAGGCGGTACGAATTCTGCCGGGTCAGCTTGTTTATTACATAAAAATCGGTTAAAATTGCTTAATTTTTTACCTGCCACTGGGTAAATTTTATTACTTAATATATAATTTCACGAGTGTCTAACTCCTAAATCCTTTATTATTATTAAATAAATTAAAAATAAATCAACCACTGTGATTTGGCAACACTGTAATACAAAGCCTATGTTTATAATAGTGCTCATTTTTAAGTCATGGTTCAACTTAGTTTGGCCAAGTAATACGGGTATAAAACAATAATTAATTAGGAATTAAGTATAATATGAATCACACCATACAAAGACTAGTAAATTAAACTGCTAAACCAGAAATTGTAGCAATATACGACCCCTGTACTTTATTAAGATTTTGAGAAAACTTTAATGTATAGGCTAGTTCACACCGTTTACAATTTTAAGGGTTAAAATAGATGGACCCACCCAAGTATTATTTTAACCTCCTAAAAACTAATTTTTGTACAACTATCATTAAAAGTGACACTTTTAATGATAGCAAACAATGTTAAAAACGATTGTTTACATAGCAGCGTGTTAAAAATACTTTTAACACGTTACCATGTAAACAAGTTTACTTTTAACACGGTTTAGTTTACTTTTAACACGGTTTGGTTTATTGTCATTGCAAATTCGCTCGTATCATTATCAAAATAGGGAAGTTGTACAAAAAACATTGTATGGTATTTGTGTTAAAAGTGATTTTATTTTGTTCGTGAAATTGTTCAATTCGCTCCGCTCATTTCACAAACGTTTTCACTCACAAAATAAAACCTCACTTTTAACACTCATATCATAAATAACTATTTCTGGATAGAAGTTTGCTGAGTGTCAGAAAATTTGATATTAACAATTAACTTGCGTTATTTTTGTAAAAATAAACACTTTTTTCTTGTTTTTTAGAGATTTCTAAATAAAAAACGTGTTATGAAAAAAAAATCGTACGATGTTTCATTTCTGAGATATTGTGATCAAACTCTCAAAAATTATTTTCCCTATTTTAGACGATTATAACTTTTAATGGATATTTTTTTAATTCTCTAAGTTGCGTTTAAAAGCTTGATAAGCTTTAATAAGATAAAAAGAACAGTATTGCGAATGAGCGCTGTACTGAGTTTTAAAAGAAATAACATCGGAACAAAAATATTTCTATCTATTAGTTAGGGGGGCTTTTTTCATGTATTTTTTCTCGCTGAGTTCAAATATCAAACCTGTTTTTTCGAAAAATGGTCTGGTAAATTGTTATTAACAATTTAATTGTTTAAAAAATTATAACTAGAAAACTAAAAGAGATACGAAATTTTTTTCAAATACTTTTTTGATCCTTGAGAAAAAACAAAATATCTAGATCAACCTCCATATTCGAACTACTAGGTGTATCGTTTATTCTACTAAATATCAACTGCCTGTTATCGAAAATAGCAGGATTATTTAAAGTAAAATTACGTTAAAATTTCTGTAATTGAATTTTATTTTCACTAGAACTCCAAAAGTTGTCAGATTGATTTGGAAGAGGATTTTCTTCAGATATAACATGGTTTTAAGTAAGACTCTCATTTTTTGCTCTTCGAAGATGTTCGGAAGAATTATTAATAGATGCATCAAAATACAGAGTCAAACACAAAATCAACTTTATTAGTATTTTGCAACGATATTTTAAAGTTAACAAATTTGTAGAAAACGTAAGCCAAATCTCAAAAGTATTTAAATTACTCCAAGGTAATTTACACATAATTAGCATGATGTCAACTAGTAAAACTGTTTCAGTATTCGTTATTACTACCCAGTATAGCTTCTCGTTCTAGTTCTCGAAGTAGAAAGTTTTTGTCCTGTTGCTTGCTAAAAAATCCGTCACGATCAAATAACGAGATTTTCTCAATTAATTCATATTTTAGAAGTAACTGGATTGGATAATTTCTTTCCTCGGCAAAAGCAACAAGTAGGTATAACTTTGTTAAATATTTTATAATATTTTAAATTAAAGCCAATAATGTGGCCTTCAAAATGAGAGATCGTGAAATATGACAGCTGTATTAGAACCCGAGTTATGATAAAAAATCTGCGATGAAAAACATTAGGAGAGATATGTTGCAATATTCTCTAACTATTTTGCAATATCTCGGGTTCTACCGAACGGATTTTAATTTTTTAAAGCTTATTTTTTTTTCTAAGGATCAAAAAAGTATTTGAAAAAAATTTCGAATTTCTTTTAGTTTTCTAGTTATAATTTTTTAAACTATTAAATTATTAATAACAATTTACCTGACCATTTTTCGAGAAAACAGGTTTAATATTTGGATTCAGCGAGAAAAAATACATAAAAAAAATATTATTGATCAACAGGAGGAGAATGGGCCACGGAACCCCCCCCCCCCAGCTGCCGGACTATAAAGGATACATTAATTTGGGTATATTTTTTTTTATTAATATTTTTAAAAATTTAATTTTTCATGCATGCGCAAAAAGTAATACAATGTACATTTTTATAATTCACGTTCACAAAGTTTATATTTCGACACTAAAAACAGTATCGAAATAGATTCATTGTAACACTTTTTTTGGTAACTTTTTGTTGTACTCAATTGGTTGCACTGCACTGATTGTCAACGAAAGAATTCAGGTAGTAAATCAAGAAGTATGTTGTAGTAAATTATTAACTACATTATCAGCGTTAATTGCTAAATTCGGAATATTTTATACAAATTTGACAAACATTCAAATTTAAAATCATTAAAACTGACAAGTGTGAAATTTGTCAAGATTGCCAACATAAATAAATATTTTTTTTTATATATTTTTTTATACTTTTAAAAGTTCATTATAAAAAATAGTATGTAACACTCGAGTTACAATGACTATTGTACGTTTACGAATATAATAAACCTTCTTATGTAACTTTGCAGTTGCACGCACCACTTAATTCATCGAGAGAAAAATAAGGTATTGTATTCCTCATTACAAGATTAATGCGCGAGTGGAATTAGACTATTATTATTTAAAAACTATAAAAACTTCTTACATTTCAGTTGAAAAAAATACTGTAAAGGGTAAGTTTGTTCAAAAAGATGTGTCTGTGTTAAATACTTATGTATTTGGATAAGGATTAAGAAGAAAGTTAACAAGTATTATTATTAATTACGTATAGTTTTTACGGCTTTATTTTGGTTTAGCGTGTGTAAAAAATTAGGGCCTACAAAACTTTTTTGTACACAATATTCTTAACTAATCTCTTATTAGGCGCTAAAACTATCAAGCTACTATGTAAACTTATTCGTAAGCAAGCAACATAAAACTGTCCATGAGAGAAGCAATGTTCTCTCAAGTCAATACCCACAAATTTGAGAGTTTGGTTCTGAGACTTGTTTATGGTCATGGCTGTTTTATTTAGTTTTAATTAATATTAAAACAAACTTAAATGATGTTTTAAAGTTTTTATTTTAATACTCGTCGTGTCTCTCGTTGCCAAGTGACATTACCTATAACATACATTTCTAACTTAAAAGAAGAAAACAAACATAAGAAATATAAGCTATACAGCCAACACACGTTTTTTTATAATATTTTGTTTTATTATTATTATTATTTTTTTTTTTAAACATCACAATCATCTAATGATCTATTACCCGGGTTAAAACTAGTTACAAAATCTTGTAAATAAGCAGGCGGCTTTCGTTGCCTTTTAGTACTAATTGCGGGAGATAAATCAGGTTCATTTGCTGCCTCCGAAGCACAAGTGTGTTCTGTATCATAATTCTCAGTACTATGCCTTATATCACTACTATGATCTGATATATTAACATCTACAATATTTTACCTGATATTAAACAAGTCATTTAAATTATAAATATCATCACTATTATGATCTGGTATATTAACATCTACAATATTTTCCCTGACATTAAACAAGTCATTTAAATTATAAATATCATTAACCTCATTATTATCATTATTAGATGATTGTCCAGATATATCTAAATTAACATCGTATAATAAAGAATTGTCAACATACGGTAGATTAGTTTTGTTTAAAAAAATTCTGTTACGCCTAAGTGTATTACCTTGAGAATCTATAACCATATAGGAGCGATCATTTACAATATCTTTAACCTTTCCTCTTTCCCAAATTTTACCTTTTTGTATGAGGATATTTTCTCCGATTTTTAATTTTGGACTATCCTTGGCGTTCCTATCATAAAAATGCTTTTGATGTATTTGTTTAGATTCTATTTTATTCTGAATTATTTTAGGGTCTATTATAACAGGTTTTAAAATTTCAGTAGATGTAGGAATTTTAGTTTTCATAATCCTATGTAACAATATCTGAGAGGGAGAGAAATTCATATTGGGTAATGGAGTATTTCTATATTCCATTAAAACTAAAGGCAGATTAGATTTATCTTTAGCCTTTCTTAGCATTTGTTTTACAATACCTACGTATCGCTCAGCTAGACCATTAGATTGGTGGTGGTGGGGACTACTAAAAGCTATTTCGAAGTTCCATTCATTAGCAAAGTCTTTAAAAGCCTTAGAATTGTAAGGGACATTATCTGAAAATAATTTATCTGGTACACCAAATTGTGAAAATTTTTCTTTGCAAAATTTAATTACATCATATGCGTTTTTTGTTTTGGTTTTACTGACCTCCACCCAATTCGAATAGGAATCCACCAAAAGCATATAATTAGTAGAGTCATACTCAAAAAAATCAGAAAATAGATATTGCCATGGTCTATTAGGTATTGGATGATTAATTAGAGTTTCTTTTTGATTGGATCTTTGATGAATTTGACAAGTTTCACATTTTGATATAAGATTTTCTATATCATTGCTCAAATTTGGCCAATAAAATATTTGCCTTGCTCTAGATTTAGATTTTTGAATGCCAAAATGTGATTCGTGTATAAGTGATAACATTTCTGTTCTTAATGATTGTGGAACTATGATTTTTGTATCCAAAAATAAAATGTCATTTGATAAATAAATGTTATCTCCTAATTTAAAGTAGTGTTTCAGGTCTGTGCTTAAGTTTTTGTTATTGGCTGGCCATTTTGTTGCCTGTATAGCTTATATTTCTTATGTTTGTTTTTGTTAAATGTAAGTAATCTACTCGTTTTATTAAATCAAATTTAAGACAATCATCTAATCCTAATAATGGTTCAGAGTCACAATCGACAATAACAAATTTTATATTTAAAGAAACATCTCTATAAAGACATGGTAAAATAATCTCACCTAGTGGTTTAAATTTAAAGTTTCCATAAGAAACTATAGTTACTTTCGATACCTTAAGAGGATTTGTGTTATAAACCTTTTCGTAATATTTTTTTGGCAAAATGCTAATGTCTGAACCAGAGTCTATTTTAAATCTTATTTTAGTATTTTTGACAACAATTGTTACATACCAAGGGGATGATAAATAGTTACCTCCTTTACATTCATTCACATATAAGTTAAAGTCTATTTCTTCTGGCTCCTCTTCTTTTTGTTCCAAACTACTAACTTCTCTGCTATGACCTGCTTTTCCTTGTCTGTCGAACTCTCTTGAGGTTCTTTCTAAATTCCCGCTTTGGTACGTCTTCTTAAAAAAACATGCTTTGGAAAAGTGTCCAGTTTTTTTACAAATATTGCATTGTTTATCACTAGCTGGGCATTTTCCTGAATAATGTTCATATAGGCACTTCCTACATTTGATTTTCACACTTTTTACGTAGTTCAGATCTTCTTCTTTATTCAACATTTTCACATGAATTTTACTAAGTTCAATGCTTTTACAATAATCTATTATTTTTTTTATGGTCAAATCCGGCTCTCTAAGCAGTCTTAGTTGACTTTCTCGGCAATTAATACCTACTATTAGTCTATCTCTTATCATTCGTTCTTCAAATCATTCCCTGCACTCACCTTTTACACAGAAGAAATCACAAAGTTTCGCTTGTTTTTTTAACTCTGTTAGAAATTGGTCTATTGATTGACTCTCTTCTTGAACCATTGTATAGAATTTAAAACTTTCCATGGGTATAACCTTTTTTGGTATAAAATATTCATCGAAAGCTTTAATTAACTTTTCTTATGTAGATTGTTGGTCATCAGTGAAAGAATTATATATATCTATTCCTTCATCCCCAATACAGCTTAGTAGAGTAGCTATTTTTACCTCCTTTGATGCCGATGCTTTGTTGGTCGCAGTGAGGTATATTTGGAACTTTTGTTTCCACAATTTCCAATTATCCTGAGGGTTACTTCCATCGAATAATGGTTTTGGTGGCTTGAAGTTGATATCCATGTTTCTTAAATTAAGTAATTAAGTAGGTTCTTTACTTTTCTCGAGTTTTATAGTCACTACCACGTTTAGCACGTGTTTTAAGGTTAAGTCTCTGAACTCTGAACTAAACTGCTAATGTCGTGTATAACAAACACCTTTTTAGTTAAACTTTTTCACACCTGACACCATGTTTTATTTAGTTTTAATTAATATTAAAACAAACTTAAATGATGTTTTAAAGTTTTTATTTTAATACTCGTCGTGTCTCTCGTTGCCAATAGACATTACCTATAACATACATTTCTAACTTAAAAGAAGAAAACAAACATAAGAAATATAAGCTATACAGCCAACACAATGGCAAAGCAGACTTTTAGGGAAAACTGTAATCGTTTAAATTCGAACGGGATATCATTCGGTATCTAACCTACACTTAAACCAAACGAAAACAAAACAAATGTCAAATACAAAGCAGAGTCTATAACCAAAACTACTACACCAAAACAAAGCAAATGCAATCCAAAATATGCCAAGAAAAAAACAGCCGTCAAATATAATCCTTTAAAAATATGCACCTAGGTAAAGTATGTACTATAAGATACGGCGGCCACTCATCATCGGGTATAATATGTAATTTAGTGAAAACACAACGATAGCGCGTTTTAAACTACTACTAACGCCAACATTAAGAACTAAAAATTATTTTGTTCGTCTTTATTTATTCGTTCCATTAGGTACTGATAGGTTTAAACCCATACATTTACATCCTCCATCAACCCTTATTTTATCCCTATGGGGTTCAATTTCTCAAAATTCTTTTTAAGCGAATGTCTTCATCATAGTAGCTCCAATCTTTAATTTCAGTTCAATCAGTCGAAAATCTAAAAAGTTTCATACAAACTTTCATCCCCTATTTTATCCCCTTAGGGGTGGAATTTATCACAATGCGTTCTTAGGGGATGCCTACGTCATAGTATGCAAGATCTCAGCCGGACCGGTTTAAAGTTTACAAACTTTCATTCCCTATTTTATCCCCTTAGAGGTGGAGTTTATTGAAATCCTTTCCTAGGGGATGTCTACGTCATAGTAGCTATATGCATGCAAAATCTCAGCCCGATCGGTTTAAAATTGACAAAGTTTTATAAAAACTTTCATCTACCATTTTATCCCCTTAGGGGTGGAATTAATCAAAATCCTTTCGTAGCGGATGCCTAGGTCATAACATCTACCTGCATGCCAAATTTCAGCCCCACCCGTCCAGCACCAGATAAAAAAAATAATCATCGAAATCGGTTCATTTTTCACCGAGATATAGCAAATTTTTCCGAGCGTCGCCAATTTGAAGTTTTGAATTCAGTTTTCTTTGCATCGCGCAAAGAAATACCTACCACTACCTTTGTGCCATCACTTGAAAAAAGGTCAACTTTATTTGTCATTTTTAATTACAAAAAACGCTTTTGAATTAAAATAACTATAGTTAATTGGAGATATAGGTTTTGACTAATAATAAGCACTAGATTAATTTCTTAATTGTTATAAATAAAGCCACTGTGATTTTTTGAAAAAATTATGCTAACTCGGCTCCCATTGTTCGTAAAAACCTCTTTTTATTTAAATCTTCGCCTTGATATCAGCTACAATAATCTGCAAATTAAAAAATTGTAGGATTAGTAGGGGGTGCTGCAGCTCTAAATGTTTATAACTGCAATTTGACATCTTCATAAATAATTGTTTTTAACGGATCAAAAAAAATCTTTTTTATTACTTTCGATTCCAATATGATAATTTAAGGTTTATGCAAGAAAATGCGACTGAAATTAACCCTCCACCATTTTTTTTGAAATCCAATGAGCACTGAAAATTGAAGGTCGCGGGATAAACTAATTTATGTATCTCAGCAACAAAATAACCAATCGGGGTCCACAACATCTTATTCGATTTGTAATTAACTAGACTTAAACGTTATACCTAAAAAAAGCAATTTTACTATAAATATGAGGTTTTTTTATTTTAACGTTTATTCTTTATTTTTGAAATAACAATTGAATTAAATTAAACCCATTACGGCTCAAACTAAAGATCCTTTAAAATGCTTTTATAATTTATACAAAAAACGCTTATTACAATACTTACTTTAGGCAAAAAGTTAAAAAATACAAAAAATACGTATTTTTCACTTACCAAAAGCTCATAAATAAATAATAACCAAAAATTTTCTGTTGAATGAACTGGGGAATAGTTTTTCTTGTTTCCATTTATAATGCAGGCTAGGTCACATTAATTCCTGAATTAAAGAGAACTATTTTCCCTACAGCCTGGGCTATGACGGCTGTCCTGCGCATTTTAGTCGTGGTGTACAAAACCATCTCAATACCGCTTTTCCGCAGATGTGGATTAGACAGAGTGGCTTTATCTCCTAGCCCTCACGTAGTTCCGATCTTAACCCAATCGACTTTTTTTATGAGGTCATATAAAACGATTGGAGTATGCCACCGAACTGGATAAAATCAACGAGTTAATTAAGACGTCGTACTGCTGCTAAGAATTTACGAAAACAGGTTCCGAGGTGATCACAAAACTAGATTCGTCGTGTGCAATTGTGCGTTGAAATGTAGGGCCAGAATTTTGAGCAACTATTGCAGGTGTTGTACATTTCGTTAAATGAACTCTTTTTTGCTTTGTTATGTGCATAGTTGTAACTTTCCCATTATTGGAATTTGATCAGAATTTTATTTAAAAAAAAAAGTGAGAGGTGTCAAGGGACACCCGGTTGGAAGTTCCTTTCGATTAATTAGTGAAGGAATTGTAATTGTAATTTGTAAACACAACAGAGTGGTTATACATACATAAGCATAATGTCTGTATAAAACGTCTACTTACCTAAGTCTATCAGCAATATCCGGAACTTGTGCAGAAACACTGTCAGGATACATTATTGTTATTATTTTATTATTTATTATGTACAAAAAACATGTATAAACTTAACAAAGTGGCGACACTACACTATCAAAGCAATATAAAAAAAAGTAAATCCATTATCACTTGAATATTTTCAACAGTTCGTTTCTTTTAACAAAAGTGTCCATTTATACAATACCAGAGGTTTAGATGACATACATCTACCTAGAATTACTTTGTATTTTAATTTAATTTAAAACAGGAATTAACAGTTTAATACAAAATTTTAAAATTAAAATATTTGACAGTAACTGACAGTTAGGGTAATTTGACGTAGGTACCTAACTAGTCAAGTTAAGAACTATTTTTAAAATGTTTATGAATTTATTAATTTATAAAAACAGGATGAAATATAATATAATACTATTATAGGTACTTATTTTTTTCTACAGTATTTTCTTTTAATTTAAATTAGTGTCTTCTTAATTGTACTTTTATTAGTATTTATTTATGTATATTAGGGTTTCCTATTTAAATAAAGATAGGTATATCTATCTATGAGCGAGAGAGAGAGAGACAACATGCGTGTGTCGTGTCGTGACAAATTTTGGTCTTTTTTTTTTTGGCTAGTTCCTGGCCTCAGTCGTAACTGGCCGTAACGACCGAAAGGGAACTTCGTTCCAAAAAATTATTCCGATTCACTCTAGTTACCATTTTAGTTTGGTAGGGAGGTTAGAAATTACCCTGTATAAAGTTGGGGAATAATTCAGTCTGGCACTAGTAGTATTATCTGTAATGCGTATGAACATGATGATACGATAAACGATTTATAAAATGTTTGGAACAATTACCTAGTATTTCTATAATTTTGCAAAAACATATATAGTCATATATAATTAACTTATCGTATTTTTAGTTATACAAGTGTTAAAAAACTCATTTGTCGTACAAGGTTTTTTCTGCGATTAAAAAGTAAAGGTTGATACTAGCAAATTTAATGACATCACACTTTGTTTTTTCAATTTCTTACCCAACAGAGTTTAGAATTTACGTGGAAAAATTTTTACTTAACATTTAAAACAGTGACTGCATCTTTAAACCTAAAATCTTTCATACTAATAGTCGAATATAAATTTTTTAAAATAGACTTTATATAAATAGTCGTTAATAAAAATGTACGTAGAACATTTAAAAGAGACCTTTTGATTTCTATTTTAAACAAGCCTATATTTTTTTTTATTCGATTCAGAATGCCAAATTTTAACTGCAAATAAATTTAAGCTGACGTAACTATCTGTATTAGTTTAAAATAATAAACTTCCATCTGGCCATGACCCAGCGAATTTTTATATTGGTATTTAAGAAATCTATTTATTATTCTCTAAATTGTAATAAATTATTCAAAAAAAGTTTTGATTTATTTTGACTGACGTCTCGTGATTTTGTCAAAATTTCATTCGCGTAAATTGCCAAGCAACAATCTTTCATACCAGTCGAAAATTTTGGCGGCAAAATTTTCTCTCTTATGATATTATATTCGAAAAAATGAGAACTATTACTGTTATTATTAGAATTTTTCTAAAGAAATCTTGAATCAAAGTTACCATCGCAACACCGTCGGAAGATTATATATGTGTCATTTACCAGAACTTTTATGATTCTGTTAATAATCTTTTACTAAAGTGTAATTCTAGTCAACGTAGACTGAATTAAATCAACAATTTTATATATTTCTTATTAAATGTTGAAATTGATTGGTTGTCCGCCACGCGTCTCATTATCTGTAGTCTTGTTAGTTTTTTCATTACTTTCTAGTATTATATTTTGATTTGTTATTAATATTTTGTGAAAATCTTTTTTGTATTTAAGACCTTTTGAAAATATTCTAGAAGGTATTTAAAATGATTAAACAAGAAGTTATGGCAGTTCTGGGTTATCCATATAAATCAACCAATACTTTGAGAAAAGTTTTGTACTCGTTAGGATATAAATACCGATTCTTAAATAAAAGGCAATCGATTATGCAATCGCAAAGGATCATCATGGTCCATAATGTGTAATTAAATGCAATCGAAGAAACGCCAAGAAGAAAAGTTCATTGTCGATTTTGATGAAACTTGGTACGACACCCAAGACATTTTGAAGAAAGGATGGAGCGACCAGTCTTTTAAATGCCCTTTAAAATCTCTACCAAATGAAGAAAAACGCGAAAATGAGAATGATTAAGTGCCAAATTGTTTGCTGCTTTCGGCCATAAATATTTCAAGTTCGATAGCATATTATCATAAAGACATAACATCTACATTATGGTTTGGTTAGCAAATGGTACCAAATTGACCTTAAAATTCAGTCATAGTGATGGACAATGCTCTTTACCATTCACGACAGACTGCTGATATTCCGAAAGCTATATCTCGAAAAAACGTTATTTCTTCGAACCTAGATAGCTTAGTCTTCATTATCTTTAAAAAAAGACTTGCCTCTTATATTAAAATCTTTAAATGTTAAATAAAGTTATGTTGTCTAAAGTATGGCTAAGCAATATGGACATAATGTAGTTCGTTTACCACCTAATTATTGTGTATTTAACCCCATCGAGTTGATTTGGAGCAACATTAAAAGAGAAGTTAGAAAATAAAACGTGACTCCAACTTTATCAGGAAGTGCGATAAGGTAAGGTAAGATAAGGTAAGTTGTTGCAGATATTTCGCATGAATTATGGTATAATTGCGTTTGCCATGTTCATAAAATTAAAAATAATTATAGAGTACTTCCAGTTCATTCCTGTGTTATCGATTTAAATGACACATCTAGTGAGGATGATACTTTTGACGAGCATTAGTTTTTTTTTATATAATTTAAAATCTAAATCTGTATCATTCGTTGTACGTTTTTAACCCATTTTTCTTTCGTGCGATGTAACTTTGACGTGGTGAGAAGGCTTGCGTCCTTTAATCATTATAGTTTAAAGTCAGAGTAATTTATCTTATATTATAATAAATTAATCTTTAAAAATATTTTAAATATTTGTAAAATCGTAAATATCAAAGTGAAATCTGATCCTGCACCAAGCGTAAATTGTCGGCATAAAGTGTAAATGCAAAAAAAGCAAAAATTAACTTTGAACGAAACTATAAACATAGAACAAATAGAATCCAAAATTAAAGGAACTGACCAAATATGAAAAAGTTTCCCTAATATGGAAGGAATACTGACAATTCTCTCAAGCGAAAATTCACACACAAACACACACACACAATAATCAGTGTTTGCCTTTATCTTTTTATCCTTATTCGCGTCTACATATTGTAATATGCCAGTCAAGTGATATGAGTCTTTTTGTGGTTGTTTCTATGTTTTGTATTGTCGTTTTCGCACAACTTTTTAAGATATGTAAAAAATACTTATTTTTTTGTACAAAAAGTACACAGAGTGTTGTTTTTATTACAGTTGGAGATGGCTTAGATGTTGTTTTGTCGGTTACAGCGGTATTTAATTGTATTTTTTTGGGAAATTCACATATAGACGAATCATAGTATCCAATTGTGAACTATGTATTTCATAATTCGGTATCTTAGGTATTAACTGACTTAATGATTTTGTTCATTTTAACTTGAAAGTAGTCTATTACTATTATCAGAATGGCTGACTTTAAATCAAAAACGAAGCGAAAAGAATAGAATATGACAAAAACTATTAAAATTGTAATAGAAAAAAATGGGTTATTTTAATGCTGCAAAACACTTTAATATGTCAAAGCTTACCTTATTTTGATTACCAGAGAAACAAATTAACTCCTGAAAAAGCCGTTCACTTAAGAGGAAACTGCTTTAGCAACAACACTTAAAAAACGTTTGGTAGACTACATTTTAATGCTGGGCAGTAAATTTCATGGGCTGACGAAAAACAATTTTCAAGGAATGGTGTACATGTTGTAATCCTGTAATCAGTTGGAAAATATATTTAGTAAAACGGCAATGGCTTAAAGAAATTGCTTAAGCTATTTCTTAAACGTCATAACGACAATCTATTACTAAGAAAAACAACTGCCACATATTTTGCTAGAGTATTTGAATTCAGCAAAGAAAACGTAGCCTTAATTTTTAATCTCCTCGAAGACTAAATATTTAAGAAAACTATAATTAAAACTGCTTATACAATGTTTACAAATCAGGGCTTACCACAGTTACAGAGCAAGTTACCCTCTTTCAACAATCGGCTGCAATCAGAGGACACAAATTTGATACAGCTGGCTTGACGAAACCATTGGCGGTGCGTAAAGTGGCGGCTCTAGGGATTCCATCGGAACCCGGATGTAACTTCATAACTCTTCCCATGGGCCAAAACATAGAAGGAGAAGTGGGCTCCTTGATCAGAACGAGATCATTGATCTTTAAATTGGATTTGTTCGTCTTCCATTTCTGCCTAGTTTGTAGCTCGGAAAGAAAATCGGTGGACCATCTACGCCAGAAGTGCTGTCTCAGTTGTTGTAAGCGCTCAAAGTGATTTAAGCGATTAACTGGAGTATCCAGCAAGTTCTGCTCTGGAATAGAGGTTAAAGTTCACCCAATCAGAAAGTGAGAAGGAGTTAGACAGGTGAGGTCAGAAGGATCTGAGGAAAGAGGTGATAAGGGTCTAGAATTAGGTATAGACTCTATCTGCACCAATATAGTGAGAAAGTCTTCATAAACGAGAAGAGCATTAGAAAGTACGCGTTTTAAATGCGATTTCATTGATTTCACTCCGGCCTCCCAAACCCCACCGAAATGAGGAGAATACGCGGGGATGAAATGCCAAGCGATATCATGAGAGGTGCAAGCGGTGGTTATGTGATCACAATTTGAATTTAAAAATTTTCAAAGATCATTTAATTGATTTTTCGCTCCTACAAAGTTAGTTCCATTATCTGAGTACATAGACAAAGGTTTACCCCTTCTCGAAATGAATCTTCTGAGAGAAGCAATAAATGAATTTGTTGCCAAATCGGAGACAACTCAAGATGGATTGCCTTGGTTGATAAACAGATAAATAGGCAAACGTATGACTTATAAGTTTTAAAGCCTATGCCGCGGCGGTCTTTAAGAGTGAACGGACCGGCGTAATCGACTCCGGTGTTTGTGAATGAAAGTTGAGGAGATACACGTGACTCAGTTAGATTACCCATTATTGGAAGAGTGAAGACTGGCTTCGCTTTTCTACATTGAAGACAGGAGTGAACGGTACGACGCGCTAAATTTCTACCATGAACGGGCCAATAAGATTCACGTATCGAGTAAAGAAGTTGCTGAGGGCCAGAGTGCATAAGCTCACGGTGTTTGTGCTCGAAAAGTAATTTCGTAAAGTAATGATTTGATGGAATAAGAATGGGGTGTTTCTTGTCGCAATCAAAAGGAGAATTATTTAGTCTGCCGCCAACTCTCAATAATCCATTAGAATCACCAAAAGGATTAAGAGACAACAATTTGCTCTTAGAAGAAAGAGATGAGCCCTTTGAAAGTTGCGAGTAATTCAGAAGAAAATGACTCTTGCTGAACAAGTCTTAACAGACAAAGCAATGAGGAATTGAGTTCCTCCAAAGACAAGGGACCAAGTTTTCTTGTCTTTGAAAGACGAGGGGCGATAACATAATTAAAAACAAATCTACGGCAATAAGCAAAGACTCGCTTTAATTTAAGAAGAGTTGAATAACGGTCAAAAGGAAATCTGAATTCATTGTAATCAGGAAGAGAAACGGCTCTGGGCTGCTTCGACTCGAGAAGAATTCCTTTATCCAAAGGAGGAGAAACTGGCCGATTGTCTGAAGACTTAAACAAGAAAGGGGGTCCATACCACCATAAATCACACGATTTTAATCTAGACGGACTGACACCTCTAGAAACAAGGTAAGCAGGATTTTCGCGAGTACTTACATGTCTCCAGTGGTATGTCGAAGAGAGGGATTGGATTTCCGCCACGCGATTGGCCACAAAGGTGTGAAGAAGATGAGGTGACGTTCGAATCCACGAGAGAGCAACCGTAGAATCGGACCAGAGAAAAGTGTCAACAAACTCAAGGAAAAGGGGCTTAACAACCTTCTCAACAAGCCTGCTTAAAATCAAAGCTGAACAAAGTTCCAGAAGAGGAATAGTCAGCTTCTTAAGGGGTGCAACTTTAGATTTCGCGCAGAGCAATCGAGTGTGAGGAAGGTCAGATGAATCGTGACAGCGAACGTAAACGCATGCACCGTATGCTAACTCAGATGCATCGCAGAATCCATGAAGCTCGGGATGACGAACACCAATCGACTTAAAGCAGCGATCTATATCTAAATCATTGAGATTTTTTAATTGATCACGAAAACTGAGCCATTCGGAGTGCAAGTGAAGAGGGACAGACTGATCCCAATCAAGATTTTCTAACCATAACTTTTGCATCAAAACTTTGGCCTTGATCGTGACAGGACTAAGAAGCCCAAGAGCATTGACCTTTTAGTAATGGTCTTAGGAACCTTGTCCATTGATATGGAATACTTCAGGACATCTGTATGAGGATGCCAATGAACTGTCGTTAGATCCAAAAGAATAGGGAATATCCAGAGATTCTAAAGACCGCTCCAGACCCTTTAAAAGCAAAGGTTCATTGGAGACCCACTTTCTAAGGGGAAAACATCCCTGAAAAAGCATTTTGATTACCTGATCGCAAAGGGATATTAAATTGGGTAAAGAATCGCTACCCGTGATAAGACCATACACGTAAAAATCTTAAGATATGACCTTAGAAGCGGTTGGAAATGCCTCTGAATTCTCTTGTGAAAGTTGAAGCAAACAACGAGTGGACAGAAAACTAGCTGCAGCTGTGCCGTAAGTTACGGTATTCAAAACAAAAGATTGCAGAGATTCGGATGAGTTCTCTCTCCATAATATTTGCTGAAGACACCTCTGTTCGGGAGAAACCAAAATTTGCCGATACATCTTCGCGATGTCAGTTGAAACGACATAAATATGTTGTCTAAATCTTAAAAGAATCGAGATCAAGTTGTTTTGCACCACGGGTCCTACCATCTGAATATCATTGAATGAAACTCCTGAGGTAGTTGGAAAAGAGCTATTGAAGACAACTCCTAATTTTGTTGTAAGGCTGTCTTCTTTTAGAACCCCATGATGTGGCAAAAAATAATTAATTGGAGAAGGACCTGTAGACAAGGACATGTGACCCAAGTTCTGGTACTCTTCAATAAACTCATGATATTCATGCGCAGAGAAGAATCCTTGGAGAGTCTACGTTCAAGATAGTAGAATCTCTTTTTAGCAGAAGTCTTTGAATCTCCCAGACTTTCTATAGATTTCTTAAGAGGAATCTTGACGATAAAACGGCCATATTCATTTCTAGAATGAGTTTTGACGAAATGTTCTTCGCAACTTATCTCCTCCTGAGATAAGGGCGGAGAGTCACAAAGCTCTTCAATTTTCCAGAACCGAGAAAGTTCGTCCTGGGACTGAACATTTGAAACATTGCAAATAGACCTGGAATTAGCGAGTGCACGATCATTAGATACAGCTCCCGAAACTACCCAACCAAACCTAGTTTTCTGCAAAGTAGGGCCAATTAAACTCAAATTAATTTGTCCGACACAAAATAACTGGAAAAATAGAGCGGCGCCTATGAGAATATCTATTTTAGAATTTGCGTTAAAATTAGGATCAGCTAATGTTATATTGGGATGGATTTAAATAGATAATCTTAACATACTGAAACCTGGAAGCTGGTCGCAAATAGAGTTGGTGATAAAACAGTCTACTGACGTTTGAAAGCTAGTGTAGCATGAAGATATTGCTATTGAACAGCAATGTTTTAAACTCATAAGAATTTGAGCAAATCCTGTGGCCAAAATATCTTTTTGGAAGGCGCAATTTCTGGAAGAAACTATGTGTAATATAGTTTGACTGAGAGGCGCTGTCTAGAAGAACTCTGCACTTATGCTCATTTCCATCCACATTAAGTACATTAACTAGAGCGGGGAAGCAACGTTAAACTATGGCTTGAAGAATGGGCGGAAAGAGTTTGAGTACCTCCCGGATTGAGAGTGTTTATATCTGAAGAACTCGAGGATGAAGCTTCATTGTTTGTGACAGGGTTAAGATGCAACAAAGAATGATGCTTTTTACCGCATGTATAGCACTTTCCATTTTTGCAATTGGCATTAACATGACCAGCATGCAAGCAATTGAGACACAGCTTCAGCATCTTGACTCGTTCTGTTCGAAGTGATGGAGTAAGTGAAAGGAGCTCAGAACAACGACTAGGTTTATGATTTACGGATTTACAAATGGGGCACTGATTTTGAGTAGTGACCAGAGATCTTGACTGCCTTTTATCTGTGAATTGACGATCTTTAAAAGCAGAAGATTGATTGGCTTCGATCTTTTCCAAGATATCAGCCTTGCCTTTTAAAAAGTCTATGAGATTGCTCAAAGAAGAGTCCGATGATTTCTTGGATTCCCATTCTTTGGCTTTGTTCATGTCCAATTTATCCATTATAATAAAAATTAAAAGAGTGTCCCAATATTCAATTGGTTGCATGAGTGACTGAAGCGAACGTAGATTGCTTTGAAGTTCATCGACAAGCTGCCTAACGCTGAAGGAAGTTTGCTTGGATATCTTTGGCAAGTTGAATAAGGCTTTGGTATGATTGTGAACCAATAAATCGCGGTTTGCAAATCGCTCGCAAAGTATTACCCAAGCAATTGAAAAGTTTTTTGATGACACAGGTATGTTATTAATAACCCTTTCAGCTGAGCCACTGACAGCGGATTTGAGGTAATGAAACTTTTGAATTTGATTGATGGAATCGTTGTTTACGATCATAGATGAAAATGAATCGTGAAATTCCAACCATTTTTTATAGTTCCCTGAGAACTGAGGTAATTGAATTGTGGGTAACTTAATATTTAATTGATTTAATTGCCTGGAAATTAAAGCAGATGCAGAAGTTTGAGAAGAAGCATCGTCTTGGACTTCATTATTGACCTGTTCTGGACTATTTAAGGAGAGGAGATCTTGAGCTTTTGTTATTATAGAGAAATATTCTTGCTCAAATTGTTGCCTTTGAATAACTTCTTCATCTATGACGTCCACGTAGCAGTCTATTTCATCTTGGATAGCTTTAAAGTTATCTAATGAGCCTACGGCTTTTGAGAACCTTAGCTTTAACTCAGACACGGGAAAAACATAAGAAGGATTCTGACTAGAAACGTCAATAGCCGAAATATAATTTTTAAAAACTGTGAGACGCGATTTTACTGATGCTTGTTTCCTCTTGTACCTCTCAAGAGTATTAAGAGAAACCTGGGACTCGTTATCTGATTCAGGCATGATTCTAAATAGTTAAATAGCGAAATCAACGTTATTTGAAATAATAAATTATTTACAACAATAGAACGTAACGTAGCAATAGGTGAATGATTAGATACCGTAGTTAGAATAAAATTGAAAAATATTAAACTAATTAATGCAGATAGAATTACACCAAAGGGTAAAGGTAAGAAAAGATAAAGGGATTGAGCAAACTCACCTGTCTTGGATTTGACCACAATGGCTGCTTAAACACGTGTTTTAGCCCTGGCGACGCTAAGATGATTTCTTGATGAATCCGGCGAATCGAAGGACCATGTAGAAAATGATTTGACGCTGGATTTTTATTCTCTTTATTATAACATCAAATAACTTAACAAATTAACGTAGATGAACAAAATTAGTTATTTGAATATGAATGTGACGGAACTAACTGACAATATTGAATAATATATATAAATCAATAATCATTGTTTTTTAAAACAGTCGTCGCCAGGAAAAAATATGTCCATGGGCGTAGCGATGTCCATGGGCGTAGCGCAAACAACAATTGTTTTGCATGACAACCACTAGTTATTTTATGCCTTTTTTTATTATAAGAATATAAGTGTTCAGCCTCTGAGGGGCAGTTCCTCAGAAGTTGCATTGCACATCCATCAAAATGAATACAAATTAACATATATATTAACTGGTTTAAACATTTTATTAGACATACGAACCCTATAACTAATCTAAGATGATCATTTCTGACACAGTCGTAACACTGTGTCCTTATACCTACTCACACATCCAAGTAGCTTCAGCCACTAGACAAAGTTTAATGGGATCAGTCAAAACCTATTGTAGTAAATAAATACAAATGTTAATTAGAGACAAAAATAGACCACCAAGCCCTCGTGAGGTTGTTGAGCTATTTGGCAGGACAAAATTAAAAGTAGAGATAGGTGAGATTGAGGCAAATGGTTTTTGAATAACAAGGCTATGGAATAAAAATATATTTACCATGTTCGACTACCTTGCTGCGAAACAAGATCTAGTTAAAGATGGTTGCATAGTAAATATTATGTCAATGATATCAAGTCTCCAACTTTTAGGACAATCGATGGCCAAAGAAGACTTAAATAATAAACCAGTAGCCTCAACTACTCGCAGTAGCTTAGGTTTTCATGTGACATCAGACAAGTACTAAATCAGATTAGAAAACCTTTTAATAGAGGAAGAAGCGCATATGTTGCAACAGTATCACATCTCTATCATACAAGAATAATCATAAAAAAGCAAGAAAAAGAAAAGAAATTAATAAAGAACAAGTATTAAAACAAAATAAAAAAATCAAAACAAAATCCAAAAACAATAAGCTTAATTTAGATTTAGATGATAAAGAGATGTTTGATAGATACAGTGAGCCCGATGCCTCGATAAAAATACAGCTACAGATTATGTAAATTCCGGATGTACCTTCAATGAGTCTCAGGCGTAGACTCTGAGTACATAATGATTGTATTGGACCAGTCTCTGATGCTTGGATCCTTTCTATGTTATACTGTTATGACAAAGTTTTCAAAGAGTCATGTAAGTTAAGGTTAATTTATTATAGTTTATCTAATATCCCATCTTTCGGGTACCTATACTTATTCTACATTTAATTATTATTATTGCCGAAACTCGACGCCGAGTTTGAACTTATCCACTATTCCACCATTTGTCTTCAATTGCTCCTCTAAGTTGCATGGCGTTCCCAGTTTCCAGCTAAGTTGACTATTTTTAGTGTTTTTACTGGCCTGCTTTTTACGAACCCCTCACTTTGTTCTTCAAAAAGTACACTTTTTTCTAGCCAATTGACATCCAATCGATAGACATGACCTGCTCAACGTAGGCTAGCCCAGGAGATCAGAGTCTCTATAGGCAGATCCTTAGTTCTTCTAAGAATATCTTGATTATATATTCGATGGTACCAGCGAACGCGCATCCTATGACGTAAATGTCTTTGTTGTGTGCGCTCAAGAGTATTAATATGTCTTGTATATGGAACCCAAGCCTTGTATCCGTAGAGTTGGCAGGGCACCTTCTTGGTAAATAGTCATTTTTGTTTGAAGTGTTTGATCGTGGTTATCGAAGACTCTGCGGCGCAATCTCTAGAAAGCCTTTAATGCAGCATTGACTCTGTTATGTATTTCTTTGACTATATTTGCTTTATTATTATAATTAATAGTAGTTATTTTATTTGTATATTCTTGTAACTTGCTAAAATTTTTATTTGATTTTGATCTTAAATCCACTTTATCGATACCTTTACTACTTTGCATCTCAGCAGTGTTTTTTGCCGAAAGTTCCATCCCAACAGCTATTTTAATGGCACTATCAAATGTTAAATCTTTTGGTTCTAGTAATCGATTTTGTATTCGTTCATTACGTAAACCCCACACAAACTGATTACGCATGCTTTCTTCAAATAGTTACCAAAATTACAATAAATTGACATTTTCTGTAAAGCTGTAACGTACTGTTGTATGCTCTCAGTTTCCTGTTGTTTTCGTTGGTGTAATCGATAGATTTCTGCAATTTCTAAAGGTATAGGACTAAAATAATCTTGTAAGATTTAAACTAATTCATTAAAATTTTTAGAATTGGGCTCATCTAGAGTTAATCTGTCTTATAAGATATCGTAGGTTTCAGGTCCCATAAAATGTAAAAAATAAGAAACTTTACTTATTTCCGATATTCCATATATTTCGCAAACACCTTCAAATCTCTGTACCCATATCTGCCATTGTAATTTTGTACAATCAAATTGTACAATGGAAAAACTATTGTGAATTATTTTAGCTGCACTAGGTGTCGCCTCTAAATTTGAATTTATCCTATTTCGATTTTCTTTAGGCATGTTATTCACAGGTTCTTCGAATCCTCGTCGCCAAACTGTTGTGTATGTAGTGTTTATAACTATTTTAAATTAAGTCGCAATGGGAAATTGTAGTAATTATTTTATTTCTGACATAAATTTACATAAAGTCATCATTAATTTCTTTACAAAATTGTATCCATAACAACACCAAAATACCCAAGTCTACTGAGAAAACCCAACAATAATGATAAAATCTCTTTTTCTGTTTTAGAACCCATGTTTTCCAGAATATAACATCAGCCTAAATACCTTTAATTATTATTTTTCACTAATTTGTAACTTAGATTTGTTAAAAAAACAACTTAAATAACCAGTCAATTTTAACAATGTGTCTATTTTAATTAAAAACAGCATTTAGAATAATGTTCAGTAGGCATGGTATATATCATAATATATTATGTTTTACCTACAGTTAGTATTAAACATAACATTTTAACAGGAGTGCTAAGAATCTTTGCGTTGGATGCTAGGAACTACCCGAAAGTAGAAACATACAGAAACTAAAAACGTCCAAATAATACTAATACAGTGCCAAATCATTATACGCAACAGAAAAATGCCTACTCATAGGGATAAAATAAAGGAGTTAACACTGGTAATGATAATAAGAAGCACATCACAACGAAATTGCAAGAATTCTTAATAATAATAATATTATTTATTAAAAATAACAACAAAAACCAAATCTATATATATAAAACTTAAAGGTGACTGACTGACTTAGTGATCTATCAACGCACAGCCCAAACCGCTGGACGAATGGGGCTGAAATTTGGCGGGCAGGTAGAAGTTATAACGACGGCATCCGCTACAAAAGGATTTTAATTAATTCCACCCCCAAGGGGATAAAATAGGGGATGAAAGTTTGTAAATTTTAAACCGATCGGGCTAAGATTTTGCGTGAACATAGCTTCTATAACGTGGGCATCCCCTAAAAAAGGATTTTAATAAATTTCACCCCTACGGGGATAAAATAGGCCATGAAAGTTTGTATGAAACTTTGTCAATTTTAAACCGATCGGGCTAAGATTTTGCATGCATATAGCTACTATGACGCAGGCATCCCTTAAAAAAGTATTTTAAATAATTCCACCCCTAAGGGGATAAAATACAGGATGAAAGTTTGTATAAAATTTTGTCAATTTTAAACCGATCAGGCTGAGATTTTGCATGCAGATAGCTGCTAGGCCGCAGGTATCCCCTAAAAAAGGATTTTGATTAATTTCACCCCTAAGGGGATAAAATAGTCGATGAAAGTTTGTCAATTTTAAACCGATTGGGCTGAGATTTTGCATGCATATAGCTACTATCGCGTAGGCATGCCCTAAGAAAGGATTTTGATTATTGTATGAAAGTTTGTCAATTTCAAACCGATCGGGCTGAGATGTTACATGCATATACCTACTATGACGTAGGAATTCCTTAAGAAAGGATTTTAACAAATTCCTCCGCTAAGGGGATAAAATAGTCGATGAAAGTTTGTATGAAACTTTGTCAATTTTAAACCGATCAGGCTGAGAATTTGCTTGCATATAGCTACTATGCCGTAGGTATGCCTGAAGAAAGGATTTTATTAAATTCCACCCGCAAGAGTATAAAATAGAGGAAGAAAGTTTGTATGAAACTTTGTCAATTTTAAACCGATCGGGCTTAAACTTTGCATGCATACAGCTTCTTTGACGTAGACATCCCCTAAGAACGTATTTTAATAAATTTTACCCCTAAGGGAATAAAATAGGGGATGAAAATTTGTATAAAATTTTGTCAATTTTAAACCGATCGGGCTGACATTTTGCATGCATATAGCTACTATGACGTAGACATCTTCTAACAAAGGATTTTAATAAATTCCATCCCTAAGGGGATAAAATAGTCAATGAAAGTTTGTCAATTTTAAACCGATTGGGCTGAGATTTTGCATGCATATAGCTACTATGGCGTAGGCATGCCCTAAGAAAGGATTTTGATTATTGTATGAAAGTTTGTCAATTTCAAACCGATCGGGCTGAGATTTTACTTGCATATAGCTACTAAGACGTAGGAATTCCCTAAGAAAGGATTTTAACAAATTTCTCCCCTAAGGGGATAAAATCGCCGATGAAAATTTGTATGAAACTTTATCAATTTTAAACTGATCAGGCTGAGATTTTGCTTGCATATAGCTACTATGACGTAGGTATGCCTAAAGAAAGGATTTTAATAAATTCCACCCGCAAGAGGATACAATGGAGGAAGAAAGTTTGTATCAAACTTTGTCAATTTTAAACCGATCGGGCTGAAACTTTGCATGCATACAGCTTCTTTGACGTAGACATCCCCTAAGAACGTATTTTAATAAATTTTACCCCTAAGGGAATAAAATATGGGATGAAAATTTGTATAAAATTTTGTCAATTTTAAACCGATCGGGCTGACATTTTGCATGCATATAGCTACTATGACGTAGACATCTCCTAACAAAGGATTTTGACAAATTCCATCCCTAAGAGGATAAAATAGGCAATGAAACTTTGTCAATTTTAAACCGATCGGGCTAAGATTTTGCATGTATATAGCTACTATAGCGTAGGCATCCCTAAATAAAGGATTTTGATTAATTCCACCCCTAAGGGAATATAATAGGGGATGAAAGTTTTTATAAAACTTTGTTAATTTTAAACCGATCGGGCTGAGATTTTGCATGCATATAGCTACTATGACGTAGGCATCTCTTAAGAAAGGATTTTGGTAAATTCCATCCCAAAGGGACGACATAGGGGATAAAATTTGTATGAAACCTTGTAAATTTCAAACCGTTTGGGCTAAGATTTTGCATGCATATAGCATGCAAGTTTTTATAGTTTAAAAATATTAATAGTCTAATACCACTCGCGCTTTAATGTGCGGGATGTGTGGAGCGGTGAGGCGGTAGCACGCTGCTGCTGGCCGATATGACACTGTCGATAGATGCGTAGAGTCTTGAAAATTCGAGAGTGGTGTACTGAGAAATGACTTTTTTAAATTTCACTCCTAAGGATTTAAAATAGGGGTTGAAAATTTGTATGAAATTCGGTGGCAAAAAAACTAAAGTTCACGCGGGTAAAGTCGCGGGCGGTCGCTGGTAAATTATATTTTTAAGAACCTAGATGCCAAAATAGATTTCAGAATTGTCGAAAAAGTAATTGGAGAATGAAAATGGTGTAAGTGAAATGAACGAAAGTATTCGGAGTAAAATGTGGTCAGGAATAAAAAATATAGTGGCAAATACTTGGTTTAAGGTGCAAACGGTACACCTGGAAATTTTTTTAAGAGACCAAAGCCAACATCTTTAGAAATCAAATTAATCCATAATAATTTATGAGCACTATTGACACAGAAAAGTGTAAAAAAATATCCTGTAGCTGATATCGGATCCGACCATAACGCCATTATAGCAACAGTGTATATAAACTTAAAGAAAATCAAACACAATAAACAAAGACCTAAGTTAGAGAAACTAAAGATTCTGAATTCCGCTGAGAAATTTTGAACTAAATAACAAAGTTAACCAAAAAAAACTGCAACAAAAACAAAGGATCAAAGAATTATGACATTTCTTACATCACGCAGATCATTAGATATAAAATTAAAAATTTAATAAAGAACTAAAAAACAACAGCTAAGAAATCATAATGAAAATTAATATATAATGGAAAATGGAAGAAAATATAAGAGTCCAAATGTAAAAAAATACGAAGAAACTCAAAGAACCATTTAGAAATTAAAAAGACTTGCACAAGAGTAATGGATAAATAAACTATGCCAAAGAATAGAAAAACTACAGAAGAAACCCGATCAGTTTATATAAAAAAATTAAAGCAATTAAACCAACTGAAAGAAAAGAAGTGCTGATCAATTTTCTTTTAAATAAATAAATACACGTAAAATCCACTGACGTTAGTGATTAGTTGCCCTCGCCAATTTTCCTATCGTTCTTTTTCCTTACCTACGTAAAATTTTTAAAATTTTGTTAGAAACTTTTACATTTTTGTGCCATCTGTATTTAAAATGGTTTTGTTTGTAAATGAATACTTTTTTTTTATAAGATGAAAAGTGTTTTTTGTTTTTACATATTTAAATAATATAACCCGTGCGACACTTACTTTTACATTTGGTTGATAAAACGTGGTTACCCAGCTTATTCTTAAACATTAAGTGATTTTACTAAAGGGATGCTAATGTAATTCTTCTGTAAATTAATACGTGGGAAATCGCTACATCTTGAGAGACAATTTGTTAAAATACTGATCCAACTTTTTTTATTCTACTAACTCAATTCCTTTTTACGTGTTAAAAACAAGCTTAAGATCCAAGGAAACTGGAATATTTTTTTTATTTAAGTTTTTTTTGTATTAGCACCTATATATCTCTTATAATGTCTAATAAGTTTGGATTTTTATTTTTTTCAATATTTAATTTGACTAATGGTATAAGTAGCGGTTGCTTTTTCAAACCTTCAAATATACAAGTAATTATATTGTTATGATATGATTGGTTATGAAAATGCTTATACTTTATAATTAGATAACTGTTCTACATATGTAATTAAAAATTATATTGATACTATTTTCCTCATTAAAGATGCTAGCCATCTCTGGAGCCTTCTTTTGTTATTCGATTCTCTTTACAGGATAGTTACAGATTCATAGTCCATTCTGTGTTTTAAATTGTGTGTATGTTCAGCAAGGGCACGTAGTTTCGGACGCAATCTACAATTGCATTTATGTGAAGTTATTCTGTTTTTTAAAGACCTAGAACTTTGACCAATGTACACTTTGTTGCAGTTTGTGCAGGGAATTCTATATACTATATTTGGTAAGAATTCGTTTGGTATTTTATCTTTAAGATAACTGTATATTGAGTTAGTTATAAGAACCGTGTTATTTGCTATTTTCACATTTATGACTGATTTTAGTACTATAACTATATTAGGGGTGATTTCTCTATGTATGGTTAACTGATACCTACAGATAGTGAAGCAACTGAAGTAGGATCAGGATAAATGTTATCGTTTCGACTGTATGTCATTGTTTATGATATGATTCTGTGTTATCCCTTCTTGTGCAATTTCTGTCATGGGGGAAGACATGTTGAATAATATGTGGTGTACTAAATTGGATGAATATGCATTGTCCAAAAAGAGGTTCTTTAGTATGTTCAAATGTTTGGTATGGAAGCTCTTGTCAGAGATACACAGTATCATTTGTTTGAAAAGATTAGTGTTATCACTAAATCTAATAAATTAAGTGTCAAGAAACGGTAGTGAATTGTGTCGGTCTTCCATTGCCATTGTAAATTGTATGTGATGATCGGCATCCACTTATTTTTCAATAAACTGGACGTTAAATGATAATGTCGGTAGAACGTTATTCATGATTTAGCCTATCAAATAGTTAGTTAAAATGGGTGCCCATTGGACACCCGAATGTTTGTTTGTACATTTTGTTGTTGAATGCGAAATATGTTTTGTCGTATAGAAACTGTACAATCTCTACGTTGAGTAATTAACAAAAAAATTTGCGAAAGGAGACGATAAATAAAACAAAAGGACGAATCGATGAAGACGACAAAGAAAATAAAAAACAACCAAGAAAAAAATTAAGAAATTTTTTTTTAAACCATTTTATGACAAAATGAATTCTAAGTACGAATAGCGAAGATGACGATTCAGTGGGCCTGTACTGTTTTAAATGTTACTTAGAGTCCCTCGAATTAAGTGCAACAATTGCAAAAAAATTGACACATAAAAAATGTGCTCATAAATAACTTTTAGATTTTTTATGTCGTACTTATGACGGTGCATGGTGAAGATAATTGGGATAAGAACTTAAATGTCTTCTTTAATTTGATTACGTTTTTTGTAGTTTATGTTTTTCAAAGTTATATTATATTCAGAATAGAAAAAATGTGTCTATTTTAGTAAAAATATGATTAAAATTAAATAGTATTTTTAAAATTTTAGAAAGTATACAAACAAGTATATATTAAATGACATTAAGGAGAAATTGAAAGCAAAATGTTGCATGTCGAGCTTCTGTTTTGGTGGATTTTTAATTTTATACACTTGGGAACGATGTTGTTAAGACGCAGAACTTCTGGTTCTTAGGCAAGAGTCAAAATTCACTTTTGCCTAAACCCCGTTTTAACCTGATAAGTCAGTAAATGAACGTATGTAGCCTCTATCAGGGTGAAACAGTATCTTTTTAACCAATAAAGTCACTTTTTTTTGTACATATCTTATATTTTTATTCGGAACCGGAATCATAGATTTAGATTTAAGATATAATCAAGAACGCAGATATACTACTCTAAATCTGTGGGTAAAGTGATTGAGAAATTGACAAATCTGTTAATAATAATTATATAAGCAAGGATCATTTTCTAACATATTAAATTATTCTTTTTTTTTACTGTCTAAAATGGCTCCAATTTATATAAGAAAACACAAATTAATGTCTCAAAAAACTTACAGAATATATTATTTAAATACATAATTAGGTAGGTACCTAGTTTAACAGCTGCACAGTAAATATAACCAAGAAAGCTCTTATATCCATAAAAAAATATGGATGAGCACTTAGTATCCCTACGAATGTAAATATACCAAAAATAAAATCGATATGAAATCTGAGTAGCATACTAATACCTTTATCCACAAAATTTAAATATTTAAATTATTGATGATATCTTTATTCCCGATAACAAAATAAATTATTACGAACGTATCAGGAACTGGAATGAATTACGATTCCTCCACTACCTTTACCCACTTAACATTGTATCTTGAAGATCATTAAAATTTAAAATCAAGTGTACTTTAGTTATAAAGTAAAATTTTATTCCTTGAAAATGAGAGCAAATTTTTTATCGATAAAAAACAGTGATATTTGTTGGTATCTTTTTTTCTCATTCAAACAAACATGGCTATTGTGTTTGCTCAGGTTTTGCTTTCCGGATTTAAATCTTCTTACTTCTTCTATTAGAGTATCATATATGCTTGCATTGGGTCGTCCGTCTTGATTTCTACTGATGACCGCTCATTTTTCTTTTTGATGTGTTAGTTTTTAGGCTCTAACGCTTTTTTCTCTTGAAATATACTTAGAGTGTATCTTACACAAAAACGATAAGAGTAGTCAATTCTGTTGTACTCCTCGTCGTATTGGTGTGTCTGATATTAAGGTGTAACAAAATCGAATTTTTTAGCTTACATCTTGATTTTCAAATATAGAAAAACTATATCTTTGTTAACCCAAAAATACTTTCCCAGTTGAAAGTCCTGATCTAAATCCAAACTGTTGGGAATTTATATTTTTTTGCAATTTTAATGATTTTTGTATAAAAAATGATTTCAGCTTATCCTGAGGCGTAAGTTTTTAAGCTGTATATTTTTATAATAAATCTGGTAATTAGTTAAATATTTTCATGGTCTAATAATTTCAATAATTTCTGTGTACACTTTTCTGCTTTTAGCTGATTGTATTCCTGCGTTTACTTTTGATGTTAAAATATTGAATATTAGTTTATTTTTATGTTTAACTTCACATTTCATTCAACCAAAATTAAATATTTTATCAATATATACTTATATATAAATTATTTCCCAAATATTTTTTCTTAATTTGTATTTAGTTAGTTATTTTTAATTAAAATATGTGGTTATAAATAAATAAATATCTAATGGAGCATACAATCATATAGTTGTCTAAAACAATACTTTATAAACGAATAAATACTTTTGTATAAGCATAAAATTTAATAATTTAATCATTTAAGACATCTCTTAAGAAATCTTTTAAATTAGGAAATTTGAAAAACAAAATAGGATATTGCAAAGAAACTGAAAGAATCTCACAACTAACAAAACTGGAATCTGTGATTACTTGTTTTATATATTTATATATAGTTCAGCAATAAGAGAATTTTACCAAATTAATTATTTTAGACATCTCTCATGAAAATTTTACAATTTAAAAATTCGTCAAAAAAAAAATTAAAAAATGACTCTAGCATGCGATCTCTATCTATAGAACAATGAAGTTTTTAAAAGAATAAAAAATAGTCACCTTATATTAAACGTCAAAAAATGTCACCATTTTATGTTGATTTAGAACAAACAAAACTTATATTATGTTTAAATTGAAATTTAAAAAACTGGGCGTCTTGAGCATCCTATCTATGATTCTATGATACCATGGTATAAATTGTTTATAAACTATATAATATTAAATTATAGTTTTCTGAAATGATAACTCGTATATTCGTATATTTTTTTTTACTGTAAACATTTTACTGAATTTTTTTTCTCAATTTAAGGTTTGAAACAATCTATTGGATCGTTTTAGTATTAGAATCCACTAGATTCGGTGAGAATTATTTTAATGTTATCGCCGTTATTAAAACTTGTTCTAATACTGGTTTTGACTGATACCGTGCTTTCTTTTTCGCTACGAAAGATTCTCCGATTCATTTTCCTATCTGATTTCTTCGTGGTAACTAGCTCCTCTTCAATGTACCTAAGTAAGTTGATTTATTGTTTTATTTAATTATTGTATTTGTATAAATTTCTCTAATTGGGATGATTTTATTAAATATTACTAACATCTAATTTCAAGTAGTTTCACTTTCGCCAAACATCAGTTTTTGTGATCTTGAATGAATTTTAGTCCTATTTTTACACGTGTATTTAAAATTAATTTATTCTTAATAATATTGAAACACTTAGGGGACTTTAACACAATTTATTCAAGAAATTGTAAAGATACACAGAACTCTACTGGTTAACGTCTAAACTGATTGACAATACAATGAACTATTATTTGACCTCCCCTTAACTGCCCATACATACCCTTATATAAAACAAATGAATATTCTAGAATGAACGCGAAACATAAATCGAACCTAATCAATACACACTAAAAAAAAGAGAACATTCTCGAATAACCTAGAAACAGTATTTTACAAAAAGGTCTTTTCCTTAGTCGGATATTTCGTTACAATATGAAAAAAAAACCGAAACTGATTCTACTTGATTGTAATTCATTAAGATATGAAATTCTGATTATTAATTTCATTACTATAGTTATTTCTACATTCGTGAGGAGAGCTACGTAGGAGCTATTATTTTTTTGGAGGCGAGATCGCGACGTCCGCCATTTTGATAAAAGAAAGCCGAATTTCGACTCAGATCCCAGTTTTCGTCCAATTAGAATTACTTGAAGAATATTCAATTCCGTGCAAAAAGCGACAGTTCATCCTAGGACAAAATTCGTTCCAAGGGAATACCATCCTAAGAAACAACACAAAGAAAAGAGATTAAATTAATAACGACCTAAACTAAAATTTTACTTGCATATTTAATTTTTTATTTTTACTAATATTTTTTTTTTTAATAAATCATTTAAACCGGTGTTTGAGTGTTATTTGCTTTGTTTATAGTATACTAGGGAGGACTGGTAAAACTCAGAAAAGAAGCAACGACTCAATTGAGCTAGCTTAGGGATATAATTCCTTTAGTGGGAATTTCTACAGCTACAAATTGCCACCCAACCTGCCAAATTTAATTTTTAATTGATTATTAGGGTTACAAGTTCTAGGCGAGTTATCAATTACTCTAACCTTTTTTTAATCGCAGATGATTGTATTCCTATATTGGTATATTTTTGAATTAAAAACTCCTTTAGCGGCCTTGTGCACTTTGTTTGTTATTAATTTCATCCGAAAATTTTAAAGCTTTAACAAAACAAATTTCATGTTCCAAACTCCACTTTAAACGGTCAATTTTATTGTGCCTTGAAAATTTTGGAACCCTTAACTGTCTTGTTCTGAATAATTTAAGAAGTCTTCTTTAATAATTTCTACAGAAACACTCACATGTCGTAACATACAAAACTTGCATTGGAAAAGGAGAATCACTTTGCGCGCCGCTTTGAAAGTTGGCCTACGTTTTTTGGTCAGTTTTGTAAAAACTACTAAACAGCGATATAAAATCTACCGATTTTACGTTAGGTCTACCCATATGTTTTTAGATTTTTAATACTTCTTTATTTAGGGATTTTTTTCCCAATAAAACAAACTGATAAAAAATATAAATCAATATTTTGAAAATAACCCTTTATTAATTTTTATGGATATGTCAAATTTATCAAGGGTCGTTTTTTAAAACTGAAAATGCCTACCAAAAATGAAAATATTTTTTTTTAATGTTTCTTAGCTTTCGACAACCAGATCGGTTGTCGTTTTTAATTGCATCAATTTAACGATTTCAAAAATTTTAGGTTAAGAACACAGCTGGTAAGCAACCAAAATGCAGACTGAGCGCTTCGGCGACATGGAACGAGTTTTTGTAGCAATGATCCTACTATTTTTGTCTATATACGGTGCAATTAGGTTTAATTTGATTTTTGCTACTTATAAACTTAGATTTTCGTACAAAAATTCACATAACTACACATTTTGATAATTTGAGTTAACACTTCTGTTGCCGTATTTAAAACAATAAAAACAATGAGAAAAAAAAATTAAAAAAATTGCTACTCCATACGTAAGTAAGGTTGTTATTTACTTTATTCTAAATATTTTTTTAATAATACGTTTTTATAGCATACGTCAAGCTACGAAAAACAGTTACTTAGTTTATAGACTATACAAATATTCTTCTTTTCGTTTTTACTGCTATCCCGCCTGAAGTGGGCGAAATGCAATAAAATAAACACAGCAGTCAATAAATAAATAAAATGACCTCATTTTCTTTCATATACCCCGATCAATTCCACCATTTCTAGCACTCCCGATCTGAATACACAGAATGCACATTTGCATACTTCTTGATATGAGCGATCAGAATTTGAAAACCGTACGTGATAATAGGTATATAGTTGTGTGTTAGATTATAATTAATTTTCATTTTCTTCCTACATATTTTCGCCAAATCTTAGTGACTAGACATTATAAAATTATATTCTTAGATTTCAAAGAAACTAGAAAAATCTTTAGTTAGTTAAATATAGTTTTATAGTGTAAATAACCTGAATAGGCTTAGCTAATCTAAACAATTATCCCCGGGATAAAACTATACTAAATAAAATAATTCAAAAAAAAGTATCACGGCTCATGTAAAAAAAAATATTAGTACAGGTTGTACTGTGGCGTTTATCGGATTTTTAAGTGAAATAACTTTTTTATCTAAAAAGAAATACAAATAAAACTTTATTTTATGGGAAATTATTTGTAAAACACAACTTCATCCACATGACGCCCCACCGAGCGGATGATCTCTTCTAAACGAGATCTAAAATTTAGCATCACGCAAGCAGTTGTTATGGCTCGAATTTCTCGAGTGCAGAGTAAACTTTGGATGTTAAATACTCCCATAAGAAAAAATCTATAATAGTCATATCCGTACACTTTTGCATACGTTCAAACCAATTGGCCGCTTCTAGCGACTGAAATCGCTGTTCAAGCATTGAATCCTTGATCTTTGGAAACAGATAGCATGTTTTTTTGTCAATCCAGATTGGTGTCGAAGGATCAGTGACAAAATTTTTAAATCACCACATACTTGTTATGTTTTTATTACTTTATTTTCTTTAGAGGTTTAAATACAGTGGAACGGGCTAAAGATAGCGGAGCAAATTTGTTGGAGTTGTCTAGACTCTGTTTAGACTCTGTTGGGACGAATCAATAAATAAACCCCAATCTTCGGGCTTTAGTAACTTTCTTCAAAAGATTCCTCTTCTTTATAGTGAAAGCCAAAATTGCAGCTAATTCTTTTAAAACTTTAGCCTTGCTGAATAAATAATTCAGATGTTTTTAATCAAATTATTTAGGCTTCCCATCTTTATGAACAGATCTGTATTCGTTATTGCTCGAAAACTCTTTTGCTTCAGATTTGCTAGAAGTGTTTTTACAACTTGTGTCAAACTCTTGGTCAAGAAAGGCTGCATTTTCAGGATTGCGTTTACTCCGTTAGTCAGACTATATCATGACGTGTAATCTTCTAAACCTTCTATGAAATTTGCGACTGGTTATTGTACAGTTGACACAAAAGGATAAAATACAATAAGTTAAATATTACACAAAAAATTAGTAAAAACTGCAACATAATAACATCATACAGAAAAAATAAAGATCGTGGATTTTATTGTTTTTTTATCATCTCTATTTTTTGCTGTTTGGCTTCATGTTCAGCAGAAGAAAATACGCCAGACTTCGTGGGTCCGACACCGAGCACACACCACTTTTTTTGTGGACCTAATAAATAGTATAAAAACAGATCTTGATGCATAAGCTTTAATATTAAACTTAAAAATGAACTTAGATAAACCAAAAAATAGGGTACAAAATTTATTTAAGGTACCAAAATTGAGTTAAATCGTCCTCCAAACCTTTAAAAAAGAAACGAAAAATTTTAAAAGTAAAACGTATGGATTTATGTATTCTTTAAATTTAGAGGAAAATTACTGACCTATATTAGGCGCTACTACTCCCATAGGAAGTGAATTCGTTCCCTAAAAATGGAAATAATTAACATATTTTTATATGCACCATGCTTTATGTTTAAAAAAAATTGAATACATCAATCACTACCATTTTAAAAGTAAACAATCTTTGATGATTTTATCTCTTCGAAGCATCCTTCAGTGGATTTTGAACCCCTATCAATTGGTAACATATCGAGCTGTGCATTTCTAAGAATTCCGAATAGAGTGAAATGCCGGTGAAATGAAATTTTCAACTAAAAATAAAAAGTTTTTTGTGACTACTACGATGTTGATGTGTTTGTTTCAAACTTATTAAATACGATATTTTAAAGTTATTTATTTATCTAATTTAGGAGTAAATACACTGAGGCCTCTTTAACTTTTAATTAGATAGATTGCTTTGCGTATTTACCTAACTCAAAGTGTAGCCGAAGAAGAAAGGTTAGTTATTCAAATGCATAAAAAATGTGTTACCTTCTACGATGTATTAAAAACAAATAAAAAATATGAAACCTTTTTTCATAAAATCAACTTTAACCAGATAATTGGAATACAAAAGAATAATATCCTATTTTTTAAAACAAACACATTGCAAAGCGTTCTTACGAATGGTATTAATTCGACTATGTTTTTTAAAAGTTTTAAAATTATTTATTTAATTTTGTGTTTTTATGTTCTTATATCTTTAGATTACAAAAAATAGTTTGCTAAAAAAATCTAGCAAAGCGTTTTTAATTAATCTACGAACAAGAAAAGGCAACAGTAGAACATATAATGTATGACTGTTCTGCTTTTTCTGAAACTAGAAGATCCGTATTGGGCGAGTACTGACTAACACCAGCCGATGTCAGGTACATCCTTCCCGGGAGCCTCATAACTTATTTTAAATCTCTAGAAGACCAGACCAGAAACCACTTTTTATACATTTTATTGAAGTAAAACTTATTTAGGCGTGACTAGGGGTAACTCAGTAATTCTAACGGACGTGACGTCATTCTAATGTAACGGAAATAAAACCTGGTACAAAATACCTAACACGATTCCGCCTACTATATTAAATAAAAGTTAAATCTGTAATTGTATATTATTAGGCAACATAATATACATATTTTGCTGACCTGTCAAATTGACAGCTTATCAACCAAATACATTGTTGGTGAATAGTTTTACGCCTAAAATTTGTGTATAAAGTGTTTGTTTTAAATATGAATAAACAAAGTGGATTTATTAATGAAGAAAGTGATGAACAAATATTGCATGAAAATAAGTGAGTACTCTATATGCATACATTTTATTTTTGGTGTGTAATTACACTATTTATACTTAATTATTTATACCTATTATTTATACCTAGCTATTTTCGTTTTATAGACTTAAAGAGCTAAAAAGAAAAAGAAAATGTGAACGTCAAAGGGCATATTATCAGCGCCAGGAAGATTTGAAAAAAAATAAAAATGAAAAAAAGGCGAGACAGCGACATTCATTATGATTTGATTAAGTAAGTTTATATACATACATACAAATTATGATAGTAAATAATTGTTTATAGGGAAGCTTTACGTTAAGGTAGTTCCTCCGCGACAGTCCAGTCAAAAAGTTTCGGAATCGCACTATCGTTAAGCACGTTTGTTTGCACTATGACTGTACGTTAAATTTGTTAACGTGAGTGTACTTCTATCCCTTAAACGTATACACATATATAATTGTTTGGAAATGTGGCAACGTCGCGTCATTTTTATTCTTATTTCTCCTAACCACTGAAACTTTTAGTTTAGACGCAAAGTAAACTTGCTCTATTTATTGCAATAAATAAATAAATAGTTATGGGTGACCGTATTCGTCATAAAGTATTGCAATAATTAAAAATTTACTGTCGTGAAAGTTTCGTTTTTAAATGTTTATTAATATAACATTGTTGAATATATTTTGTATTTATTGTTATAATTAATAACAAATCACAAGATTGCTCTATAAGATTTATTCTCTCATTTTAAAAATTATCAATATTTGTTATGATTTTTTAAAAAAAGTTGAGAAGTGATATCCTTAAAAATATTAAATTCGTTTAAATTTCGTGCTATTTCTTTCTGCTCCAACTGCTAACTTTAGTAAGACAAATAGATTTTTACTAAATACAGACATAAAAATAAACTTTATTAAAATGTGTTTTATTAATAAAATATAATGACAAATAATACAAATTATTTAATTCATGTAAGAGCTCTACACACCTTTGATTTTACATTTAAATTATTTATTTTACTCATGTTTTGCTTATATCTAGAGGTAACATCAGAATCTTCTAATGACAACTAAAAATATTCACTCATGTTTATGTCTTTAGAACTTAACAATAAATAAGTCACTCAAACACTTTTATAACAACACAATCGGCAACAAAAAGTTAGGAAAAGACAATTTAAACACGAAGTAACATGGATTTAAATACAAAACCAAAGTAAACACAACCTTTATTTGCCTCTCAGCGGCCATATTGGTAATAAAAACGTCAAAGTCTTGTCATGAAATGCCCTATTTGTGACAACGTTGCCACATCGTTTTCATGTCATTAGTCTTTATATCATTCCTTAGAAAATTATTGCTGAAACGAGTTGTTTATTTTAATTTTTTATCGAAACTACGAGGTAAATAATTTTTAATTTTTTTATATATCATCTAAATATAGTATTTTACCAAATATCAGTTTTTCATCGAGATGGTGAAAGTCATTCATTCATAAATTAAAATAAATTAATGTTTCCCACGCTTCCCCCATGTTACATGTACAATTCATGTCATTTTTAATTGCAAATATCTCATATCTGATGAGGTAAATCGTCTTCAAATTTTAACAGTATGTGTATTATACATTTACGAGCTTATATTCTGAGTTTTGCGAAATTCTTGAAACATTGCTTTCATAACCGTACTACCTTAAGTAAAGAAGCATGTTGCACGTTTTTGTTCATAAAATAATAATATTCGAAATGTTTTAACACTTGCTTATACTTATGTTAGGTTTGGTTAGGTAGCCATAAAGGCCATAATACCACTAGTCTGATCTTTTACCAGCAATAACAGATCCTTCGTAGAACTGAAGAAAACAAACTCAACTCAGGATTTTAAATTTTATGGAATATGCTATAAAATGCTACAAAATGAAATGGTTATCTAACTATCGAAGGCTCTTGTGTTGTGTTGTATCACAATAAGGTAGATACAGCTACAAAATCACACATTCTAAACGTAATGTGTGTATATTTTTAATATTGTTTACCTATTATTGAAGTAAAACTTCTTTAGGCGCGACTAGATTTATTTTCTAACGGAAGTAATTGTAACGGAACGTTACAATTCTAATGTTATATTCTAACGTTAGATTCTAACGGAAGATTCTGATGGAAGTAACGGTGTGATTTCAGCTATGGGAGGAGCTTAAATTTTCAAAATTTATTTATAAAATTTTCAAACGGTTTTAAATACATTAATGGTATTTAGAGAGTAAAATCTATGTTTCACATTTTAGTTATCATAAACCTATTATTTCATATATAAAAAATAATTTCAAATTCCTATTTCTAATGAATAATATAAATATAACATTATATCATTTTTTGTAAGGTATATAGACAATAAATATAATTGAATTGTAATTAAATATTTATTTTTCGATACGTACGTCACAAAGGTTTACTTCAATCGCGCGTAAAGGTTACACGCACACTCTTTTTTATTAAAGGGGTGGTTTATAGGGGTAAAATTACTTAGCCAACCAAGAATAATGTCTAAAAGTATGAGAAGCCCTTTATTTAACTTCATGAAAGGCTATTAAACTCAAAAAAGTATTTGGATATACATTACAATTTTTTTTATTGACTTTTGGTAATAAGGGGTAGTTTTTACCCCCAAAATATGATAAGCATATATTGGCATAAAGTAAACTTTGAATTAAATGGTAGGTAGAGCATATTCTCAATATTTAATCAAAATCTGTGTTTAGGATAAAAATCGGAGGTAATATACCATTTTTTCTATGACTGACTGGAGTAATAATAAAACAGTGGGACCCGAAACTAGTTTTGTGTCGCTTGTCTTCAGGGCTCTCGTAAAGAAAAATGTTTGTTTGGTTTTTTAGTAAGATAATGATTTTTAGATATCTCTTATAGGATTTTAAAATTTAAATATTAAACACACATTACTTAAACACATGACTTAAACCTGCAACCTATACCTATCGCGGGTAATATTTTCAGCCACAGATGCATTAGTGATTAGTTGACTTTTTAATTATCTTGATTTTAGCAAAACCTATAAGTTGAAATCAACAAAGTTTTTAATGTTTTTAAACTTCTTAACTCTTTTAAATAAATTACATCTTTACTTTTTAGTTTTTTAAAGTACACTTGGATAGCAATATTTTATACTTAGCTCTTATCATTAAATGTGTATGACACTGTGTATGTTGAGATTTATTTAATGTAAATGTTTTATGTATTTTTTATTGTAATATCTGATTTTATATTTTATATTTATTCAGCAACTGGATAAACATTGTTCAATTTTTATTTCTCACCACCGTGTGTTCTTCAGATCAATATTTTCTTTTAACTTTTCATTAAATAACTAACGTAGCTGAGTTTTGATTTATCTTAAATTTTCTCGTGAAAAAAGTTTTGTTTTATACTACAAAAGGATAAGTAAAGGATTGTAAGTATTATCTTTATTTTTATTTTTCGGTTACTGGGAAAAGTGGGAAATTTAAAAAAAAATTAATAATAATCTACGGGGTTATTTTTTTTTCTATTTTTACTTTTGGGTTTCTTAATATTTTGACACCCGAACACATATTTTTTTTTAAATTTAAGTAGCTTGAACAAACTCATGACTTGCTCTCCATCAAACAACTGATTGCCGTTCGCATAAGTGAATCTTTAACGAGCAATTAACATCTATAAAAAAAATTACATTGTTACAGTATATATTTAAAAATAAATAAACAAATACCACCAAATCGGTTGTAATCAAAATTTAGGCAGATTCATATTTAAACAAAAAAGTAATAAAATAAACCAAGAAAAGTACTATTTTTATATAATAATAAATATGTATATATTTCTAGAACTTTCCGTAATAGAATAATTTAAAAATCTATGCAAATATAACAAATTTTTATAGAATCGTAGATAAAACAATGACAAATAGCTAGTTTATCATTTTCTATATTAAAAATCGTTTTTATTACTTTATACATCTCGATATTTACATTTCTAGTATATACAATGTTTATGCAAATATGTACAATAGATATTAAACTGTGCACACCATAAGCAATATTATTATTCAGTAAACTAGATTAAAAGTAGAAAGAAAAAATCAATCAGTTTAAAAAAATTCCTTGCCCCAATTTTCAATGCAATTCCCCACCTTAATCATTAGATACCATAGAAAAGTTGATAACGTAACATAAAAACACTTTTAGTACAATCTAGTGAATACAAACAAAATTATTTCAATTTGGTGGTTTATTAACGTTTGTTTACAGAAAGGGTAGTCATCTATTATTATTATCTAAGAGGAAACGTCAAACAAAATATAGGTTAAAATATCAATTAGTGCCTTTTTTAGAAAAACAAAAAAATTTGTTTTAAAAAGTATTTTTTTAGGCCCGAATAGTTCGCGTTATTTCTTTGGTGTTTAAAGTTCTTCGTTCGGTTTTTTGGAAATAATCTGAATTTAGTTTTTTTAGAATACCCATGTGAAGCAATCTAGAAGTGCACAATTCTTTAAATATTAAGATAATGGTGTTATGAAACCTCTTTTTAATAAAAATAATATTTAAATTACTGAACTAACCTTATTTGTAATTTGAAATAGACTGTAAAGGACTTGTACACGCTTACTGAAGTAAGAGGAACAGGAAAACAAGTATTTTTTTTTAAGAAGCGTGTATTGTAGATAATTATAAATTGTTAGCTAAGCGCTTTCGGCCTAAACACCGGCCATCATCAGAGCTAAAACTAATTACAAACATTAAAACAATTTACTAAAATAAACAAATTGTAAACTTACGTCAAGGTAAATCAATACCCCAGGGGAGAAAATGAAAAATAGACTGTACAGTCATCCAAAATTAACCATTCCATAGGAGCTACCATATGGTGGTCGAAAAAACATCAAACATATATTATACAAGTTAAAACTTTCAAGCTCTTTGAAGAAGAGAATGAAAGGGAAGTTAAAATTAATATTAAAACCAGTCAACGAAGGAGCTGCAAGAAAAATTATTTTTTAAATTAGGAAAAGTAAGAAAAAGCTCGAACTTACTGTGAGGCATCAAGGAAGGAGAAAAGCCAAATCAAGTACAAAAAGAAGCTCGCACAAGGCATTAGAGTTGTTAAAGCCAGTTAGTGAGTAATATAATGGAAAATCGGTCGGCTTCTGGGTCTAACATCACTAAGTCCGACTCCGAAACAGAAGGTCCATGTTACTGAGAAAGATGGAGGTACGTAGTAAAAGTCGTAAGTCAAACGACTAGGGCTCTTGGGACCAGAATTAAAGAACACTTAGATAGACCTAGGTCTTCAACCTTTGGTCATCACATTGCTTTTAATAATCACAAATTTTCTCCTAAGTCTAACAGTAGACTTCTACATAATATTGCTGTCAAAAACTACATGAGAACTAATTTGTTAGAAGATTTAGAGATATGTAGAGAAATGGTTTCTAATCCTGAATTTTGTGTGAACACTCAAATCAATCTTAATTGTAAATTTAAACCATTGTTCAAAGGACTTTAGAGCTCCAATTTTGATTAATCTCCTTAGTCAGTTTAACCTTTAGTTTATTTGATAAGTTTATTTGTTAAGAAATATGCTCTTTATTGCTTCTTAACTAGTTAATTTGATTACTATTGATAATTACACTTAATTAATTCTCAATCACTTAAATTGCATATTTCTACGCTGGTTAACTTATAAAACTTTGTTTACATCTTAAAGGTACTGTCTCGGTTCTTCTTTCTGTCAACTTCACTAAAATGTCAAATTCTTCTTTCCTATTTTCATATTTTAGTTAACTTTATTCAGCCATAAGTTTCAAATATTCAGTGGTTGGTATCATACACTACGTCACTTCCATTTCCGCCCTCTTAATTACGACTTTTACTACGTACCTCCATCTTTCTCAGTAACATGGACCTTCTGTTTCGGAGTCGGACTTAGTGATGTTAGACCCAGAAGCCGACCGATTTTCCATTATATTACTCACTAACTGGCTTTAACAACTCTTATGCCTTGTGCGAGCTTCTTTTTGTACTGGATTTGGCTTTTCTCCTTCTTTGATGCCTCACAATAAGTTCGAGCTTTTTCTTACTTTTCCTAATTTAAAAAATAATTTTTCTTGCAGCTCCTTCGTTGACTGGTTTTAATATTAATTTTAACTTCCCTTTCATTCTCTTCTTCAAAGAGCTTGAAAGTTTTAACTTGTATAATATATGTTTGATGTTTTTTCGACCACCATATGGTAGCTCCTATGGAATGGTTAATTTTGGATGACTGTACAGTCTATTTTTCATTTTCTCCCCTGGGGTATTGATTTACCTTGACGTAAGTTTACAATTTGTTTATTTTAGTAAATTGTTTTAATGTTTGTAATTAGTTTTAGCTCTGATGATGGCCGGTGTTTAGGCCGAAAGCGCTTAGCTAACAATTTATAATTATCTACAATACACGCTTCTTAAAGAAAAATACTTGTTTTCCTGTTCCTCTTATTTGTAATTTGTAGAAATATTCTTAAATTGTATGTATATGGAGATACTGAGGTATAGACGCACTCATAACTGTAACCGCTGATGGTAGAAACTTGAAATTAGGATAAATATTTATTTTTATAATGTGAATACCACTGAGAAGGGATTTTGATTAAAAAATTTTCACCATGAAGAGGTGAAATAGGGGTTAAAAGTTTGTAATGAAAAATCTTTTACTCGAAACCGATTTTAAAATAATCGAAATTCAGACTCTTAAAAATATTTCATTCAACATGTGTTTCTTGGTTTATTAGAATTCACCCCTAAGAGTGCAAATAAGGGGTTAAAGCAATCTATTGACAGTATTTAAAAATTACTCTACTTCTATAAAAAAAACTAGCTGACCCGGCCACGCGTTGCTGTGGCTAAGGTTTTTGTTATATTACATTGTAGTAAACTATTTAAGAGGAACAGTAGGAGAAAATCAGTCATGGGGACCACAATGCTTTTTTTACATAGATGCCATTTGTAAAAAAATATGGTGACCTCTATGACAGATTTTTTACTACCGTAAACCCTTAATACAATGAAATTATTATTTACGAATGAAGACGGAAACGTTAAAGCTGGTATAAAAATTTACTGAATTGGGATTTGAATGGGAAGGATTTTAAACGCGATTGATTCAAATTTTCGTACAATTGATATTAATCAAAAATCAATACAAAAGAATTTAATTATTTATAGCTGTACCCAGCGCACGTTGCTACGCCAACAACTAAAATAAATTTAAGAAAAATAAAAGATAAGCAGAGATAGAGAAGGAAAGAAAGTTTATAGTTTTGTTTTACTTATTGCACCAAAAAGATATCTTTCGAACTTATATTTATACGAATTCGTATAGATATCTATTAATCAGTATTGAATTTGATACATGGAAGCGCCATCTGGTGGTAACTTCCATTAATACGAATATCATAGTGGGTTGAACGGGACAGAAGTTGCTACTCTGCAGCGCCACCTGGTGGCAAGTGGCATCAATGAGCATATCATACAAACCTTCTCCATGGTAAAATATAAATGCATACCAATTTTCATGACAATCGGTTGAACGGGGCAGAAGTTGCTACTTTGCAGCGCCACCTTCTCCATGGAAAAAAAATATATATACTAATTTTCATAATAATCGGTCCAGTAGTTTTCGAGTTCATCGGTTTCATACATACAAACATCCTTATATATATATATAGAATATTTGTACCTTGTTATCTAGTTTTTTAGGTAATTTAGTTTTATAATCTCCATGTTATTAATTATCATAGAGTAAAACTTGTAAAAAAGGAAAATTCCGTAAATAAATTAATAAATCAATAAAATTTATACATTCCATAAATTAAAACTATGGGTGTGATGTCACAGGCTAATTTAGTTTATTTAATTAAGTAACCACGTTTCCGAACAAACGATGCTCTTTCAATATAGTCTATGGCTGTGAATGACATTGACATTCGTTACGCGCGTTTTTTAAAATATGCAAAATTAAATGTCTTTTTTTCAATATTTCTGAGAGATTTTCTTAATATTTTCTTCCGTAAGAACATTTTCCTGATAATAACAAATACAATACAAAAAGAATTAATAAAATCGGTCCAGCCATTCACGCGTGATGCCATGGCCAAGGAAAACGGGTTTCATTTATATATATATATATATATATATATATATATATAGATAATTATGCGGACTCCTACAAATAAACTCTAAATATAAACGAAAACTCAAAATCAATCCACATAAAATATATTTGTTGGTAAAAAATTTCTACAAAGTGTTGGCAACTAGTTTCGGGAAAAACATTCCCATCATCAGGCCTATAAGTTATAAAAGAGATAGTTAGATACAAAAAATATAATGGTAATTACATTGTACAAACCTTATTAAAAATGTAAGTAATGTTCAAAATATGGGTAACATCAGTAACTAAGTGAATTTTCCTGTGTATCATTGACACTGCATCATATGAGGAACCATCAATAAGGTTTAATGTGGATTGAAGTAAAAACCAAAAAGTAATTCGGTATTTAGTTGATTAAAAGGGTAAAATTAAAAATATAAGGAGCTGGCCAGCTAAATAAAAGAAAATTAACAGGTAATAAAACAAAATACATAAGAGCACAAAAATTAGATATAATAATACGAGGTACTATTATAACATAAAGAAATAAATCTTGAGGGAGAGGATACTTTATCATCCACTTCATTAGAACACGTGGAAGATCAATATTCCACAAATCATAGGAAAAGTGAACATAAGAATGGTTACAGGAAAACCGTAACTGCATGAAAAAGAGTTCACACCTTAAAAATAATGAAGAGGTAAAAGGAAAAATGAAGTATCCAGTAAAAAAAAGTGTCTTAAATGCTTCAATGGGTGGAAGCAAATGGCGTCGCTTATGCAAGTTACATTGTTCATTGTTCCAAAAGACCAACCAAAGTAAGGCGGTATACAGGACAGCTGGCGTTATATTGGGACTCATCAAAGCAAATAAAATTGTACTGCAAGATCTTGACAATCTAATGGAAGCTTGATCAAAAACCACTTGTAAAAAACTACACCACATAAACCGGACAATTAAACTTTATTAAAGGTACTAGACGGAAATGTCCTACTGACATTAATGACAATTAAGCGGAGGGAAGGAACTTCATATAACAGCAAAGTCACAGAACAAAATTCACAGGAAAACTTTACAAAGTTGTTAATAATGTAGTTAGATAATAAACAAAGAAGGGAAAATTTAATAACAAATTTACTATAAGTAGAAAAGATTATAAAGATATATACAATCAAATTTAATATAAGTAATATGTTATGTTGTTCAACAATGTCAACTAAAAATTTAAAAATTTTTTTTAAAAATTTTTTTAAGAAAAAGAAGAAAATTAACCTTCAAATGATTGTAAATATCTGAATAATTTGACAATGAATTGTTAATATAAAATTAGATAAAAATTAATAGGTATTAAACCGTATCATAACCATAAATTCATATGATAAAAATATTGGAACAACCTTAAGGAAGGCATCAACGTTAATGTTGTAAGTTCAGAAAAATATAGTTTTCTTTAGTAAACAGTTGTTCATTTAAGCAGGTAACAGAGGGATCTTTAATAGCTTTATTTATTTCAAGAAGTTCAAGATAATCCATACGGGGACCTTTAAGGCAGTAATGTATTAGGGAACCATCATCTAAGGAATAATTGTGGTTGGTGGTCAGGATATGGGTAGAGAAAGCTGACTGAGTATTCGGGTTAGAGATAACTTTACGGTTCTGAATATGACGGTTGTATTCCTTGAAGCGTTCTATTAATCGTCTACCTGTTTGTCCGATATACACTGCGTTACAAGATCTACAAGGGATTCTATATATACCTGATTTTGTAGAAAAGTAACTGAGTCTTTTGTGTTTATGAGAATAGACCCTAATTTAAGATTTGTTTTAAAAGCTAAGTTAATCTGATGTTTTTTAAAAATGTTGAGAATCTTAAATGATATCATGCCATAAAAATTAATAGAACCTGCAAAAGACTTACGATCAATTTGTGAGTGAATAGTTGGAAAATTTAGTTTAAACCTTGAATAGAACTTGGGTGACCCTCCCCAACATAAATTTGCTTTTTTCAATAGCCTTTTTTTCAGAGCTTTTACCATCCCGTTAACACATACAGCTTTCACAGATGAAATTAATATTATTAAACAAATTGCTATCAATAATGATTTTCCTTTAGATACAGTTAACAAAATCTATTTCAAGTTCTATTCAAGGTTTAAACTTAATTTTCCAACTATTCACTAACAAATTGATCGTAACTCTTTTGCAGGTTCTATTAATTTTTATGGCATGATATTGTCACATACGATAATAGAGTTGTTTAATTGTTTTAGATTTCATTGTATTATTTTGTATTGTAATTATCCAGGCCAAAGTCAGTACGTTAGATGTCAAGGCGACCTTATATAGTTTAATTCTTATTCTCACGTAGCGTAAGAATTGGATATAAAAGAGCGTCGTTGAGGTCGTACTCGGGGAGTTCGCAGTCTAAGGTTGTCTGTAAGGGTCACCCTCTGGGGTGTCCCTAAAACAGACCCTTAGGTCTGGCCGTTGTGACTCTTGACTTATTTTCGTGAGTAAATGTGACATGCCACCATGTAGGTTATTTGGTAAGATTAGTTAAGATCATTGTATTTAGTTAGTCATCATTCATATTTTAATTATTCATTGTTATTGCTTGTTTCTTTGTTAATATATTTGTTGTTTGTTTCCTGTTGTTTATCTAATCTTTCCCTTGGTTAGTTTTCTGCCTTCAGCAGGATACCTAACCAGGGGTTAGATAACCACGAACTGGGTGGGAAGTGCCTTCAGTTAGCTACCCCTCATCACAAAACATTATGGCACATTCATTAAAACCCCCCAGGCGTGACATGGTGGAGGTGCCGTTGGTCGATCCCTTATAACTGATTCTTCCTAATCAGTTTATTTTTAAATATGTGTAGCAATTTCGTTTCTAGCATTTTTTTTGCCCCATGTCACTGGCGTGACTTGGTGGAGGTGCCGTTCTCTGATCCCTGTACTGATTCTTTCTAATCAGTTTAATTTTAACTATTCGTAGCCCTTTTTTATAGCATTTTTTTGCCTCATGTCACTGACGTAACATAATAGAGGTGCCATTAGCTGTTCCTGTGAACTGTTTCTTCCTAAACAGTATCATCTATTAATTTTCTTAAGTTTCTTCCTAATCTGTTCGATATGTTTTTTAAAGCGAAATATCTTGTGTTTTTAATTAATTTGTAAAATTATGTACTGTATTTGTTCTATTGCACAATTTAGAGATACTTTCATAAATATTGTTTTATCTTGAAGAAATTGAGGATTGTTTTTTGAGTTTTTTATGAAGCTTTTTTGTGTGTATACTATTTTATATAAAATTTGACGGTGGAATAATTGATTTATTTAGGATGATGACCTGAGTGCAGATTTAGCATTTTTTTTATTATGTGTATGTTGAAATAAGAGATGTTTAAGTATAGGTAGGTCACTTATTATTTGTTTTTTTCACGGTCAATCGTATAAAGGTTTAATAATGTATACAATATGTATTGTTGATAAACAATACACAGTCTTCAAGTAAAAAATGTAAAGTGTTATTTTATATCTTTTTCCAGTTTCTTTAGTGCAATAATAAATATTCATCAATATACCCCATCCATATCTATGTTATAATCTATACCAATTGGGAATAGGTATTTTTCTGGTTTTAGTGATATTTTTTTAATTATTTGTCGTGGTATGTGTATAATATAGGTTACAGTTACAGATATGGTCACGGTCAAATGTTATATTTTATTTACTTATTTGTCAGATAGTTGTGTATTTAATTCCAAAATAGCAAAACTGCACACACAGCTGTAATTAGTTCAGATTATTGACATTGAACCTTTCTTATTATTTATTTTCATGGTTACAGATCTCAATTGTCGTTGATTCAATTAGGTAGTATAGTCTTCATTGCTTTTCTGGTATTTTTTTATACTATGTTGTAAATTGAGAAACAGATACAAAATATTCGGTATAATCAATTTTTTAAACTTTATGAGAAATTAAGGTGGCATGTCAAAAGTAAGTAAGAGTACATCGGACCAGAAACTCCGAGACTCCAACATAAAATTATTGTTTCTACACGTAGTATTGTAGAAACAAAGGATTTTTTTGTATATTATTTATTAATAATAAATCAATTATAATAGTTTATTTAAAATACTAATTTTTTTATATTTAAAGATTCAATCCAGTATTTAGATAATATTTTACATTGTTTCAGCTTTTACTACAGTTTTAGTAACTTTTTTTTAAATTTAAATAAATTAATATATTTTAGTATCAGGATTGTATAGGAACGTCTAGAAAGAAGCGGAAGGGAACCAAATAATGGTGTATTTTTAAAGTTTTTAAATATTTTTGTTGTGATTGACATTTTTGTTTGGCTTTATCAAGTAGTAAACGAGCTTCAACAAGTGCTATAGTAATGAGATGAGTTTAACAGGAAACTAGGGAGAGGAGAGGTTTCACTGAATGGCCTAGAAACCTTACCTGGCCCGAAAGTTTCAAAAATATTAAATAGATGTTTAGTATAGGGATAAAAACCCTAGGCATCCAATGGAGTAATTTATGCGGTGTTTAGTACAGGGTTAAGACCTTGGGCACCCGATGGGATAATATATGAGATGTTTAGTATAGGGATAAAAACCCTAGGCATCCAATGGAGTAATTTATGCGGTGTTTAGTACAGGGTATAAGACCTTGGGCACCCGATGGGATAATATATGAGATGTTTAGTATAGGGATAAAAACCCTAGGCATCCAATGGTGTAATTTATAAGGTGTTTAGTACAGGGTAAGACCTTGGGCACCTAAAGGTATAATTATTATTATTATTTTTTTATTTTTATTTTTGTAGTTGAAGGTAAATAGCTTGTAAATAAAGTCAAATAAAATTAATTTTTTTGTTAATGTTAATGTTGAAGTTTAAAGTAATGATTCCCTCATGCCCTTTCTAGGAAAATTACATTGATTATTTAATTTTAATAGTATTTGTTTTTGTATGTTTTAGGACCGAGTTATTGTTTTAATGTTTAAATGTTTAACGTTTTCCCCACATCTACTCAAAGAAGACGCAATCCAGGAGATGCTTGCTCGGAATTCTAGAGGGCAAGGGTCCTTTTTCCTGAGTATGGTATGGGTCTTGTCTCAACGAGTAAGAAAGGTCTCCGGCGAGGAATGGAAATAGTCAGCTTTAATACTCCTATCCCAATAGCAGATCTTCCCAATGGATGGTAGCCAAAGATGGGAAGACTGTAAATGTATAGTTGTAAAAATGTATTAAGGAGAATGGTGTGATGGAGTACAGTATGATGTTGGCCATGGACCTCGAGAGATGGAGCTATGAGACGATGGTTTTCACAAAGTTGCAGACAGACCAACATACCAAAAAGGGATCCGTCTAGCCAGCGGTGGACCTGGCGTTTCTAGACGAGGGCAAGACAAGTTATTCTCCGAGAAGAGCAGATTCTGACAGAAGTGTGGCGGATTATAATTATTTTGTAAAACTCAGTCCTATACATAAACCCCTGTAAGCCAGAGCCGAGCAAAGCCAGGGGCTGGCTTTAAGGGAAGGGGGGCATGTCACATACGATAATAGAGTTGTTTAATTGTTTTAGATTTCATTGTATTATTTTGTATTGTAATTATCCAGGCCAAAGTCAGTACGTTAGATTTCAAGGCCACCTTATATAGTTTAATTCTTATTCTCACGTAGCGTAAGAATTGGATATAAAAGAGCGTCGTTGAGGTCGTACTCGGGGAGTTCGCAGTCTAAGGTTGTCTGTAAGGGTCACCCTCTGGGGTATCCCTAAAACAGACCCTTAGGTCTGGCCGTTGTGACTCTTGACTTATTTTCGTGAGTAAATGTGACATGCCACCATGTAGGTTATTTGGTAAGATTAGTTAAGATCATTGTATTTAGTTAGTCATTATTCATATTTTAATTATTCATTGTTATTGCTTGTTTCTTTGTTAATATATTTGTTGTTTGTTTCCTGTTGTTTATCTAATCTTTCCCTTGGTTAGTTTTCTGCCTTCAGCAGGATACCTAACCAGGGGTTAGATAACCACGACCTGGGTGGAAAGTGCCTTTAGTTAGCTACCCCTCATCACAAAACATTATGGCACATTCCTTAAAACCCCTCAGGCGTGACAATATCATTTAAGATTCTCAACATTTTTAAAAAACATCAGATTAACTTAGCTTTTAAAACAAATCTTAAATTAGGGTCTATTCTCATAAACACAAAAGACTCAGTTCCTTTTCTACAAAATCAGGTATATATAGAATCCCTTGTATATCTTGTAACGCAGTGTATATCGGACAAACAGGTAGACGATTAATAGAACGCTTCAAGAAATACAACCGTCATATTAAGAACCGTAAAGTTATCTCTAACCCGAATACTCAGTCAGCTTTCTCTACCCATATCCTGAGCACCAACCACAATTATTCCTTAAAAGATGGTTCCCTAATACATTACTGCCTTAAAGGTCCCCGTATGGATTATCTTGAACTTCTTGAAATAAATAAAGCTATTAAAGATCCCTCTGTCACCTGCTTAAATAAACAACTGTTTACTAAAGAAAACTATATTTTTCTGAACTTACAACATTAACGTTGATGCCTTCCTTAAGGTTGTTCCAATATTTTTATCATATGAATTTATGGTTATGATACGGTTTAATACCTATTTATTTTTATCTAATTTTATATCAACAATTCATTGTCAAATTATTCAGATGTTTACAATCATTTGAAGGTTAATTTTCTTCTTTTTCTTAAAAAAATTTTTAAATTTTTTTTTTAAATTTTTAGTTGACATTGTTGAACAACATAACATATTACTTATATTAAATTTGATTGTATATATCTTTATAATCTTTTCTACTTATAGTAAATTTGTTATTAAATTTTCCCTTCTTTGTTTATTATCTTACTACATTATTAACAACTTTGTAAAGTTTTCCTGTGAATTTTGTTCTGTGACTTTGCTGTTATATGAAGTTTCTTCCCTCCGCTTAATTGTCATTAATGTCAGTAGGTCATTTCCGTCTAGTACCTTTAATAAAGTTTAATTGTCCGGTTTATGTGGTGTAGTTTTTTAAAAGTGGTTTTTGATCAAGCTTCCATTAGATTGTCAAGATCTTGCAGTACAATTTTATTTGCTTTGATGAGTCCCAATATAACGCCAGCTGTCCTGTATACCGCCTTACTTTGGTTGGTCTTTTGGAACAATGAACAATGTAACTTGCATAAGCGACGCCATTTGCTTCCACCCATTGAAGCATTCAAGACACTTTTTTCTACTGGATACTTCATTTTTCCTTTTACCTCTTCATTATTTTTAAGGTGTGAACTCTTTTTCATGCAGTTACGGTTTTCCTGTAACCATTCTTATGTTCACTTTTCCTATGATTTGTGGAATATTGATCTTCCACTTGTTTTAATGAAGTGGATGATAAAGTATCCTCTCCCTCAAGATTTATTTCTCTATGTTATAATAGTACCTCGTATTATTATACCTAATTTTTGTGCTCTTATGTATTTTGTTCTATTACCTGTTAATTTTCTTTTATTTAGCTGGCCAGCTCCTTATATTTTTAATTTTACCCTTTTAATCAACTAAATACCGAATTACTTTTTGGTTTTTACTTCAATCCACATTAAACCTTATTGATGGTTCCTCATATGATGCAGTGTCAATGATACACAGGAAAATTCACTTAGTTACTGATGTTACCCATATTTTGAACATTACTTACATTTTTAATAAGGTTTGTACAATGTAATTACCATTATATTTTTTGTATCTAACTATCTCTTTTATAACTTATATGCCTGATGATGGGAATGTTTTTCCCGAAACTAGTTGCCAACACTTTGTAGAAATTTTTTACCAACAAATATATTTTATGTGGATTGATTTTGAGTTTTCGTTTATGTCATAAACCACCACATTTGAGGATGGATAATCTTTTCGATTGAAACTCTTAATATCGTTAAAAAAATTAAAATACGTTAAAAATCGTGAAAAGTTATTTAGAATCTTAAAAAGGTGTTACTTTTTGAAAATGGTAAAAAAGATGTCGAAAATTATGAATAATCTTAAAAAACGTAAATAGTTGTAAGAAACTCTTGACCATCTTACAAATGGTTAAAAAACTGTCATAAATCATAAAAAAATGTTGAAAACTGTAAAAAAATGAAAAATTGACGAATATATTAAAAAAAAATGTAAAAAATTATTAATTGTTAGACGATACGAAGTTCGCCAGGTTAACTAATAAATAATATGACAACTTTTGCGAGAATAGTATTTAATTATCACTTTGACTAGTTTTTTTGGTATTACTCCGGTCATATTTGAGATCCAAAAGTATAATAAAATAACACCTAAGATTTCTAAGAGCCATTGTTTCCAAAATATAACGACTCAAAAATTGTAATCGTTTTAATATGCACACGTTTTCACGACCCCTCTGGGCTTGTGTAATTAGCCTTTTTGTAACGTGGTTTCCTCAGTATTCCTATTTCACAGGTCTATTATGATTGTGTTTAATTTGAAACTATTGCATAATTAACAGATATAAGCAAGGGTTGGAAATGATAAAAACAATGGAAATTAAAAAAAGCAGAGAAATTTATTTTTCTAAATCATAACCTTCGAATACTTCTTGTTGGTTTGATCTATATCATATATATATATATATATATATATATATATATATATATATATATATATATATATATATATATATATATATATATATATATATATATATATAGAAGGATAACGGGAATGCAACGCAACAAGGATCATGGTTACAAGTAGGAATGGTAACCGCAGACATGGAATCCAAGTTTAGCAGCCGCAAAGGAAGCATCACTTGAAAATGCCAGCTGAGATGTTGGCGAAACGTCGTGAAGACACAAACAACCAACGGATTGAAACCCGGAACATCACTACTGTTCATATATATATATATATATATATATATATATATATATATATATATATATATATATATATATATATATATAAATATATATATATATATATATATATATATTTGATATGCATCTTAATTTTCTTCTTTCGTCTTTTTGTTTTTCTTTTTTTCTTCTTCATTATGGGTACAAATAAATTGCGTCAATAGCGGTGTGTTGCATATCTTTTCGATGGTATGATACGAATCCTCTACTGTTATTGATTTAACAGTAAAACACAACTGGCCTTGACAGTTTATACATAGGTACTAGAAAAAAAAACAGTCGAACTTTTGTGCAAAAATATTTAGTACAGTTATAAAAAAAATAGCAGTTTTTTCGGCTTAGGTCAGTGTAAGGCCTGAATTGGTGCCTATGTATTGAAGCGTTTAAATATCAAAGGGGCTAAGTGCCAATTTTTGCTGATTTGAGTTTGTATAATAGAAAGGGGCTTAGTGCCATCGGTTATAATTTAAGAAAGAAGCCATGTTCCAAAAAATTCATTTGTGCTTTATGAGCCCTTTGATAGATGGCTTTTTCTCGAAGTACAGCGATAGTTTTTGCGGTGCTAAGTGCCATCTCTGTATATGGTTTGTGTTCTGTGCTGTATGCAACTGTCACGTCACTCGTCTGATAATCATAACCTGCGTATATCCGTATATTGCTGTTGTTTACAATTTTTTGGAATTGTTATTTAAATAAAACCTTCAAAATGGAAAAACAAAGGAGACAAAGTGGTACGGGATCAGTAGCAGAGGCTCAAAGAAAGTTGAAAGTGTCTGGTAATGCCTATCAATCTCGTAAAAGGAAAGAAATCCCGGCAAAAGGCAAACCAAGCTTAGAGGTAAGTTGACTTAAATTGTTGGTTGATTGTTTTCTTACCTACGTAAATATCTTAGGTGATATGCAAATGCAAATTTGCGTGCAAAAGTTTATCTTTTGAAACAAGGCTACAGTTATTTGAAAAGTTTTACAAGACGGATTTCGCCAGCCAAGGAACTTACTTGATGGGGCTTATCCATGTGGGAAGAGTACACAGGCGACGACACGGAACTTACGATGAACCTGAGAGAAGTCACAGACAAGCCACAATCCACTACACTATACCTGACGGTAAAGGCGACATCATTCAAGTTTGCAAGAAAACCTTTATGAACATTTTTGGGGTAACCAAAAAAAAAGTTTTTACTATTATTACTAAAAAGAAAAATGGTGATACAACCTTTACAGATAAAAGAACGCGTACGTGTCCTAATAAGTTTACTGATAATGATATTTTGAGCATAAGAGAACATGTGAACTCTATTCCGCGAGATGAGTCTCATTATTCTCGGGCCAAATCTAGCAAAGAGTTTCTCAGCCCAGATTTAAACGTATTTCGCCTATACAAAGCGTTTAAGGAACAGCATCCTGACAGTTTGGTCACTTATCAGTTTTATCGTCGCATTTTTCTTAAGTATTTTCCAAAGCTTTCATTCAGGCCACTACGTACTGACACATGCAAAACTTGCGATCGGTTAAAATGCGAAATTCAGGCTAAAAATCAAGGTAGTCTCTTAGCAAAACAGCAGCTTGGGCTTCACCATAGAAAAGTCCAATCAGCTTCTTCTTCTATGAAAACGGATGTCCTACAATCTCAAGAACCTGGTAGTGAAACAAGTGTTGTTTCCATGGATTTGGAGCAGGTTTTGTTTGTCCCAACACTAACACATTCGGACATGTTTTACTTAAGCCAGTTGTCTTGTTACAACCTATGCATTAATTAAGGGGATAATAAAAAATCTTACATGTGCTTATGGAATGAGGGATTCGCCGGACGGGGAGGTAATGAGATTTCTTCATGTTTACTACGGGTTTTAAACATGGGGATTACTAATAAAAAAAATCTAATAGTGTGGAGTGATAACTGTGCCGCTCAAAACAAAAACCGAATGATGGTTTTTGTTTATAGTTTTCTCATAAGCTGTGGAATGTTTGATACAATAGAGCACAAATTTTTAGTTAGCGGTCACAGTTTTTTACAGTGCGACCGCGATTTTGCATTAATAGAAAAACGAAAAAAAAAGTAAAGGCAATGGTGCCAGAAGACCTGAAAGATGTTATTATTTCTAGTACCCACACAGGCCGGTTTGAGATAGTCGATATGAATGAAAGATTTTTCAATATTCAATCTTCGGCAGACGCTATTATTAATCTAAAAAATGTAAACATTAGTAAAGTTAAACATTTAAAGTTAGCTAAAAGTTACCCTGGCTTTATTTTTACAAAAGAAAGTTTTAGCGATGTGGCACCTTGGAAAAAAACTAACATATTAAAAAAAGGTAAAATTCCTTCCGACCTACATAACATTGAATTAATTACATTGCCAAATACAAACAAAATAACAAAAAATAAAAAAAAACATTTAACATCAATGATACCGTACTTGGAAAAAGAAGAACATAATCTTTTTTATAAAAATCTCCTCAATATAGAGTAAGGCACTTAGTCCCTTTCTTATTTTCCTGTTCGTTTTTTTTTTTAAAACGTTGTATGTCGTTATTATGTTTAATTAGTGTTAAAAACCTAAAAAGCGGATGTACACATATTTAGTTTTAAATTGTTAATTTCATCATCCTTAATAAATACCAATAAATATCTTTTTATTGAATTACTTCGTTTTTGATTTTTGGCACTTAACCCCTTTGATATTTCGTAAACCAACTTCAACCGCCGTCTTTTGTGTCTAATAATAACTAAGCCAAACTTGAACTTGGTAATTTATACGATTAAGCAACTTATATTAAAGAAAAACCAGCACTTGTTTTTTTTGTTTTGAGAATTTTTAACGAAAAATGCATATCGATACTAACCTAAGCAGGTAATTTTTTTTAGGAGTTGAATTACGCGGTACCTAGTAGTGTGTGAGGATAAACCGGCTACTCCAAGTTACGTTAAGAGGCTACGGTGAAGACTTTTAAGTCTCATTAAGACGGCAGGGTGAGACAAGGTGCTCTAATCGTATCCAAGAATTGATGGGTGTTCACAATAGATTTGCAAAGGTCGCAGTGATACAGGTTAACAGTCAACCTAGTGAATCTATCTATGTGTGTTTGTATGTTTTCTCATTCTAAAAATCTAACAGTCATATCGATTTAAATTAGGGAACAGTACAGGTTTTATTAAAATCGCTTTAGTTGTTTAAAACATCGGGCTAAATTAAGAAAATATAGTTAGGTTGGTAATTGTATGTTTATACTATATAAAGCTTTTTCGAGAACTCATATTTTACCGGTATATTCTGTTGTTCGACTAAGTCGCTAAAACCTCTATTTTTTTTTAAATAATGTTTATTCAATAAGAAAATACAAAAATATGACATTTCTCATATAAAATAATATACATTACATATATAGAAATCTTCATTTTTTAAAAACAGGTGTGAATAAACATATAATTACTGAAGCGTCAGAGGCGCTTGTACGTAATAATTTTACTTAAAATAAACTTAGAAGTCAAAAAATTACTTAATACTAAACAATAGAATACATATAATACTTTTGAAATTTTTTGCAAAAATATTTAGTACAGTTATAAAAAAAAAATTAGCAAAAAATTCCTTTGAGAGTTATCTCAAAAATAATAGTTTACATATAATACTAATATGATAAAAGAATAGTATAATCCATTTCACCGATATTGGTCGATGACAGAAATCATACTCGAAGTAAATTTAAAGATACATCTTTCTCAGATACAGGCAAGTTAGAAATTTAAACCAGGACGTATGTTTTTTAATATAGCACTTACGTAACTGCATCTTGTTTCACCGGTAGATAAAAAGTATTCAATCCGGAAGTCTTTACTTAATTCACATTCCTAGTAACCGTCATGTACGGCTTGTTGTTGAAGGGTTGAATTTAATAACTATTATGTCATATTTTTGTAGATGTCAAACCACACTGATAGTTTTAGAAACTTATGACTTAATTTATAAAAAAAAATCTCTCCGCCATTGGTAACTTGGATGACAGTTTAATCTTATTTCAGTGATTTCTAATATCAAATCGGCCAAAAACGAGCAAATAGTAACTGTTCGTATATTGTGATAAATAATTGTCAAAAAATATTTTTTTCCTTTAAATTTACTGGTTGTTTTTAGGTTTTTATACCTATCTACCAATCTACCGGTTTATATTTATGTATTTTATTTTTATTACCTATATATTACAGCTTCAAAGATAAAGTCGCGTAGTTATCCATATTATGGCGATAACAACTCTTTGAATCGTTATCTCTCAAAAACCTCTTAGGAAAAAAGTATGTTTTATAACCATTTTATTGAAAAATTTACCACTTCGGTGATTATTTTGAGAAACTCAGTTTTTTGCTTTTGGTCTCGAATTTGTCTTTCCATGTAGATACAAGAAAATTTTTAATGTTTAAGCAATTAGCCCTATTTTTAGATTACAGGACTTCCTTCCACGTTTATGCAATATTGTCCTCACTATTATCATTCATCGCGCATTTCGAGGCTTGTTTATATTTTGCAACAAACATTTTTTACTTTCATACGTAGCATCTATTTTTTGTATAGAAAAGAAACAAAAACGCATTCTTTACTGCACAAAACTCTGCTACATGCTAATGGAATTTTGGTTGGCCATACAAGCGTAAACGAAGACATCGCACAATTAAATTTATTCATATTAGATTGTTGAATACATATTTTAATAAATTATGTATGTACTTGTATGTCATGTACTTCCTTCTAGTAATGGTGTTCCATTAAGTTTTTCATTTACATAATTTTGTTATTCCTTACATATGAAAATGGGAAAATGTTGGCTGTCTGTCAGCTTGCGTTTTTAATGTTTATACAAATAATTTTGCAGTTGAGATTGTGGAGGGGTTCTGTTTGTTGTTGGTTTAGGAACGCAATGCTATTTTCAAGACAGACGGAGCAAACATTGTAAGGAGACTTCTTGACAGAAAAGATATCGTGTTTACATACAAAAAATAAATTTAAAAAATAACTGTATGAAACACTACAATTTACAAGTATAATCTCTCTTTTTCGGGTATGCATCAATAATTAAATATGATGTAAGCAGAAAATAAAGTAATGCAGTAAAATACAAAAATAATCAAATTATTTAAATAAACTTAAAGCTGTTAACGGTAGTTACAAATAATTTTTCAAGGACACTGATCTTTACGGTTTTATGGTTAAAGATTGGACAAGAACCAAAGCGTAAAGGTGGGTCAAGTTGGAATGCTGAAGATTCATCAAATTCAGAGAATTTTTTGACTTTTTTGTTTAGTTTTTTTTTTTTTAATTTTGCCAGTTTTTTATCTTTCTGGTTTTTCCTGTTTTTTTTTTGAATTTTCTTTTATTTTTTTAAACTTACCTCCTCTTTTTTTATTATTTTTTATAATTTTTGACATTTTTTTACGATTTTTTTTTACCTTCTTCAAGATTTTTTATTCATGTTTGTAAGAAAAACTTTTAGGATCTTTTCAAAATTTTTAAGAATTTTTTAGGATTTTCAACAACTTTATACGATTTTCAGTCTTTTAACAATTTATTAAGATTTTTATTATTTTTTTAGAATTTTAAAAATGTAATTATCATTATTATTATTAACAATATTCATCATTTTTTGCGTTGTTTAAGCGATTTTCAACAATCTTTCGGGATTTTAAAAATTTTTTTATGATTTTTGATATTTTTTTACTTTTTTTTATTTTTAACAATTTTGTACGATTTTTAACATTTTTTTACGAATTTTAAGGATTTTTAAAATTCCATTAGGATTTTTAACGTTTCATCAAGAGTTTTAAAATTTTATTAGGATTTTCAACAATTTTAAATTACTAAGAATTTTCATGTTCTTCAACGTTTTTTTTCGATTTACAACAGTGTTCCTGAATTTGGAATATTTTTTCAGAATTATCATCTTTTTTTTACGATTTTTAATTTTTCAAGACTGCTATTTTACTTCTACACTTTAATTTTTGGTAATTTTTTAATTCCTCTTATCTCAAACAATACCAAACCTACTCGTATATAATAGAAGCTGTCAAAAATATATAATGGATTATCTAACATGTAATAATTATATGGTCTCAATAGATTAGAAAGTTCATATAAATCTATGTAATGATTGCTTTGTACCTAATAATACTCTTGTTGGTATTATTAATATTACCTTTGAGATTACTTTATCATTACGCTAATCCCAAAGCTTATCTTTCCGTGGAAATATGTGGAAATTGGGTATACGAATAAAATAATAGTAAAAATTAAATATAGCTATTTTGTAAATTAACTTTATTATTATTTACACATCAACAAAAATATCCACCCATTCCCATAAACAGTTTTTAGAAATTCTATTGAAACCAATTTCTTCGTTTTATTTCTTACTAGCGGACCCGGCGAACTTCGCATCGCCTAACAGTAATGTTTTTTCCATTTTTTTTTATTTTTACGATTAATTTTTTGTATTTTTTATAATATTTTCTCGTTAGTTATTAGTTTTTACTATTATTTATAGTAATTTGTAATTTGTCGGTTGGGTATATTATATATTAACTGCGCCACCTAACGGTGGCGTCATAGTTCTTAGGTAAGTAAGTTTTGCTCTTTTAAATATATGAGATATCAACTGCGCCACTTTACGGTGGCGTCATAGTACTTAATTATGTAAGAATTACAGGTGTAAATTTATAACATCTCAACTGCGCCACCTTAGGGTAGCGTCATAACGATTAATTTAGTAATAAACGCTTCCGATCGCTGCAAAATTTAAAGTGCTATAAGGAAAATCGCGGCCTCCGTTGCCGCCGCCCCTGCCGGCCAGTACCACCGCAAGCGCTACGTCCCGCAATTTGAAATCTGCAATATCTTGGAAAATAATCGTTTAAATCTTGTGCTTTAAGGACCATATAGATCTATATTAAATTAACAATGTATTTAAGCTATTTAATTGGATAAGGATAATGCTGTATTGGTTAAAATCGCTTCGAAAATTAGCCATTATTTGTCGAAAAAGGTAAATGACAAAAAATGTTATTGTGGAATATCCATAAGAGATAGACATATACCATCGCGGAGTTTTCTGTAGACCTTTTCAATGTGTACAAATATTTGGTACATTATTTTAATAAATCGCGTAGGGTTCAGCCTGCGTTTGCAATGTAAGCGGAAAAAAATTGATAATTAACGACATCACATTAGAAACCTCAAAAATAACAGTATTTCTCCACTACTTAATGGATGTTATTATAGATACAAACCTTCCTCTTGAATCACTCTATCTACTAAAAAAAAACGCATCAAAATCCGTTGGATAGTTTTAAAGAATTAAGCATACAAAGGGAAATTTGGACAGAAAAAGCGACTTTGTTTTATACTATGTATTGATTAGCGGATTCCAGTATTTATAGAAATATTTTACTAGGAGTAAAGATATAATTTTTGCTAATTTAAGACACCATACAGAAGGGTCAATTAGTTCCTCTATAACATTGTCTTTTTCAGTTAAACTTCTACTTAAGAACTCTCTGAAACAATAATTTTTAAGGTTGCTAGTAACCCTTAAGGGTGTTTCTATGATTTTATATGGTGGCATGAAGAGCTTGGTAAGTATCCTATGGTTTAGCATGGGAAGAGACTTGTAATACTAATTTAAAAAATAATAGCTTAGCATTAAAAACAGTTAATAAGCAGGAATTATTTATATATTATAAAAAATATTATTTTCAAACACATTAACCCCAATAATCATCCTTTGTTTTATTGAAAACTTTTGTAAATCTCATATTAAAATAAATAAATAAATTTAGCAACGTCGCCTTCTACTTTTCTAGAAAACGTCATTTTATTGTTTTATTTTATATCTTCAACCAATTATTTGAAATGTCTCTTATAGTAAATCGCTATTTTGAGTGAAGGTTATTTAAATGTATCTTGATTTAAATATCTACTTCGGCTTGGCGGCTCATTAACAAAGCAGAAAATTGGAAAAAATCTTGGAGGTTAAATGAGAACACAAGGTTTCCTAATAGCTGCCTAGGAAAACATTCTTTGTAGAAATCCTACAACGTGAGCAATAGCACAACCCAAAAGCTGCAAAAATGAATCAATATAAACATTACAGGCAGGTATGTAAATATTTACACAGACTGCTGACAAGCACTACTGACCCTTAATAGACTACGTATCACATCAAGCTTAGTACTAAAATGTCAACAATCTCTAACTGAGGCCAACCAGAATAACGTGGTCACTCTGAGCTGGATCAAAGGACATGGGAACTCTAAAGGCAACCGCATTGCGAACAATTTAGCAAGGAGGGCTGCGGGCTACAAATATGTTAGCCCTTGCCCATCTACCAAGCTAACATTGTCCGCTGTCGTGGACCTTATCAAACAACACTCTCTCTAAAACTTTATACAGTACTGGGATGAAACTACGAACTGTAGACTGGCCAGAGAGTGATTACCTCATGCTAGGGAGGAAACAGCAACGAAGTTAAGGCATTGACCAGCCCAATTTTCCGAACAGTTGTGGGATTCTTAACAGGCATCTTTAGGATAAAATTAGCAGAATTGCCGCTATGCAGAGGCTGCGAAAAAGAAGAGAAAACAGTAGAACATATAATGTATGACTGCCCTGCTCTTTCTGAAACTAGAAGATCCATGTTGGGCTGACTAACACCAGCCGATGTCAGAAAGATCCCCCTCGGAAGCCTCATCACCTATTTTAAATCTCTAGGCCTGAGGACAGCCTGAGGAGTGGATATCTCTACACACGGGAGGATGCACAATGGGCCATATGTGGCCTCGGTGCTGGCAGAGCACTACATCACCCCTCCCCAAATTTTCAGATCCAGAGCGCAACCCAAACTTAATGGCTACAATTACCAATTCAGTTGATTAGATGGAGGTAAAAGAATGATAAAAATCAAAAATAGTTTGTTTAGAGTTGTAATTTTTTACACTGCGAGAAACTTATAGTACCTTTTGATTGAAAAAAGTTCATTTATTATAGAATTATTTACGTGTGTAATAACACACTTTTCACTCAGTTAATTGCGACTTTTTAACCACAGTTCATTTACTACGCTAGAAACAAGTTCAGCAATGATTCAAAAAATGTTTTTTCTTTATTTTTTTCTTTACATTAAAAAAGGTATCAAACGTCAGTCTTCCTCTTGGTTTACATATCTCAACTTCACGGACTCCTTACAATAAACAATAATTGGTACATGCAGAAAATCACTTAGCTCTTTTAAATTATTACAGTTAAGTTCTTTCGTCCATTGTCAAAATATTTATTTTCATATCACATGCATTAAAACATCTAGTTTTGATCTCTGTTTTGCCAGTCGAAATAAGACAATTTCAGACCAATGCAACTGTCAGTCAGAAACAACGTTATTTCTCCCCTAGGGCAGAAACAAATGTCATTATTTCAAGTCTGTCAGAATGTTTCTGACTGACAGTTGCATTGGTCTGAAATAGTTTTACTTCGACTGGCGACTGAGATCAAAACTTGCTGTTTTAATGCATGTGATATGAAAAATATAGTGTGTGACATGAGATGAAACAAAGACGATTTCTGACCAGGGCAATGACAGCTCTCGTCAGAAATCGTCTTGTTTTACCCCTTGCCACACAATATACTATTTCTTAGTAATAGAATCACTAAATTTGTACCACTTATTTAAGTAAGTTGTCACTGACGCAACACCTGCCACCCCACCGCGACGGTATCCTGCAGACTGCCAATTGCCAGTCCGGGAGATGTTAGCAGCGTTCGTGGAGACAGCAGATTTTAAAATGCAATTCTTTTTTTTTTTCGGTGAATCCCGGAATTCCGTGAGATTTGGCAACCCTAGTTACACCTAGTGCATAGACGTATAAAAGACCGAATAACAGACCGTTTAGACGGTACGGTCTGAATATTTAATCGGAACGATAAAAATGTGGAGTATAGTTTTAAATGTGCATGTTCACATGATTCGACCGTGTATCGCGTTAGAATTTTTTTCCAGATCCGGACAAATTAACATCCGATTTTGTCACTGCAAACCGTATGCCGTCACACAATAAAAAAATAGAATCGAACGTTAGTGACGCTTGTATTCGATTTTCGTGGATCTGTAAAAAATAAACAATTTTACAGAAAAATCATTTTCAGGTATTTCAGGTTTTAAATGGTATTTAGGAAGTAGTGGTTGAAAAATCCGTAAACATGCTGCTGATTTTGACAATTACAAAAATCCGAAAACAACTTATTTGTTAATAAAATTTTTCTATTTTATTTTGAAGAAAAATAGTTAAAATAAAAATTTAAGATTTTTAAAAGGTTTTCAATAAAATAATTGCTTTATTTAAATCTATAAAGAATTAACCGAAATAATTCAAAAGACACCTGAATATGGAAATTTGTTTTGTTTCGACGTGTGAATGAGTGATTTTAATAAAATACCGTTTTGAATTTCAAATCGAGCTGGCTATGCCGTCTGAACGGTTCAGGAGCAAGAATTTACAGCGGTGACGAAAACAAAAAAATCTGTACCTTTGGCAATATACACATTTGTGTTTCAAGCAAAAGTATAGACAATCTTGTATTGCGCAAAATAAAATAATTTGGGGACTTATAAAGCGAAATAACATATAAATGTTAAACTAGTTTTGGTGCATAAAATACAAGGCCACAATCAGGCGAATAAACTTGCAAGAAAAGAATCAGTCACAATATTCTACGGTCCGGAGTCAGCCTAGGGATACTAAAAAGTATGGTCCGCAGCAGAATGAAAGCCTGAATCCGAAGACAACACAATCAATACTAGTAGCAAATCTGTGACCATTAACCACAGTGTGCATTAAACAAACGTTTGCCAGAAACGCTGAAGCATCACGCAAATTAGCTTTGATCATTGCAAGATTTCTTTTGGGTCATGCAGCGGTCAACGGACACATGCAATTTAAAGGTCTATTTAATGAAGACTCAAGATACAGTTTATGGGACAGGAAACTGGAGTTTCCATACTGTATCATTGCGATGCACTAAATAGAAGGACATAGTTAATTTTTGCACTTCAGCGAGCTATTGTCACGCATCCTTAAACATGTACAAACTAGTAGAAGGTCCTAAGATCCTGGAGTACGTGACATGACATGGGCCTATGGCAAAAGTACAATAAGCGTAACTAGGTTTTCATCTTAAAAAAATCTTAATAATATTTATTTTTATTTATTTATTTACGGGATTACCCGCAATTAAGCAATTGAGAATTTTTTATTAAAATGAAAATATATTGTATACTTATATTTATTGTAAATTATTAATAATTAATTTATAAATTTTAAAATTAATTCAAAATATATTTTGTGACAAATTTTCGTTTATTTTTTTTTATTTATTTTAACATGATATATACTTAAAGTCTAGTACCACAAGAATATTTCATTTAAAGGGCTACTAGTTTCGGGAATATTCCCATCAACAGCCCCTTAAAAGTAAGCACAAAAAAAAGAAGTAACATACGAAAATATGGAATTGCAGTCAACTATTCCCGTTTGCAGTTAGAGGGACAACATAACTTGTAGACCGGTTTCGACCTATTGGGTCTCGTCAGTACAAGGTATATGTTGTCGTCAGCGACCTTAAGGCATAATCGCTAATTGAAAAATGCACTAAAATCACGTTCTATATAAAACCACAGAGTGATGGAAATATAAACGATGCCATAGTAGTGACATATTCACCTCCAACTGCAAAATAGAAATCTTCTTTTTTTTGTGCTTACTTTTGAGGGCCTGTTGATGGGAATATTCCCAAAACTAGTAGCCCTTTAAATGAAATATTTTTGTGGTACTAGACTTTGAGTTTTTCCATGGTATTATGATATGTTTCAACAAACTTTGTTTTCTTCAGATGCTGAAATACAACTAACTACTTCGGGATACCAGTACCCTCTACTAGTTTGAACAGGATTTGTTTGTAAAAGCACTCTGAGACCCCTTAAAATTGAAATACTTAAAAAATAAACAGAAAATTGTTGTTCCATTCAATTTTGACCATCAGTTTCTACACAACCGAATTATAATCACGCTAAAAGTCCTAAGTAGATACAATAATGCGACAAAAACGACTTCTAGCTCTATTCTTGAATACAAAATACTTAACATACCTGTTTTTAAGGTAAGAAATATTTCCCTTAATGCTAAAAGCAGTCTACATCTTTAATTTTTAAACCAAAACAAAATCTTGACCATTGTTTAATTTTGCTCTGAAACATACTAAATAAAATTTGTCAGCTTAAAAACAGAATCTACCAATACCTAAAATTTCAACATCTTCGAGTTTTAACATGATTTCAAACTTTGCCATTTTACCAAAGTTCCATTTCGGACTTTGTGTATAAAACTTTTGATAAAATCGGGCAAACTCAACTCATTTGAGTTCTATGACATATCCGTCTAAAAATATTAAGGTAATCATTTTCCACCTCTCCAACAGAATAATATGCGTCAAAGTAGGCCAATTTCCTACTATTAAACCCATTTAGGGAATTGTACAGAAGTACTCAAACCGTGTCCGGCAGTAAGCCAACGACAACTCTGACCGACTAGAAGTATTGACAGAATAGGGAATTACGTCTCTCTTTGGTGCGTTCTATTAATGCATTAACGAATTGCCAATTACAAATCTTTTAGGCTCTTTAACAAAAAAAAAAAAACAAATAGACGCGACAAAAATTTTCTATATCTAGTACTCGTACCTATAATTATGAAAAAACACAAACTACACTCTACCACTTTGATTACCAGATTTCCAATGAAATTATGCCACCAAAATACTACAATGCGCAGCCGCTGTACTTATAAAACACTACGAACCCACTGGAACAAAAAATGGAGACTAATCCACAGAAAGCCTTAAAAGAAGTTTTAGATATCTAAACTGAGGTTACTTCATTAACAAATTTTACTGGAAGGAAGCGAAGGTTTTTTGTAGTTTCTTTTAACCGAAGCTGGACCAGTCATTATCTAAATACATATCTGTAAAAGACAAATTTGTCAAATATTTTTTTTAACAGGATAAAGTTACCAAAAACAACAAAGTAGGTAAATAATTAATAGAAGGATTATCCTAAAAAATGCCCAGTAGTTTCTACAACATGGTACAGAAAAATTAAAAACGACTTCATAAAAAAAGTTTTATTTAACACATATTTAAACAGGAACATCAAATGTGTTTGCTACTGGGTACTGCTATCTTATCCCTTCTTTAGAAAATGCATCAAAACAAAAAATCATAAATAAACTATCTGACCCGGTGAACTCGTATCAACTAACAAGTATTTTTTTTCACATTTTCCTTTTTTTTTGAATTATAACCATTTTCTCTCGTTTTTTTTTTTAATTTATTTTAGTGTTTTTTTTTGTGTCATTATTATTTTTTTGTCTGTTTCCAGATTTGATTCTTTTTGTCTTAGTATTTTGTAAATTTTCTGTTTTTTCATTCTTGAGTTGTTTTTTTTTCGATTTTATCCATTTGTTCTGCGATTTACAACAGTTTTTGGTTTTATTTTTTTTTTCGGTTGTTTTTCATTTCACTTTATTGTATATTCTATTTTTTTGTGTTCCTCTTTTATTTATATTTGTTTGGGTTTTGTGTGAAATGGGCGAAGTTTAAGCACCATAAAATAAAATAAAATAAAATAATAGCGTTATGTGCTGCATACTTACACAAAGTCAAAATATAATTAATTAATGATAATTGTGTGAGTTTTACTGCCATCTATTGGAAACTCGTATTACTAAGACGTGAATTTAAACCTTTAGGCATTAATGAAATCACAATGAAAAAAATACACTTTTTAATCGATATAAAAACTATTCTATCTTTTAAGCTAGAACAAATAACACATATCTGCAAAATTTCATTGAAATCAGTTCAGTGGTTTCCGAGATTAGTGCAAACGAATATCGTGGCTCGAGATTTTTTTACATAAAGATAGGTGTACCGATTTTGTTTTCGTTTATAAAGTTGTACAGTAACATAGTTACTTATTTACGACTGAATTATCTGTAAAAATTTAATGTCGTTCATAATACTTACAATTTTTCAAACTACTATACGAAGATTTCGAGGTTCATGTCCCAATTATCTACTTGAGTAAATCCAGATTATTGAATTTAAAACGTTGGAGGTAAGCTACCTATCCAATATTCTTTTTTTCATGCTCAACATCGACATATTCGGAAATTTCAATGGAATCACACTTCCATAAAATGAAATGAAATGTCAATAATCCGTTTGGCTGCGTGTAAATTCCATAAGGATTTATAAACCCTCTAACTTTCCCTTGGGTTGCACTCACTAGGTATTTTCCCTATTTTGAATAAATCTCATAACTTAGACACAAAATATTTCGAAATAGCTTTTAAATCTTTTCAAGGCATATTTATAGTGAGATTTAACAGTCGTGATTCGAATTTTCAAAAAAATGTTAAATATTTTATGTGATCAAAAAATGAACTACTAAAATGCTATGCCTTTTATACTTTTATTTTTACAAAAAGTAATATTGATATTTGTTTAAATTTTTTAGATAACTTGAAGTACCTACATGGAAATTTTACAAAAAAAAAACAGTTATTACTCATAAAAAATCATTAAATAATAATTCGTTACACTGTCAATAAACGTTCTTTTAATAGTAAAGTACTTTTATTTTTGACAGTATTAAAAATTATTATAAAAAAATTCATTACAGTAAGAAACTACATTCTAAAGATAATCATTCCTTTTTACAATAAAAAATCTGGTTTTATTGTTTTGTGATTGAAATATATTAAACAAAAATTTTAGAAACATTGTATGAACTTATTTCTCACTCTGCATTTTCTAACGTTCAAAAACGTTATTTCTCTAGCCAGCTCACTAAGTCGTGGGTTACCTTTTAACCAGTCTCCCCTTAACATGTAATGAACGACGCAGAAGTACAAGCCCCACAAATAAAAAAAAACAATTAATTAAATCAACAAAAATATTAAAAACTAAATATTAATTATGTTACTTAAAGAATTAATTATTATCTTTCCTCATTAATGGAAGTTTTTAAAAAATCTTGAACTATATAGGTTTCCTATATATTGTATAGGAATGATTTTTCTTCTAATTGCCAAAAGTCGGGACAAAATTTGTGTTTAAAATTATTTTTCTTTTCTTTCACTGAATGGCTGGAACTTATTTAATTTAGATATAGTTTGGTAACTCGGGTGGACCTCTTCGACTAAATTTCGAAGAGATTTCACAAAAAAAGAAACCAGATTGTTTTACGAACTAACTCGTACTGTGTCGAGAATTACTGATCACAACGAGAAAGAGTCGATAATTTTACTTACAGTACCACACATGGCACATTTTTGAAGTACCACTACTAAACTAAGTAATTCTCACCGACATAGCATGGTAATAATAGTCTAGTAAATTTATTCTTAATAAAAAACGATCAGATAGGTCGTTACAATTTGCCGCGTCACATCCTTCTCCGTTGTGCATAGAGAAAATTCTTGTTATGGAATGAGTTATACTTTTAATTGTCTTATTTACTCACCCCCATAAGACATAACAAGTGTTTATACACTTATTGAGTAGGTATATATTTATTTAGCATCGCTGTTTTATATTTGTATGTATTTAATGTATCTAATCTTAAGCTAAATAAATTATTATTATTAATTGACAGGTATGAAGTCCGAAGATCTAGAGGGTCAAATTAGGTTAAAGGGTTTTCGCAATCAAGTTAAAGTATGGAAGCCTTTATTATTATTTACAGAATACCCAAAATGGGCATTTAAAAACAATTGTTTTGGAATAGGTAATTAGTGGTATTATTTTGGTGTGTATAGGGTGTATACGGTATCTATCAATAAGTTTTCAATTGAGAATCGTATATATGTACTAACCTTGTGTTGAAGCATATTTCACCATCTTTTGGTACCATAGCTATAGCATATACCTTAAAGGTTCATACAAATTAAAAAAAAAATAGTTTTTAAAAAATTGAAACATTATACTGTTTCTTTATCTTAAGAGGTTTTTCTAGTTTACTCTTAAAAAAAAATTCTGAAACCCAGGGGTTTTTAGCAATTAATATTAAAATTGTTATTCTATCGACATGGAATTCATCAATTGTATGATTTGTGATACAATAAATTTCAACATTTGGATAGTTGGACGTTCGATCATTAAGACATTTGTACTTTTAGACGTTCGTATACTCGGGCATTCAGAAATGTAGATTTTCAGACATTTAGACGTTCAGACATTCGCACATTCAGACATTCAACTTTGGATATGGACTGGAAGTGGGTAAAACTAAGTGGAAGTTGTATTGCATTTTTCGACTTCTAAATAGCTTTCGAGAAATCATTAAGTGACTACAACCTGTTAATAAATGTTTTAATTAGTTTTATTATCTTTTTATTATTTAGTTACTCTTATTTTACTGTTGCAGAGTTTTCTCTTTTAAGGATATCTTGTTTTCCAAGGCAATCTGATTAGAACCTGTAATTTAGTGACGTAAACATTATCTTTAATGTCGACTTCCGGTCTAAACCGGAAGTGGATAAAACTTACAGGAAGCTAATTTTTTTGAAAGGAACGTGTATATGTTTACAGCGTTTTGTATTCTACGTATGAAAACAATACTTTAAGCATTAGAATAAGGTTATTTCTGCTAAAAAATGAAAATACATTCTTGTAATACCCTATTAAGATATGTGTGTGTAATTTCGCAATTATAACTACAGAAAAAAAATTAAAGTTAAAACTCGTAAAAACCAGCGCTGACTAAAAAATATTAACCTCAAATTTAATTGAACACAACTTTACAAACTTATTTATTAAACTATAAATTATTTAAAAAAAATATCTGGTAACAGTATCTTTCTAAGAGCCAATATGTAATGTTTGTTCGAGATTTAAAATGTGATCGTTTTGCTTGATAATTGCACTCTTGACAGAAAAGTTGTTTTTAAGTTTGCATAGAAATTAGAAATATACCAATTTTTGAATGACATTTCCTCAATTTTAAATTTATTATTAAAACTAACCTAGTATGTTGTCACCTGCCAAATTTGATTATTTACCAAAAGGGAAACTTAAATTTGTATTAAAAATCGAAACACATTTATTTACTATAGATCCCGCGAGCGACCTCTAGTTGACGTCTGAAGAAATTTCCGTGACCTCAGTTTATGTCTTAATCAGCTAATATAATAACTAATTTAGCAAATAGTGATTCTTCGTGACTTATCTAATAATTAATATATATAATTTATTGGGTTTAAATTAATTTTGGCATGTTTATGTTTAAAAATTTAATATTAAATTAGTCATTGAAATAATAAATCGAGTTAGCAACAAAACGCACTTCTCCCCCTACCCCCCCATCCCGGAAGTTTCGGTAGAGTGAATTTTTTGGTTTTAATACGCATAAAGTTCTTTCTTTTACAATTTGTCCGTCTACGAATCAACAGCTGATAATCGTTAGTGAATTTATTCAGTGAAACGCCATACAGTGTGTGCATTTATTCTGATCACATCGTGGTTGCCTTAATAGGATTTTGAATGCTAACACTATCAATAATCTAAGCCTCATTTGGTAAATATTCCTTTGGTGATATTTTCTTTTTTGTGGGTAGGCTTGGATATTTCCATTTTGTGGGATTTTTATTTGGTTAATTCACGTGAATGATTTGCTACAAATTTCGATACGTGGATTCGTGGACTACCGAAATAGGATCACGAAAAAAACGATACAGGGTGTTGTAAGAATAAAACATCGTCGGACTGACTGCTTTAACCCCTAATTACATAAAAGGGTTCTTGGTCCTGGCTAATCTTTTTGGGCCTGGCAAACATTTTTTTGATCCTGGCTGAACATTTTTGGTCCTGGCTAATCTTCTTGGGCCTGGCGAACATTCTTGGATCTGGCGAACATTTCCTCTGGCTTGGGTTATTATTTTGGAACAATAGCCTTTGGACTGGTTCATCATTCTTGATCCAGGTGTATTAATCTGGAACAACGCAGCCTGACACCTTTACCCGAGCAGTGAGGCTATTACAGGAAGTCTCTCATCAAAAGCATCTGCGCTAGAGAAGCGTAGTTACAGATAAGCCTAATTGAATTATTAATTCCGACTCTTTTATATATATGTATATATAGATATTGATCCTTTTTTTGCGGATGTAATACTTTGTAATTTTTTTTAAATCTTAGGTTCTAATTATTCGATGCGCTGGGTGATCACTCTTGCTTTGTGTGCCATTAGTTTTGGCATTAATATATTAATATTTTATATATACTTACGTACCACTACATGGGTTTATTGTGATTTTTCTTATTATAGTGAATATACGAGATAGATCTATTTTGGTGTCTTACTCAGTCAATCACCCACTCACCTCACCTATTCAATTAATAATTTTGATTGAGATTCTTTCTTTATTTATATATCTCCAGCGAGGTAGGTCAGTGCCTGGACCAACAGGGATTTCCGATTTGTACTGTCTAAATCGGTGGCGCGACTCACTTTTTTTGTACTTACCCTCTACGGCTGAGCTGGGCATAATTTGCCAGTAGAGAAGACCACTTACCGATCTTAGCTGGAGTTGGAAATTCAATTCAACAATTTGAATAATTTTTCCAAATTTGATTTTTTTTTTATTTTTATTAAAAGTACGTGGCAATGCACTCTGCAACTTTTGTACGATACATGTGTTTTTTTATAGAATGCGTAATCTTTAAAGTAATTAAGTCGAGTTAAAATTTGTCACGTGACTTTTTCGGACGGTAACTTTAATAATAAGAAATTCATTTTATTAAAATGTGTTTTTCCTTGTATAAAAATCAGATGTTTAAATGACTACGTTCCACTCAAAAAAGTTAGCTTTCTGTAAGTTTTACGTATTAATCTCATTATACACAATTTGATTAGAAAAGCTTGTCGCGTGGTTTAAGTCCCTATCAATATTTAATTAAATTAAAATTTTAAAAATTCAAATTTAGCAAATTTTACATAATTTCATTGGTAATCGCTTGTTTTTCGAGTGTTTATATAAAAGATTTGTTTTTTAAGTTTTTTTGCTTTTAATTTATTATTTACTATTTTGTTATCGGTGGCTTGGTTTCTTAGTCTGTCTGTCTCATTCAACGTATCACTGTTGCATTTACCGGTCATTCCCGGTTAATCTCGAACAGTCCCGTTCTTCAATGAGGAGACCTTCTAATGATTTTAACCTTCTTAGGGCCACGTGTGCTTGAACAGCAGGAAAGAGCTTTAACTGTAATTAAATAACGGCGTAGTCGACAGTATTACATGGTATTTGTGCTCTTCGGAAGCAGGGCCATGTAATTTCTGTAATATTTCCAATGGCACCATTCGCCAGACCTTTGGAAACATCTACATTGTAACGCCACATCACCTTGGCCCCACCCCAATGAATATATCTAGCTTCTTACATTACCCTGCCGTCTTGTTTTTATCGAATAGTATAATATTATTTAGATCTAAGTTGTCAGTTTTTCGAGTACAATCTACAAAACTATCCTGTGCTATGATTTTGTTAATAGTTGTGATCATATACTTGTTGGTTAGTGGAATTAATTTACAGGACTTTTAATTTTGGAGTTGTCTTTTACCTATATCTTATCTCGCCTATTTACATAAGTACATGCTTTAAAAGTTTAAAAGATTATTTTTTTTTTATCTGTAGGTTTATTCTCAGCAAACCACCCTTTAGCATTAAAAATTTCAATAGTGCTCCATATTGAATTTAGATGTTTCATTATTTTTCTGATATTGCAGAAGTGCATAAGTAACAACACTATTTCGCCATCTTGGATTTAGAATAACGTCACATTATTTTTCAAGTTACTCCCAACAAACCCTTTCGCTTGATACCCATATTCCAGATGTGGATTTAAAATAACTATTTCGCTATCTTGTATGGTCAGCCATATTGGATTTAGAATAAGGTCACACACTGTATCGTGCATTGTCATCCAAACTAAACGTGTATACAAAATAATAACTCAATCGGTTGGAGATATCTACTTCAAAATTTAGTTCAACAATCCTATTCGATCATACATACTTACATATATAAATCCATTGCAATTTAATTTAAAAAATTGATGTCAATAAACGAAATCGAAATTAATTCTCATATAATATATTTGGTGTTCAATTAAAATTACAAATTTAATGGCTACTAGTTTTGGGAATATTTCCCATCATCAGGCCTATAAGTTATAAAAGAGGGATAATGTTAATTACAAGATATATTATGATTCAAACATTATAAAAACCTTTAAAAATAAGTATAAATAAAGACACTATTCGACAATATGGATTATACCAAATTCATAAGTCTTCTTATACAACACTGATGTTGTATAACATGAGATTTATTCAATAGGGGGGGATATGTGGATTAAAAGTCCAAAACAACAAGAATTGCTTAGGTCTTACAAACTAGTTAATGATAAAAAATATTAAAGATAGGAAAGAAGTAAAGAAGCTGGGCAGCTGAAGAAAGAAAAAATTAAAAGAATAATAGAGAACAGATTACATAAGAGCAGTATAACTTAAGCTGTATATATACAGCTACAGTAGTATCCTTCATTATTGAATAAACCTCATGTTATAAAACATCAGTGGTGTATAAGAAGACTCGTTTACTTATAAATTTGGTATAATTCATATTGTCGAATAGTGTCTTTATTTATACTTATTTTTTAAGGTTTGTATGATGTATGAATCATAATATATTTTGTTATTAAAATTATCTCTCTTTTATAACTTATAGGCCTGATGATGGGCTATATTCCCAAAACTAGTAGCCATTAAATTTGTAATTTTAATTGAACACCACATATATTATATGTGGATTGATTTCGTGTTTCGTTAATTGATAATAAACACCAACATTTAAGAATGGATAATCTTTTCGATTCAAAAAAATTGATGGTATGGACCACTCTGTATATTGTAAACAAATATTTTTATTTTTATATTTAAAAATATTAACATTAGCTTAAATCAAAAATACACTTGAAAGAAGTTCTAACTCATTAAAAATGAATTTATTTAAGTTTTACTTGACATCAGGAAGTCAACTGTAGGTAGAATAAAATGCTAAAATAATGTTTGACAAATTTAAGTCGTCATTTGCGTTCAAATTGTCATTGGTAGTCACTAAAATGAGATCTAAGAAAGCCTTTGGCATCTTTTGAAGTTCATAATTCAACGGAAGACTCTTTTAGTATTTCTGAATTAAAGTTTAATCGTGTGTATAAAGATCACTTGAAGTGGTTAACGAGATCGTTTGTCATTAATAATGAACAGATGTTATTTGTATTAAAACAAATATTGATATCTTACTGGATGTTTTGAATTCAGCAAAACTTTTTAATGTTTTGCTTTAAATTTAACATATTGTTTTGCTTTTTGTCGTAGCTACTCGTGATGAATACAATAAGTTTAAAACTGTATTATTTCAAAGGCATGTGGAACTGGAATATCGTTCCATTTTCGGACCCATTTACAAGTAGTCACGTAGATATCTAAACTTTTAGTTGCATGTTCTTTTTAAATAGTAAGATATATTTACATTGCATTTTAATAAGATATATTTGAGTATGAGCACATTCTCACGTACTATCAAATTAAAAGTTTTAATTCTTGGCATGCAGTTTTTTAAATTTCTTGTTTAATGCTAAACAAAATAACCTATTTAAAATTCCCAAATTTTTACAGGTGTTCATACAAAATAACATAACTATAGATACCAAGTTTAATATTTACATGGCATTGACGTCATTTGACGTATATGCAAGTAGACCAATACGCGGTAGGAATGAAGCGTAGTTACCAGGTTTAACTTATGCCTGTTTCAGAAAGGACCGATGATCAGTGCTGATGATCAGTCGTCGCCGATCATCGGTAACCTTCTTTGTTTTTACATATACACGTATTATCAGTTGTCAATATGAAATTGAGAGGCACAGAGCATTGCGTTGTTGTCGCTTTATGTGTAAAAAGATTAATTGAAAGAAATAAAAAGAAACGAAAATCAAACAGAATATGGGTGCATCCAATATGTCTAAAAAGACCAATTAAAGGCGCGTTCGTCACCCTTTACTCAGATTTAAGGGAAGACTTGCGAAAATTCTTTATGTATTTTCGGATGTCCATTTCTTCTTTTGAAGAATAACACCACAAGCTAGAAAACGATCTGAAATTTTCAGACTCTATTAGACCTTCAATTTCTTCAGTGGAAAGATTGAGTGCAGCCTTAAGGTAAGCGATATCTGCTTGGGGCATCTCTTCCATTCTCCGACATACTGAGCTGAATTTTAGATTAAACTTCTCAACCTAAACCCTACTTCCCGACCTGACGTGTACTGTGTAAGTAACAAGGATAGAGATCCCACAAGTAACTATTACTCTTGGTTCGCAAAAAGCATCTCAGCTTGTGTTCCAGTATGTATACATTTCACTGGCAATAATATTAAATAGGTCCTTACCTGCTTCTTCTTGTTTTGTTTTATTAAGATTCACAAAATCTTTAATTAACATTTCAGCCACCTCTTCCCAAGCCTTATTTTTTGCATCACGATTTTTATACTTGCTTAAATGCAACACTGTATCATAACTACAACTGATAATATGCTTGCATGTGAAAATCTTAATGGCCCTTTTTTCGACCGATGATCTGCGAACGCCACGGGCTAGACCGATGCCTGCGCGTTTTTAAACGGCCGACCGATGATACGCAGACATATGAACGAAACATATAAAACAATGAATAGGACGGATCGTTAGTACTGATCATCGGTCCTTTCTGAAACGAGCTTTAGAAAGACTTACCGCGTATTGGTTCTACTTGCATATACGTCAAATGACGTCAATGCCAAGTAAATGCAAATCCAAGTATATACATAAATCGAAGAAAAATGAGAAATATTATAGTTTTGACAAAAAACCCGCATAAAATCAATGGAAAAGTACTTTCCGTTTAATTGATTTGCTGAACAAGTTAACATTTGATATACCTACTGAGTATTTCTATATCTCACTGTTACTAAAAACTCTGGAATACTCTCTGTATATATATATATATATATATATATATATATATATATATAAATATATATATATATATATATATATATATATATATATATATATAAAATGTCAAAGATGATACATAACATATCTAGTGCCATACTGTAAGAAATAATAATTCCAGTTTTGAACTGGAATGGTGTCGGTTAGAATTTTTAACACTTTAAAAGACACCTGGATGCTGCGATATAAATATTATTCAACTCATATCAGGGCAAAACCAAACTACTGACACGTGTTTCGCTCTCATTTGAGCTCGTCAGTGTAGTATAGGATATGTTTCTTTAGTCACTAATGAAGAGACATCCCTGCTATAAATTGAACGATATCTATAGATTTCAAATTGCGAAACTGATAAACAGTCGCAAGTGGCTCCATCCTCACTCCAAAAATGGTACTTCAGTAGTCGCTTTGCATCTTGTATATAACCTTAGGCAAGGTAAAATGATAAAACAAGCAAAACGTTTTGTGACAGTCTAATATAACAAAATGTCAAAGATGATACATAACGTATCTAGTGCCATACTGAGCGAAACACGCGTCTGTAGTTTGGTTTTGCCCTGATATGAGTTAAATGATATTTATATCTATTTATATCGCAGCATCCAGGTGTCTTTTAAAGTGTTAGAAATTCTAACCAACACCATTCCAGTTCAAAACTGGAATTATTATTTTTGTCAGTATGGCACTAGATACGTTATGTATCATCTTTGACATTTTGTTATATTAGACTGTCACAAAACGCTTTGCTCGTTTTATATATATATATATATATATATATATATATATATATATGTATATATTTATTGTTATGGTATTAACTAGTTGGTCTTTATGTGGAGTATAAATATGTTTAAGACTAACTAGATAAGAATTTTGATAATATCAATTTATGCAAGTTATCAAGTAATGAGAAAAAAAATTGAAAAAATAAGGGTATAAAAGGACGTTGCTACGTTGCTAAGGTGTGTTTTTTTTTAATTGATTGATTAAAAAAGTCAGATGAAAATTATTGGGGATATAATTTGAATTAAGAAAAACAAGATAAAATTAAAATTAATGAATAAATAGAATAATTGGGAAAATGGTTATGGTAAATTAAAATCTGGGATCAAATGGAGAAATGGAATTTAAAAAAAAAGAACTTGCATAAATTGAATTAATTGATTATTATAAGAAGAATTTTATTAAGATAAGTATTTCTATTATAAGAGTATTATCAGCTGGTAGTATTAGTTGTAGTAGAAATAATTATTTGAGGATTTTTGGAAAAAGGGGCAAAATTTGTATTAAATTAAGAGTAGTGATAAGTTGTGAATTAATTTAACTTAATCAATGTCAAAAATATTATATTGTGTGATATTGTTGTATTAAAGGTTTAAATTGTTTATGTATTAAATGTTGTTAAAATGAATAATGGACTTTTTAGTAAATGCTAATTGATGAATCCACCCTGAGGAGTCTACAAATATATACTTTATGATTATTACATCATAACAATTTATACTGTTATGTTATTGGTAATATATTATATTAAGTTTTCCAATTATAAAATATAAAAATTTTCATATAATAAAAGAACCTTTAGTAGAATTTGATGTCATATGAAATAAGAATATGAAATGTCATTAAATTTATAGAAGATTATAAAAGTTTATAGAATTGTGGTAAAAGTTAAATAATATATACATTAATTTTAAACTGGATTGGTGTCCGGTTAGAATTTCTAACTTTGAGACCCCGGGATGCTGCGACATAAATATAAATATTAATCAGCTCATACAAAGACAAAACCAAACTACAGACACTGTGTTTCGCCCTCATTTAAGCCCATCAGTTTAGTATTGGTTATGTCTCTGGTTAATGGTTATGTCTCTTCAGTCACTAATGAAGAGACATCCCTGGTATGAACTGAATAATATCTGTAGATGTAGAATTGCGAAAGTTGAAAACAGTCGTAAGTAGCGCCATTTCCACTCCAAAAATGGCATTTTGGTGGTCGCTTTGCATCTTTGGTTATGTAAAACATATAACGAGCAGAGCTTTTGTGACAGTCTTACATAACATGTTGTAAAAGATGATACACAACGTATTCAGTGCCGTGCTGTCAAAAATAATTTCAGGTTTAAACTGGATTGGTGTCCGGTTAGAATTTCTAACTTCAAGTCACCGGGATGCTGCAACATAGCACTGTGTTTCGCTCTTATTTAAGCTCATCAGTGTAGTATAGGTTATAAACTGAATAATATCTAGGTATAATATAGATGTAGAATTGCGAAAGTTAAAAACACCAATCCAGTTTAAAAATGGAATTATTTTTGTCAGCACGGCACTGGATACGTTGTGTATCATCTTTTAAATCAATGTATATATCTTAATATATATAAATTACGTGTCACGTTGTTTGTCCGCAATGGACTCCTAAACTACTAAACCGATTTTAATCAAATTTGCACACCGTGTGCAGTTTGATCCAACTTAAAAGATAGGATAGCTACATTTTAATTTATAGTCGCAATATTATTTTATTGCAAATTATTTGTTTATTGAATTGTTATTATATTAAATATGATATTATCATTTTGAAAGTCTTTATGTAAAGTCTTGGTAGCTAATTTGGATCAGCGGCTGATTATGACATTTCGGTTGGGTTATCGTAATGGGATCGATTACGCCAGAGGGAAGTTTTTTTTTGTTTTTACATGTGAAAACAGTAATTATTATTTTAATTTTAACTGTTAATAAAATAAACTATTTTAGAAAGTTTTTAGATACAACTACCCTTGATTTTGTTAACAAGGAAACAATCCGCTTTATAATTAATCACAGCGTTGTATGACTTAATATTTTTGCAATATCAAGGATGCTGTGCATTTTTGAGATGACACTTAAATTCAGTTTTAATTATTGAAAAGTCTTAACATAAAAAGTTGTGGTATGTGCTTTGTAACTATACAGTTTAATAAACTGGGCAACTATATGTTGCATGTTAACGTGTAGGGAAAGCGTCGAATCTGTTTGTGTTAGCTAAAGACAGGTTAACCAAAAATATTGTGTTCCGATTAGTGCTAAATTAAACTGAAAATAAAAGTAATTATAATTTAAAATAATAAGTATTATTGTTAAAGATTTAAGACTATCTGCCCTACCTACCTCATTCATAAGTTAAAGTGTTACATGTTATTTACTTTGTAATGTCACATAGGTGATAGGGTAGTTTTGCCCTACATATTAATTTATTAGTTTATATTTTACTGTATTGTTATGTATTACATTTTACCAGGTCAAAGTCATTACGTTAGATCTCGTTACGTGTTTAAATAGTTTAATTTTTATTCTGACGTAGAATATGAATTGGCTTTAAAAGCAGGTTGTTGAGGTCAGACACCAGGAGTTTGTAGTCTGAGGTTGTCTGTAAGGCACCCTTTGGGGTGTCCCTAAAACAGACCCTGGGGTCTGGGCCATTGTGACTCTTGACGTATTTTCGTGAGTAAGTGTGACATGCCACCATGTAGTTTATTTGGTAAGACTCCCTATTCTTAATGTTTATTAATCATTCTTATTGCTTCTTTATTCGTTAATATATTTGTTGTTTGTTTACTGCTGTTTATTTCATCTTACCCTTGGTTAGTTTTCTGCCTTCAGCAGGATACCTGGCCGGGAGTGCCTTTAGTAAGCTACTCCTTATCCTATAACACTAAGGCACATTCTCCCAAATCTCTCCAGGGGTGACAGTAATATACTCATTTGTTAGAAACTTGAATAAAAATAATAATAAATTTTAAAATTCTTTTGTATTGATTGTATTCCGTTTTAATTCGTAAATAATAATTTCATTGTATTAAGGGGTTGCAGTAGTAGAAAATCTGTCATGGAGGTTGCCATATTTTTTACAAAAATGGCATCTATGTAAACAAGCATGGTGGTCCCCATGACTGATGTTCTCCTACTGTTCCTCTTAAATAGATTACTACAATGTAATATAACAAAAACCTTAGCCACAGCAACGCGTGGCCGGGTCAGCTAGTATATATATATATATTAGGGTGATTCAAAAAAAAAATTCTCTTATTTTTTCTTGTAAACAGACTAAAAAGTTTCGTTTGGACCTAAAAAGACGCCAGTTACAATTTGAGATGTTAATGATAATATTGAAACACGTATGGGGGCTTTTTACACAATTTATTTACAAAATTGTTAAGATACACTGAACTCTGCTGGATAACGTCTAACTACTTGACAATACAATGAACTCTTCTGAACACTTGACTCGAACTGACGTTAACTGTCCGTGCATCCCCTTATATACAACATTATTTAATCTAGTTAGTGTGTTTAGAAGTTTCTAGAATTTTCTAGAAACATTATTTAAAATGCTCAGTTGATTTTTTTACAAACTTCTAAAAATTAACTGTCAACAACAATCTTTCAAACTAAGGTCCCTCCCGTTACGGTTATCCCGTTACACTGCCCCCTCCTTAGATTCATTCCTCCTGGAATGTTATTTCCTACATCGGAATCCCGCACACTCCCTGAGCCAGCCAAACCATCTTCTTGGAGTTGCTGCGCATCTCCACTGTGGTTTCCCTGGTAAGGCGCCAAACGATCGTGATGGACCACGACGGGTTTCCCTCTGGGAATTTTCACGATCCGATAAATGACATCGTTAATCTTCTTCTTGATGGTGTAAGGACCTTCCCAGTTCTTTTGTATTTTGGGACAAATACCTCGACGCCGTCGGGGGTTATAGAGCCAGACTAAATCTCCAACTTGGTAACTCTTTTCCATTGTCCGTGTGTCATAGTACCTCTTCATCCGATCACTAGATAATTGTATATTCTCCATTCGATTCTGAAGGTCGGCGACATATTGTTCACGTGCCATTTCTTCACCAGGTTTACAACCAAACACCAAGTCACATGGTAGCCTCATTTCTCTACCGAACAGGACCTTCGCAGGCGTTTGGCCAGTTGATTCGTTGATGGCCGATCAAATTGCCATTAGAAATAGTGGAATATGTCGATCCCAATCCCTCTGACAATCTGACACCACTTTTGACAGATAGTTGGTTATAGTCCGGTTCATTCGTTCCACCATTCCATCAGACTGAGGATGCATCGCTGTGGTTCTCGTTTTGCGGATACCTAATCTTTGGCAAACTTCTTGAAACAGCTTGCTCTCAAAATTTCTCCCTTGGTCTGAGTGTAATTCTAGTGGTACCCCAAATCGGCTTACGAATTCTTCAACCAATATATCTGCTAAAGTGGTGGCTTCCTGATTGGGAACTGCATATGCTTCAACCCATTTAGTGAAGTAGTCCATTACAACAAAGATGTACTTGTTTCCTACATCGGTCTGTGGAAGTGGCCCCAATACATCTACTGCGATTCTTTCAAAAGGACATCCAACCAGGTATTGCTGCATTTCCGCCTTCGGTTTTCGGTGCGGACCGTTACTGGCAGTACATGTAGTGCATTTACGACACCAATCTTTAACATCATTAGTGCAATTTACCCAGTAAAATCTATCTCGGATCTTTTGCAGCGTTTTCGTGATACCCAGATGTCCTCCAGAACTATCATTATGCATCTGTTTTAAAATTTCCGGTACAGCATTTCTTGGGACCACTATTTGTTTCCTTGTTTCTGTGCCCTCGGAATTTTCTACAAGTCTTTTAACGAGCCCTCCGTCCAAAATTAAAGAGTTCCATTGGGACCAGTATGCTTTTAAAGCAGGAGAGGATGAGGATATCTCTCTCCACAACGGACGACGGTCCATTCTCTTCCACTCACTAATCTTTCTCAGAACGGGATCGTTTTCTTGTTGCTCCTCCAGCATAGGGCTCTCGTCTTCTGGCACAACCTTAACTAAGGCAAGTTTTTCCTCGTTCTGCTCCATACGGGTACAATGGGGGCAATCAGGTCGACATGGTCTTCTGGAAAGTGCATCAGCATTACGATGTCTGGTTCCAGGTCTGTGCTCGATTTCAACATCATATTCCTGCAGTTTTTCGAGCCATCTTGCTATCTGTCCTTCTGGGTTCCTAAAGCTAAGTAGCCACTTTAAACTAGCATGGTCTGTTCTGATCAGGAATTTTCTGCCATACAGATATTTATAAAAGTGTTCGACGGATTTTACAACTGCTAACAGTTCCCTCCGAGTTACACAGTAATTCTTTTCAGCTTTCGATAAAGTTTTGCTGAAGAAACCAACCACTCTTTCCTTACCGTCTTGTAGCTGTGACAAGACGGCTCCAATTCCCACATTGCTGGCGTCGGTGTCCAGAATAAGCTTACCATCAGGAAGTGGATAAGCAAGAACAGGTGCTGACGTAAGCTGTTTCTTCAATATTTCAAACGCATTTTGACATTCCTGATCCCAACAGAAGGACTTATCTTGTTCTGTCAAACGTGTCAAGGGTTTGGCGATGTCTCCAAAATTCTTGACATATCGTCGGTAATAGGAACAAAGACCCAAGAAACTCCGGAGCTGATGTTTGTCGATAGGGATTGGCCATTCCTGAACGGCTTGTATCTTAGCGGGGTCAACAGCAACGCCATCCTTGCTTACGTTATGTCCTAAATAGTTGACCTGTCTCTGAAACAAATGGCATTTCTTAACATTCAATGTTAGATTAGCGTTCTGTAATCTTTTAAAAACTTCTTCCAGGTTAGATAAATGTTCCTTAAAGGTCTTACCCATTATGATGATGTCGTCTAGATAAACTAGACAAGTTTCCCATGACAAACCCCGCAGGATGTTCTCCATTAGTCGTTCAAACGTCGCAGGAGCATTACAGAGGCCAAATGGAAGGACTGAAAATTGCCATAACCCTGATCCACTGGTAAAGGCAGTCTTTTCTTTGTCAGCAGGATTCATTTTAACTTGCCAGTATCCACTTTTAAGGTCTAAGGTAGAAAACAGAGTAGAACCCGCCAAAGCGTCGAGGGCATCATCAATCCTTGGCAGAGGATAACTGTCCTTCTTAGTGACATCATTTAGCTTTCGATAGTCGACACAAAACCGCATTGATCCGTCTTTCTTTCTCACTAATACCACAGGAGAAGCCCACGGACTACTGGATGGTTCGACTATGCCATTTTGAATCATTTCTTTAAGGGCTCTGTCTGCTTCTTCCTTTTTAACTTGAGGCATCCTTCGGGGTACCTGTCGAATCGGACGTGCATCACCAGTGTCAATTCTATGTTGTACAACATCAGTTCTTCCCAGTTTACTTTTAGAACCAAATACAGGTTTATAACGGTAAAGTAGATCTCTTACCTGTTTCTTTTCTAATTTTGACAAAGAGGGGTCTAATTTTGTCATTAATTGTTCAATTTCGTTGGTCTCATCTGTTTCCGTAACATTTATCTTGTGAATTATGGCCATTACTGGTTCTAAACTTCCCATTTCCGTGTCCTTTCGGAGAAGAACTGGATGATCGTTCAAGTTGATAACTCGGATGGGTACCTCTTTGGCGGATCTAACAAGAGTCTTACCCACAAGGAGTCCTTTTCCCAATTCATGGTCATGGTTCTTCGGCTCTATCATGGCTGGGGCACCATCTGGCTCCAGTCCATCCAACCGCGCTGTGACGACACATTCGCAGCTTGCCGGAAGTTCGATATCATCGATTAGCTTAATCGAGGCATTGTCAACTTGTTTTCGGTGCAGGAATATTTCTTCATTACCAGTACTAAGGATACGTTGGCGAAGATCCAAATGAAAACCACAGTGGAGCATAACATCCATGCCCAGAACAACATCTTCATCAACGTCAGCCACCAGCACTGAGTGAACAAGAGAGGTTGAACCAAACTGTAGCGTCACCTGTATCTCACCGTAGACTCTAGCAGAATCTCCGGTAGCGGTATGCAGTCTCCAACTGGTAGGCAACATCTTATTTCGCATAATGATGGTTGGTCGGACGATAGTTTTTGTAGCTCCAGTGTCTACCAGCATGCTAATATTCTTCCCATCAAGGAGGCCATCTACATATAAGCTGTCCACGTGATGTCGCAGAGTTGCCAATTTAATGGTGTGAGGGGCTTCGGGAATGTTTGGGGTCGATTTCGCCCTCCAGGAGTCGACCCGTTCTAGTTTTCCTGCTGCTTGGGTACTTCAGCAGAAGATCTTTCTTTTTGGGGGCAAGTATTTCTTATATGGCCTAGTTCTCCGCAGTTCCAGCATCTCACTTGGCGCCTTCTTTTTGGAGATAACTTCATTAATCTCTCTACTACCGCTTCAACGTCGCTAACGGAATGAACGGCATGGTCGTAGTTACCGGTGATTTCCCTTAGTCGAGCAACTCCACGTGAGGCCTCCGTCGCCGCCTCAAACTCCAGGGCAATGGTCAAGGCGTCCACAAGAGTCTTCGGCCGCGCCAACCGTACAGCGCGCTGCAACTCAACGTCTCGAAGACCATCGGTGAAGGTTTGGACTGCTAGGCACTCCAGGAAATCCTCCGCTGCATTTGAATACGCAAGTCATACCATTCTTGCTACATCCGCTTCAAATTCCTGGATAGTTTCTCCATTTTTCTGTTTTCGGCTCTTTAACTGCATTCGGTACACCGGTTGTAGATGAGTTTGACCATAACGCATCTCTAGACGATTCACCAATAACTCGAAGTTGTCAGCTTCATCCGGTGTCAATGATTGCAAGACGTCTAAAGCTTCGCCTCGCAGAGCTACGGTTAGGGACAATGCTTTCTCCTGGGATGACCATCCATTAGCTCTGGCCGCTGCGTCGAATTGTTTCAGGTAATTAGGCCAGGAAGTCTTCCCGTCGAAGGTCGGGGGTTTCATCGTCGTTCGTACATGGGTCGTCTCCTCGCTTCGTTGTCGTTCGACGTCTGCGTGGCAGGTTTCCATCCTTCTTGCATCTCCGTCGCCGTTGTGGATGGTTTGGTTTCGGCGGCTAGCTTCCTGTTCTCGTTGAAGCTTTCTTATTTCGGACTGCACTTGCTGGTTGATCTGGTTTTGCTCGTCTCGCAAGTTGGCGACTTGTTGATTTTGTTCGTCTCGCAAGCTGGACACTTGCTGATTTTGTTCGTCTCGCAAGCTGGACACTTGCTGATTTTGTTCTTCACGAAGATGTGATATTTGCTGGGAGAACGAACTGGATAACTCATCTGATATGGTAAACATCCGTTGTGATAGCTCTTCTTGCTGACTCTTTATCTGACTGGATAGCTCCTCTTGCTGGCTCGTCATTCGTCCTGATAGCTCCTCTTTCAGCTGGGACATATCTTCGCGCTGGCTCTTCATCTGACTGGATAGCTCCTCTTTCAGCTGGGACATATCTTCGCGCTGGCTGCTTATCTGACTGGACAACTGGGACAGTTGTTGAGCTTGTTCTTCTTGCAGCCGGGAAAGTTGTTGAGTTTGTTCTTCTTGTAGCCGGGAAATTGCTTTTTGAACTGGGTCTTCAAACTCAACAGCGTCAGGGTCCAAATTATTATTTACGTAGTATTCACGGAGCCTTCTCAACAATACGGATTTGCTCCCAGTAGTTTCCAATTCTAATTCCTCGAGCTCTCTTCTGAGCTCAGCCACCAATAAATCAGTTATCTTTTTTCCAGGCATTCTTGTATCTTCACCCCACACCTGACACCAATTTGAAACACGTATGGGGGCTTTTTACACAATTTATTTACAAAATTGTTAAGATACACTGAACTCTGCTGGATAACGTCTAACTACTTGACAATACAATGAACTCTTCTGAACACTTGACTCGAACTGACGTTAACTGTCCGTGCATCCCCTTATATACAACATTATTTAATCTAGTTAGTGTGTTTAGAAGTTTCTAGAATTTTCTAAAAACATTATTTAAAATGGTCAGTTGATTTTTTTACAAACTTCTAAAAATCAACTGTCAACAACAATCTTTCAAACTAAGGTCCCTTCCGTTACGGTTATCCCGTTACAATATTAATGTTGTCCTTACTACATTTTTTTAAATCTCATAAGAATAACATGGGAAAAGTAGTTTTGTTTATTTTTGATTTTTATACCGTTTTTTATTATATACATTTTTTAATTAATCCACGCTTTTAAAAGTTATTCGAGGTCAAAGTTATTTTTGCGCATATTACCTATACCAAAATTATTAAATACAGGTCAAATTTTTGATCCAACATAAATTTGACTTGTGACAGCTGTCAACAAATGTTTTTTTTTTTTTTTGTTAAATTCTAGAAATATGACGTTTTTGGGGATTTCCTTGGCACAATTTGACTTCAAAAGTTTAAATTACCACCAAAACATCATATCAATTCTAATATAAGAGAACTGTCAATGTTAGTTCTTATTTGAATACACATTTTTAGAATTACGTTCGGAGTTTCTGTAGCTCGTAGTTGTAGAGCTATATTGTTATAATTACCCTAAGTCGAAGTTATTTGATGTTGTTTTTCTCTATCGTAATTTGAATAAAGATACTATTTAAGGTTGATTGTGAGTAACTCATGGATAACTTAAGTCGTATTGTCGGTGATCCAACCGAAAGTTTTACTGGACGTAAGCTTCCTACTGTGGTCGAAGTTATATCATTATTTCTTTACCAGAAGAAAGTTTTAAAATTTCAACACAATAACATCAATTTAACAATTATAAAAGTGGTGCAAAGCCGAACGAGTAAACAGGTTTATGCACAATAAAAGTTTTCAATTTTTAATAAACAAAACTTTGACCTTGAATAACTTTTAAACGCGTGGACTAATCAAAAAATGTTATCAATACATTTTTGTAGAGCGTTTAATTTTCTATCAAGATCACAAAAACAATTCATTATTCAAATAGTTGTTTAAACGGAATAAAAATCAGAAGAAAACAAAACTAATTTTCCCATGTTATTCTTATGGGATTTAAAAAAATGTGTTGAGGACAACCTTAATATTATCATAAACAGCTTAAATTTTAACTGGCGTCATTTTTTGTCCAAACGAAACTTTTTAGCCTGTTTGCAAGAAAAAATAAGAGAAAAATTTTTTTTTGAATTACCCTAATATATATATATATATATATATATATATATATATATATATATATATATATATATATATATATATATATATTATATGTATATGTGTATATTGATAATAAAAATAATATATTTAAATATTATTTTTATTCTCTTTTGTTCCGAGAAAAACAAAATTAACATTTTTTGGCTCTCGTTTTATGTTAAAAGAAAACAATTAGTTCTGTAATATATCAATTTTATAGACGGATTCTATTCATTGTTGGTGAAATTGGTAGGTCTGGTTTTGAAAATAGCTGTGAAAATGTAATTAAAGACCATTGACACGTTAAAGCGTTAATACTGTGGAAATTTTAATATCTTTTAATTTCAAATAAATGCATAATCTAAATTTATCATTTGCAGCAACTTAATGTATGAAATATACTTATGTTTATTTATACAATTAAAAACAAAAATAATATACAGTTTTTGTAATTCTATTAATTTTTAAATATCAGCTCACATTTTAGTATAGAAAATGTGATTAATACAATCCAATTGTGTTTTAATTAACACGCTTATATAAAGTAGGTGGAGCTGTAACTAAATAAGTATGAAATAAAATCTAAGAATCTGAATTGCACACACTTTTAATTATCGTAATAATATCAAACTTTGCTTAAATGTCTTGAAAATTTAACTTAGACCGTTCAAGTTACAAATGCAGATCCTAAGCGGATAAAAAACTTTATTTAAAGTCTGGACCTATAATTAGTTGTAGGGTATACACAAAAGATATTTTAGATTGCAATTTAATAAGGTCGCCTGGTTCAATCGACCCCACTTATAATCTAAAATTTTAAACCAAATTAAATAAATATAATTTATGTTTTAATATTTATTATGATTTGAGTAAGAGTTATCATAGTGATATTTTCTGAACATAAAAAATGCGGCAGATTTTATGGGATATGATCTATAATCATGAGAATCTAGAGAATATTAAAATTACCGATAAGATGATACATTAAAAAGTACAGTGTCTCATATTTGGACAGGGTAAGAAATAAAATATATATAATATAATAATACTAATCTAGATCGGGTTCTACTATAACTCTGACAAAATAAAGCAAGAAATTGAAGAAACTGTTTAAAAGATAAAATACATTACATAGGTACTTGAATATCACTTAATTTTTTAACAAAATTAAAAAAGATGATGTGTCTGATACACGAAAGAATTAAAGTGAATGTGAAACGATTCATGGGTTTCCCTCTACAATCTTGTTTCAGATTGTGGGGAGACAAGTTGATTACTCTGCAATAAAATAATTTAATACTTTTCTTTTTAAATCGATAATATTTCTTAAAGAATGCATTCAGATTTGGTCGTTTAAAATTTACTTTTAGTTAGAGGTTTATAAAATTCCGGATTTTGAGATTTCGCTAAGAAAGCTGAATTTAAAAATCACCACTTGTTGATACATTAGATTTTTGTCACATCAAGGATACCTACTCTTTATACGTTTCAACAGTACGAAGGTTAAGGAAAATTTTTGTTCTTTAGGAAATAACTTAAAATAATAAATAAACTAAAAAAAATGTCTCCCGCTTGTTTTAAACAATTTTTTAAAATTATACTTATAAAAATTAACAAGCAAAATTTGTTTTCGGTGGCTGCTTCAAACAGCTTTATATTATTTTTTAGGGAGATTTGTTTAATAAGCTCTTAAGATGAACTATAAGAATTATGAAACATTAAAGGAGCATTACTTACACTGTCAGTAACAAGCAATGAATTCCTAAGGCCAAGATTTTTTCATTTAAAATATTTATTTTTGCAGTACCTACTTTCTGCAACAATTATTTTTGTTTCGAAACAATTTATTTTAATATGTGTATTTATTTAAAATGAGGTGAGTATAAAGGATAATCGTACTTTGTATAAAGTTTCAAATGGTTCTTTGAAATGATAAAAAGTACTTACTTAGTCTAAAGAAGTATCAGCAATTTTAGATACCTTTTTATTAATAAGATAATAACAAAACTGGGAGTATGATTTATGAACTGTTTTAATTTCTGCCGATGTCAACATTTTTTAAATGTAAGAAGAAAAGACTAAAAATATAAAATGTGTGACAACTTTTTTTGGTATTCTGGAGATAAGCTCAGTGCTTGAACCTTTCTATACCAAGCTTGACTCAAGTAAAAACGACATGATGGAAGATCTGCTTTAAGAATTGCCTTACGGATACTGTTATAAATGGAAATCTTAAGGTCTAAAATAAAAAAATTATCTTAACCTGTTAATATATTTGATGGGTAATGGCTCTATATTTGTCTTCTTAAGTTCTTTACTGATTTGCTTCACGTCAGGAAAATTAAAATATTTAATATCTTTTTTTAAGGCTTATTTCAAGTCTAGTTAAAGTCGACGTTGGCCTTCCGTAACATTTGTTTTTACTTGTTTTTATTAAACTAATCGTCTCTTCTCAGCACCAACCCCTGGTAGAGCCCCACATGCCCCCATATTCTTCCGTAACCCCAACACCGCTTTTTACTGCAGATTTGTTTCCTTATACATCTCTTGCACTAATTGCAAATACTTTTCTGACACACTTTTCACTCGCATACATGACAATCGGTCATGCACTTTATCTAAGTCTATAAAACCGTAAAATGCAGCGTGGATATCGCGCTGCAATTCAGGACACCTCCCATTCATTCTTCTTATAGCCAAATTTAAATTGCTATTTAATTTTTTTACATATTTTAGCCTCTTCCTTACTATTCTCTCTCAAATTTTTAAAGTAGGCGAGATCAGTTTAATCGCTCTTAAAGTTACAACATTTTTGCATATCTCCCTCTGTAGATGTAGCACAAGCACCCTTTGCTCTACTTACTCGGTATTTTCTTTTAAACCGTCACTTTTCTTATCAGATTCAACAGAATATCTACTCCATTCTCATCAAGCACCTGACATACTTCTGGTATCCCATCCGCTGACACTGCCTTAGCATTCTTAGTTTCTTTCAATGCACTCTTTACTTCCTTTTCAGTCAGATGTCAGTTACGTCTTTTGAAGCTTTATCTTTTTCTTTAGTTTTCCTTAAAGAAAAAGAAAAACCTTCGAAAATTGGAATATTTAGTGTTAGCAATGTTTGTAGTTATTTTTTGTAGGACTAGTTGTTTTTGCACAAGATATTCGTAAAATTTGAAAACCCAATTTTGCAAAACAACGGAAAATTTAACTATTATTCTAGAAACGCTTTAAAATCTTAAAATGAAAAAAATAGTTTTAATATTCCTTTCGGATAAACATTTAGCGCGATCCTTCTTGTAGAGGAACACAACTTACCAATCGTACCTGGTGCTAGGCACCGCGATGCTCGTAAAATAATCTTTCAGTATTCAAATAAATGATAATTGTTATTAATACAGTTAAGCAAAAAATGTCAACCACATTAAAAATTCACCTTTATTCAAAATAGAAATTGACGATAGTGTTTTATTTATTGTGTAATTTATTTTACACAATTTTTTTTAAATATTTTTGATGTGTCATTAGACAGAGATAAAGCAGACAAAATGACACTACGAATAATTAACGAAACTAAATCATTTTCATGGTACTCTGGGGACATTCTATGAGAGAAAATATTTACCTAAAAAAATCAAAGGCATTTCGACAACGCAGGAGACACTCTATAAAATAAATTACTTTAACCAAATTATTAGTTAATGTTGCATGACTGATACGAACTTTTTTTTCCTTGATTGAACTGTTAATTATATTGAGTTACTGCAGGCTGCTTAAAAAATTTTAAAAGCAAAAATGAAAGAATGTGTATTTTTTTATGAAATTTTTTTTTTATTTAATATAGTCTTCCTCAGCTTAAACACAATTATTCCAATGATCTTTCAGTAATTTAGTTTCATCTCTGTAAGGATTTTTTGGAAGCACTATTAAATATTCTTTCACGGCTGCAATAGCTTTTTCAATCAACGTAAAAGGCTTACACGAAGAAATTGTTTTAAAATGTAATAGTCGGAGGGAGCCAAATCTGGTGGGTGCTTAAGCAATTCGTACTTTAATTCGTTAAATTTAACCATAGTCAACAATCTTGTGTGAACACATGTATTGTCTTGATGAAAAATAATTGTTTTCTTATGTGAAACGGGTCTTTTTTCACGTCATTTTTTCCAACTGGTTGAAAAAGATACAATAATATTCAGAGTTATTTGTTTTACATTACCACTTTTGCATTCCCAAAAACTGCTGCCATAACATTTTTGCCGATCGTTTTCACTCCACCTGTTTTGGAGTTGAAGAACTGTAAACGTTCTTGTTTTAGTTTAAGATCATGATAGTAGATCCATAGTCATAAAACGACGTACAAAATCGCTTTTATTCTGCTTAAAACGCTCCAAATTACGCTATATTTGTTTTAGATTCAGTTTTTGTTGAATGCGGCACTACCCTTCCGAATAGCTTTTTCATATATAATTCTTTGTGTGTGTAAAATATGAAGTACTCGTTTATCTGAAATGCCTATGTTATCAGCAATTTCACGCTTAGTCACACTGGGATCTTTACAAACGATATCATAGATTTCCTCAGTGGTTTCTGGTGCTGTTGCACTTTTTGGGCGTCCACTACGTGATTCTTCTCCGAAGCTTGTACGACCACGTTTAAACGCTAAAACCCATCGATGCACAGTTGAAAATGAAGAAGAATTTTATCACCACACGATATTCGATTTTTTCCCATTGTAAAAAAAATACACTGACAAGTCAACTCCCAATGACTTGTAAAGAAAGAATGAATTGACAAATCAAAATAGAATTTTTGTGTATTTAAATGGAAAATGAAATATTAAAATAACGTAGAAATTAAGATTCCTCCACCGGTTACTAGGTTGATAATTTTTTAATTTACTTTAATCAATTATATTTTAAATCGGGTCGTACACAAAGCATATTTAAAATATTTTATATTTCATATAAGAATTTGCCGTAAAAACATCTATTATGACTACAGGCATAATACCAGCATTATTCATATCTACAATTTTATCGTAAAGAAGTTGACGAATAAATTCAAGGTCTTCTTCACAGTAGCTACACTTTTATCAAAATTCACGAAATTGTTTGAAGACAAGTAGGTTGACCAACCTTAAAGATTTTAACCATTTTTTTTTGTTTAAGTGGAAAGTTTACTGTGAATAACATTGTTTATTCCCCCTAATAAAAACTCACATCCGGTTTTGATTAACAATAAACTAGTAATAAATCAACCACTAAACGCATCCGTGAAACAAAAATTGTTTTTGTTGTACTTTTGTTAAGTTTGGTACCCTGAATTAACGATAAAAGATAACCCACGACTTAGTAAGCTAGCTAGGGAAATAATTTCCTTTTAGCGCGTTTTAACGTTACATTTTTAAAAACAATTAATAAATTAATAAAGAAATTTATACCAAGTAAATATTAACTAAATCCAAAACCAGTATAGAATATTTTGAAGACTCAAATTGATTTATTATGATTTACTTAAGTAATACTGTTTCAAACTTTACAAAAACATAATAACTTATCCGCCCACTGTAATTTTAACATTCTTCTGAAAAGTTATGTCTAGACATTAACGCATGGATATAATTTATATAATTTATAAAGATAAAATCGTAACTTTTGAATAGATTTCCTTATTCTGGAAAAGGTCTGAAATGGGTATAAAGACTTGCTTTTGGGGTAGGAACTTTTGATATATTTATATGAACCGACGTAACCTAGAAGTATCGTGTTCTTGGCCTTTCCAAAAGATATTGCCCGTAAGACGACAATATCTTTGTCCTCTATCTTTTCGACCAGCACCGATTTGAAATGACCATAATTTATTAGAGTTTCGGTTTGTGAATTGCTTAGTTTCTATTCTCGGAGATTATTTACCTTATTTATTTATTTTAAATATTTTTTTTTCTGAATGAATAAAATATATTTAATACTATAAACTGTATTCAATTTTATTTTGAAGCATTAATGCCTTTTATTTTACACAAACATTTGATTCTGTTTCAAAGAAGTCAGTCGTATTTAATAAATTGGCAATAAATTCAAGTTCAAAATTAGGAAGAGCAAAATTTGGGCTAATAAAAACTTTAGCAGAAATAATTCATAGAATATCGACCACATTAAGTTAAATGGCGGTAATCAGTTGTTTATGGAATAAACTTTTTTCTGGTGCTATAAATTTAATTGTTGTATATTTTTTAGTAAATTTGGAAATCTATCAACAATAAAATATTTTTTTAAAAAGAAACAGTGTTTCTAAAGGAATTTGTGAGATTTGTTTCTGTGTTGATGAGATTGCTAAAGTAAGTTTATATTCTTTCCACAACAAACACTATGTTATTTTTGTTAATAATTCGTTAGTTTTTTTAATTAATTTTTAAAAAAATTAGCTTTTTAAAGACTACATTTAAGACTGTTAAACATAGTTTTAATATTTCAAATATGTTTATGCATTTTTTTTATTTTTACAGTAAAGAAAGAGTATTACATTAAGCAAAGTATTTAATTTTGTTCGTGGTACACTATAAGTTTAAATCATGATTTTTTTTCATAGTGTTTATTAGTAACAATAGTTTTTAGAAAATATTTAAAAAAATTAATTACGTAAAATCTTACATGATTCATACGAGTTTAAGAAAGTTCATATCCAATTCTCTATATATAAAAGCGAGAGGTCACTAAATGATTCACTTATTACAAAATTCAAGAAACTCCATGTGCTAGGGTATTAAATTTTGCATGTGGGTTCCTTTTAGGACGTAGATGCGAAATTGCCACGCGATCGGAAATTATGGGAAACAAACAATCTCAGAAACCACTCATCGAATGCGAAACTACCGATTTCCAAAATTCTGTAACGAATAAAAAGTCTACTTTAAGAAGAGTAAAATAAAATAAAGTTTTTTTAGAAATATTAAATTTTTTTAAAAAGTATACAAACAAAGAATATATTAAATGACATTAAGGAAAAGTTGCAAAAATGTGACATGTGTGAAACTTACTCACTTTCTCCCTAAGTACATATAGCATGACGTTACTGAGACAGAGATTCTGTCAAATCGACATAAAAAAAACGTCATGCTATATTAGTCTAGCGCGCACAACACTTTTTTTGAAATGATTAATACATACTTGAAACTTTGTGTACAGCTTCCTATTGACGAGTCCAACAAAGTTTGAAATTATCTAAATTTAAAACTGCTGATTTTTGGAGTTAGAAATAATCGTAATATTTAAGCTGTCGGACAGCAAAAACGCAGCAATAAATTTGTCGGACAATGTGAGTATTTGATTTAGTACTTAATTATAAACAAATTGTGTAAAAATGAATTATATGTATACTATATAATTATATATATTAAAAAACGTAACCTCGAACATGCGAAATTTACCAGGTTACGTTTTTTAATATATATAAAATTCATTTTTACACAATTTGTTTATAATGAAGTATTAAATCAAATGCTCACATTGTCCGACAAATTTATTGCTGCGTTTTTGCTGTCCGGCAGCTTAAATATTACGTTTATTTCTAGCTCGAAAAAGCAGCAGTTTTTAATTTAGATAATTTTAAACTTTGTTTGACTCGTCAATAGCAAACTATACACAAAGTTTCAAGTATGTATTAATCGTTTCAAAAAAAGTGTTCTGTGCGGTGGACTTTATGTGTTTAGGAAGGAAGTGAGTATGTGTCACATGTGAGAAGTTGAATTTAATGACCAAAAAACGATTTGATGGCTAGGCATTCATAGCTTAGTTGTTAGAGCGTCAGCGCGTAGAGCTGAAGGTTACAGGTTCGGGTACTGCTGGATGCAACATTTTTTTAACTTCTCCTTAATGTCATTGAATATATTCTTGTTTGTATACTTACTAAAAAGTTTAAAATTTTCAAAAAATCCTTTGAGAAATATCTCAACTAATCGTTTACTTAAGAATTCATGGTTCCGGTCTTCTAAATAAAAATATAAAACAGGGCACAAAAAAGTGACTAAGAGTTTTATGTTCCAATTGTCGATTTGATAAAATCTTTCTTCCATTAACGTCATGCTATATTATGTGCTTAGGGAGAAAGTAAGTAAGTGTCACATGTGACATGAGTTGAATTTAACGACCGAAAAAGGATTTGATGGCTATGCATTTATGGCTTAGTTGTTAGAGCGTCATGTTCAAGTACTACTAGATGCGAAATTTTTCAACTTTTCTTTATTGTCATTAAATATATTCTTGTTTCTATACTTTCTAAACAATTTCAAAATTTTTAAAAAATCTCATGAGAGATATCTCAAATAATCGTTTACTAAAATAAAGTATATTCTGATAATTCCAAGTACGAAAATATTTAAAGAAGTTCTTTGACGAATTATAAGTTTTATATAAACCCTGAACTACTATCGTGTACTTACACTCACAGAACTACTATCGTGGCAGTCATACAGGAGTCGAATGTTTATAAGCTCTAAAAATTATACAAAAATATCTTAATTTTTTTTGTATAATTATTTAATTTAAGTATGTGTATATAAAAAAGATATTTTTGTCACTTTAAATTTTATTTGTGCATTTCTTTATTTTGGAATGCCTTTTTTACTTTATCGTAATTATTTGTAATATACTGCTGTTAATAACGGTTTGTGTTGTCAGCAATTAGGTCAACTAATTTATCATCAACAAATAATCAAATATTTTCATTATACAGACCATCTGGACACCACTGTTTTTTGTAAACGGAAAACCAGGTCTTGGTATTTCTACTGATTTCCAAGGCATATTAAAACTATCTGCGGGTTCATTGTCAGGCTCCTTAATTTCTTCTATATCGCTAAGTGCAGACTCTATGTTTTTTAATAGATTTATCAGGGGATGCAGTATTAAAATCTTTATGACTTTTAAAATCCATTTCATTCTTAGACTTAGACATTATTATTTAGTAGTGAAAACTACTCATTGTATATCCATTTGTAAATCAAGAAAACAACTAAAATACAGAAAAAAACTTAACGATAAAAAGGTAAAACCTACAGAGAGACAGACACACCTTATTTAGCCAGCAACTAAAGAGCACATTGAATATACCAAAATTCAGAGCAGAAGCTAAGAAAAACTAACCAATAGGTAGGCAACCATAAGAGAATCTAGACCCAAGATAGCCGAAGCAGAGTAAAGAAACTGAAAAAGAGTTCATTGCAACAAATATATTACTTTATATATTTTTTTAAAGGTGGATTTTATGATATTAAAAATTTTAAAATTTAATTATTAACTTAGTACTCTGGAATACCACGATTTTAATCGAATATAGCAACATCCTGTATAATAGTTTACTGTTTTGTCATACCAAGTCGATATATAGTTAATGATATAAAAATAATAAACATTAAGAAATTAGTGAACATTTTTCTTTGAGCTTTCCACACAGATGTTTGAGATTATGCAATTTCATTTCATTTTTAAATAAATAAAATATTAAATTTATGTTAATAAATAAGGTAAACATAGAAACAGTTTATTGGATAGCTAAAGCACTTTATAGGTGAATTTAAATTAGAGAACATAACACAAATTTTGTTCTTTGATCAGTGAAGAAATTGATTCGGGCAGAGCGGAGTTTAGTGGTCATAGTTTTGGTTGGAACCAAATTAAATTTAATATGTGACAGTATTGCATAAGGAAAGCTATTATAAATTAAGTTTTATAGCTTAGCTCGTTTGAAAAGGTGTCATTTCTCAATGAATATGCAAGTTTTTAATTACGAATAACTCAAAAAGTATTGAGTTCTTAAAAAACAGAACATTTTTTTTGCTTAGAATAAGGGCGTCTAACGACTTTCGGGATTATTTTGACCCAAAAAATTTATACCCGCTAAAAAAAGTAGTAACCACTCCCAAAACAAGAGCAGATTTTGGCATAGGATAGGGATTTTTTTTGAGGTATAACCTACCTACTATGAAAATTTCAAGTAAATTAATGCATTAGGACGGATTTCGGAACCAAGTCTCCTCATTGACTGGACTACTAGCGAACTGCTGGTGCCGTCAATTTGCTTTGTGACTTTGTGTGCATTGCAAGTGCTAGCTAATTATATTCTATATACGAAAATGATGTCTAGTGAAAAAAAGAAAAATTTAATGCAGCCACAAAATATTTTTCTAAAGAATTCTTTTTTATTTCGCACATTTACCTGCCTTGTAATATATAGTCCATTTCATCGTTTTTGGCCGATTTGATATTAAAAACCACTGAAATAAGATTAAACTGTCATCCAAGTTACCAATGGCGGAGAGTTTTTTTTTCTAAATTAGGTCGTAAGTTTCTGAAACTATCAGTGTGGTTTGACATCTACAAAAATATGACATTAATAATTATTAAATTCAACCCTTCAACAACGAGACATGCATGACGGTTATTAGAAATGTGAATTAAGTCAAGACTTCCGTATTGAATACTTTTTATCTACCGGTGAAACAAGATGCAGCTACGTAAGTGTCGTATTAAAAAACAAACGTCCTTATTTAAATTTCTAACTTGCCTGTATCTGAGAGAGATGAAACTCTAAATTTACTTCGAGTATGATTTCTGTCATCGGCCAAAAACGGTGAAATGGACTATAGCAATTCTAGTGATAAAAAATTCAATATAAAAAGGCGTTACTCAAATAAGCATCCTTCGCTGCACTCATTGACAGAGCAAATAAGACAATGAAAAATACAAAATACAGAAGCAAATCTACTATAAACGTTAAATTGTAGTTAAAAATAGTTTTATATTTAGTTTAAAAATCGCAAAGTCATTAAAACATTTGCAGAAGGACAATTAATCAAGGAGTGTATGTTAGACGTTTGGAGTGTTTTGTGTCCTAAAAAAATAGTTTGTCAACACGTATAGAAAGAATAGCTAATGATCAAAAACAACATTGACTGACCGTATGGCTGGTTTTGAATTACAGCATTAGACGTGAGCACCGATTTGTCGAAAACAGCTCAACTGGGTATATTTATTCGAGGTATTTGTAAAAAGTTTACTGTTACAAAAGAATTGCTTACTTTAGAACCGCTAAAGGGAACTGCTACAAGAAAGGACATTTTTAATAAAGTTTAAAAAGTATTTTGATTGAAGAAACTACTGGATTAAATATGCAAAAATATCATTTAAAAGTCCTTTATTTGTATTTTAAGTCCATTCGAATCCAGAATGTTATGAACTATCAATTTTATTCCATCACGAGTGCTTAACTATTGTCAGTTCAAAGCGGTTTTTGATGCAACATCAGCCGAATATGACGACGTAATATTTTGAATTCAAAAGGCTAAGCAAAGGGAAAATGCCCAAACGGTTATACTAGCTTATAAATAAGATAAATGATTTTATCCAAATAAAAGATAAGCCACCATCTTAATTGAGTGACCCCAAATGTATATAATATGGGACTAGCACTTCTAGTCAATCTTAGTGGCTATTTGAATTATTTAAATTTTAAACTTTAAAAACAAAACAGTTGGTTAATTATTTTTTTACCCATTCGAAAGTGCTTTAGACCCATATTGTCTTGAGACAGTTACAGATGCTGTCTGAGAATATTGCTTATGCAACTTAACGTACTGTAGGAGCATTTTTTAAGCAAATTTAGTGTTTTTAAAAACTTGAAGGACTGATTCAATTTATTTTCTACCTGAACAAAAAGAAATGTACAAACTGCTCCACTACACTAGCAAATGAAGTTGAACAAAAAGAAATGTACCAACTGCTCCACTACACTAGCAAATGAAGTTGATTGAGATTTAAGAAAACTCACTAAAAAAATATAAATTTGAAGACGTGTAGTTCGGCGATTTTTGCAAAACAATACATCGAGAAAGAACATTTTTCACTGTTTAGAAAATTCGCAAAAATATTGATTTTTGTTTTTGACTGTGCTGATCAATGCAAATAGTTATTTTTAATGCTGACAGATAACAAATCAAAACATCGTATCAGGCTGATTGAAACTAATTTAAGCAACTCTTTACGTCTTTGTATTGATGGAATAAAACATAGATGAATTAATTTCTCAAATGAAATCTCCTGTTTTTTAAAGGTTGCCATGCGTGTGTGCGCAAGTGCGTAATCAGAGGTGACAGATACACCTGCGACCTATAAGTTCTATTCTGTTCCCCTTTTCTTGCTAAAATTCTGATGTTTTCTTAGACATATAGCTGCTCTTCTAGTCCTATATATCTTTCTTAGAATGTTCAGTATATTGTTGAGCTTTAAGGTAGGTGGATCTTTCTCTTCTATTTCGTTAATATTCCCATTATAATATGGAGGTTGTTTTTAACAAGGTTTAGACAGCTAAAAGATCTCTTTTGGCTATAGTTTCCCAGTAGCATCTCTGTTTGTCTTAATGCTCTTAGATCTTTAAAGTATTTGGTTTTTTCTCTATCCACTTCTTATTTCAGTTTTTCTAAGACTGAACTACTGCTGATTCCACAAGATGGTTCTAGTCCCAAATACGGTGCTTCAGCTCTTTTTTGCCAGCTTATCTGCTGTTTTGTTTTCTTCTATTCCTATGTATAACAGTGTTATTTATTCATTTAGTTTGTCTAGTTATTCCTAGAACCATCTTTAAACTGATTGTGTGTGATTTCAGAGCTTTGATAGTGGCTTGACTATCTGACTTGATCTTTTGTAGACAATATAGTTGCTTTTGATATTAAACTCTAAACATTTTTCAATGGAACGGATTTCCGCTTTAAATATGCTAGGGTATGGGCCCTGTCTTTCTGGGTATTTGACTGTAGGTACAAAAATCCTTGCTCCTGTTTCCTTATCTGACTTGGAGCCATCCGTATACCATTTTATGGCATTTTGACCTAGCCCCAATATGGTGTCTTTTTTTTATTCAGATTTACTACCTCGTTTCGTCGTGAATTTTTTCACAAAGTCAAATTTCTTTGGCATGTAATCTTGGAACATTTTCCAAGTTTGATCCAATTAAAGTGATCGAGGTTTTTCCTTGCAGTGGGGCATGCTCCCATTGCTCTAGTGAAGTCTCAATATCTTTGGGTTACAACCCCAATTTTTTCCTGCAATGTTACTGCACAACATAAGAGCCTTTGTAGCCAAAGGTTGCCATACATACTTCTGCTGTAGGTTTGGTATATGTTTGTTATTTTTGCTATTTTAGATTTCTATTGTTACAAATTGTTTATATTTTATGTGCGTATTCAAACTTCAGATATTTTACTAAAAATTATTAAATACTTTTATACATTTTTAAAAGTGTCTTGCTCTCAGTAAATAAAGTCAAATGAACCAACTGGCTTCACATATGTTTCTATAATTACTAATTACTATTCTAATTTTTGTTAAATCTTTATTTATTCGGTAGTTACTCTATAAAACGTTATTTATAATAGCTATCCTTTGGTTTTAAATTTTATATGGATCAAACCAGAGACATCACCATTAGACCCCGTTTGTACTATTTTCTTAAACAATTAAAGAACTCACCATAATCCAAGTTAATCCACTAATTTAAATTCAGCTATTCAGTGCTTTAGCTATTTAATAAACAGTTTCTATGTTTAGGTTATTTATCAATATAAAATCAATATTTTATTTATTTAACAATTAAATTAAAATGCATAATTTTAAAATCGTGTGTGAAAAGCTCAAAGAAAAAATGTCATTAATTGCTTAATGTTTATTATTTTTATGTCAATAACTATATATCTACTAGGTATGACAAAACAGAAAACCTTTATACAATATGTTGTTTTATTCGATCCATATCGCTCTTTTTCAGAGAACTTTAGTAAATTATTAAATTTTCATATCAGAACATTAACCCTTAAAAATACAGGGTGTTCAATATTTTTAATAAGAAGCTTTACTGGGCCTGGTGGTTAGTTTTTAAATCGTAAAAATGAGTGAAAGTGATTTAGAAAACAGTGGTATAGAACCAGAAGAAATTGTAAAAGAGGCAGAATTTGCATTTTCAAATTTAATTTTAAAATGAAAATCAAAGCATATTCATTATTTTACTTATAAAAAATTTATGGACTGGAAAATTAAAAAGAGCACTAATAGCAGAGCGGGAGAATATCTCCCAAGATTTTATCAGAAATCTGATTTCAAGTATGTCAAGGCGAAAAAATGCAGATATAAGAAATAGAGGAGGCTCAGTTGAAACTCTTTAATTCAATTGTTTACGTTTTTTGAGTGTACTTTATGTTTAGCAAATTGTTTGTGTTATTAATTAATTAACACAAAATGATTTAAAATACGGTGAGCTCTTGCCGATTTCTTTGCTTCATTTACAAGTTTTGTGATGCTACCAAACATATCAGTCGAATATAGTAAAACATGAGCTTATTTAGTTAAGTGGTGCTTTTATGTTGTCCATGAGTCTACCTTAAACATTGTTAAAAGAAAGAGAATTGGCTAGTTAACAAATTGTGGCTGCATTATAAAGGTGTTTTAAAGTGCATGTTTTTGAACAAAGTTTCATCGACGCCCTACTCATGCATATGTAGCTCTACTCCTTGTATCTTTACAACTCGAAATCTATGCGGAGTAGAGCCTTGATTTTAATACGTTATTTTACGTAGTATAAGCTATAAATATAAAAAAAATACACTGGGATAGCAACTTAAGTTGGCGATTGTCGCCGATTTGCGGAAAATCGATCTCAGGTGCCAAGTTACCTACAATTTCTTTAAGTAAAAAAAGATTTATGTTTTGTTTTTTAATCCATATTATATTTTTAAGCCTTAAATTTTTTTTAATTTTGACAAAGTGTTATAGTTTTATTTCTTAAATTTTGGTGTTGTTTAAAGCAGATTTTATTATTTTTCCATAATAGTAATATTCAAAAAAGGACATTTGGCAAAATTTACTGCAGGGCTAATATCACAAAGACAAAACGAATGATTGTTAATATTTTGACAGAGTAGTCGGCTCAGAAAAAAGATGAAGACATCTGTCCCATGCCAATATGAAAGGGTTAAAAGGACGCGGTATCTAGTATTGGGAGAGAAAAAATCGGTTGCTCAAAGTTACGTAAAGAAGCCACTGTCAAGGTTATGAAGTCTCACTAAGGACAAAGGGCTAGACAAGGTACTCTAATCCTATCCAAGGGTTCATGGGTGTTTAAAATAAATTTGTGAAGGTTGCAGCGATACAGTCCAACAGAAAACTCAATGAATATTTATCTACCTATCTACTGTAAGTCTTAAGCAGTTCCACTAATTATCATCAGGTTTGACTAAACGACAATTACTTGACCATATCGACGTTACGGTAGGTGACTTAAATATTCGGATATCCTAAAATATTTACCGAAGTATTGTTCACTTGCTCCTAAGAGTTAAAGAAATGTATTACTGAGAACCTATCCAAACAGGCATCAAACTACCCTTAAAGTGAGTTTTTCCAATAAAAAAGAATCATTAAAGTCCGTTAGTTTCATATTGAGTTATTCATCCACTTGTCGCGCACATAAATAAATCTTTTAGACTTATATGGTTTTCTCATGAAAGCCATTGTCAGACCTCGACGAAATTAAATTGAGATAACACGGAAATAGAATCATTAAAAATCGGTTTACCCTTGAAACTTCTGGAGCAATATACATAAAAAATACAGTGGAATTAAAAAACTCCCTTTTTTTAAATTGGTTAAAATGTCGCTATCCACTGAATCTTCATCATTTGCAGGGCTTCAAAATTATTTAATTATTTTAAATTTTCTTTTATTTTTATTAAATAGTTTTATCTAACACATTTAACAACTTAGGTTTAGTGACTAAGGTTTTTAAGAATTAATAGTCGGGTATCATAATTCATCAACAAATAAGGATTTTCTAAGACATATCGTTATCGGTCGATAACATCCTGTATTATTACAGATTGTCCTAATATTAATAAAACTTTGAAATCCACAAGCAGGAAATAGTTATTTTTATTATAGTTTCATTAATTACGAAATCGTATGCATCTAACCTAGTTTTATTACGAATATATTTATAAAGATATCTATTTTATTAAAAAAAATTATAAAAGAGAATTGAAATAAAAAATAAAAAAGCTTTTTACAGATTGAATTGGGAAATAATATGGATATTAAAATTGTGTATCCTATATCAACATTAAAAGGTAATTATTTAATATGTGTAATAAATTTTAAGCACTAAGTAATTAGAATATATGGTATTAAATCAATTAAATGTGTATCAACTAGAATTATGAAAAAATCTATACATATAATAAAACTGTAGGAATGTATATGTTTGTGCGCGCATCACATGAAAACTACTGATCCTATTCGAATGCGGTTTTCAAAGACGTATTTGTCTTCTTTCATCTTAACATCTGGTGTATAAAACTTTCTCCCCCCCCCCCACCCCTTTAACGGGGTGAGGAAAGAAATTTTTATACAAAAATCAACACGCCACACGAACAACGTCGCGGGTAACAACGAAATAGAAACCAAAAATGTGGTTAGATTTTTTTGTCTGTCTGTCTATATGTTTGTGCGCGCATCACATGAAAACTACTGATCCGATTCGAATGCGCTTTTCACAGATGTATTTGTCTTCTTTCAACTTAACATCTGTTGTATAAAAATTTCTCTCCCATTCCTTAAATGGGGTGGGGTAAGAAATTTCTATACAACAATCACACACCACAAAAATATAATCAGGGGTTGCGCTTTGTGCGTATTAAGCTTACAATCTACCAACTGAAATATTAAGGTACTTTTTACGTATGCATAATGACAAGACGAGACGAGGGGAAGTTTATTATGGTTTTGTCTCGTAAGACGAGATAAAATAGGTCTTTCAGTTGAACGAGAAAACACTTTTCTCTATTTACTTTTTTAATTGGAGAACTTTTGTTACTAAAATCAAAATAATGAAATGATAAATCAATATTTTGAAAATAATCCTAGCTTATTTATCTTGATAGATATGTCAAAATTGTCAAGGGTCGTTTTTTCAAAACTGATACTGTTTAACAAAAATTAGAATAATTTTCTGTTCTCAGCTTTCGACAACCAGATCGGTTGTCGTTTTCAAAGATAAAAGGTTTTTACAAATACTTCTTAATGCAAAAAAATCACTCATTTTAAATTGCCTATAATGGGATTTGTTTTTTAAAATCTTTAATGAGATACTTACTGATTATTCTGGCCCAATGAGAATAAAAGAGGATTAAAATACATTTTACATTTTTTTTTCAACCGGGATTATGGTAGGTAGCGGGCCCAATTTGAATGCGCTCGTTTGTTTTTTTTATTTTATTTCCCCACTTTTTATTAATTGTGATATTTTCTCGTTTTTTCCACACTTTTTAGTTTCTTGATTGTTTTTTAACTTACTTTTCTCTCTCGTTTGTCATCAGCCTTTTTTTTAACAATTTTTAATAAGATTTTATTATTTTTTTTTTGTTTTTTCGATTCCCATATTTTCTTGATTTTTTTAATATTTTATTGTTGCTATTTTTTTTAATTTGTTTATCTATTTTTCAGTAAATTCTATTATTTGATTTGTTTTTATTATTTGTTTTTGTTTTTTAATTTTTTTATCTTATTTTCCAATTTTTTATGCTTGCTTGTTTTTTTAATTCCACCACCTTTTTATTTTTTTTTTCTGATTTTTGTAAACGTGTGTTTTTATTTTTACGATTTTTATCACTTTTCTTTTTTGTTTTTTAATTTTTTAAATTTCCTAATTTTTTCATTAACATTTTTTATATATAAATAATTGTTATGGTATTTTTAGACGAAGATATCCTTTTAATCTTTTTAGCTAAAATCAAATACAACGCCATATAACGAGTAAAAAAAAACTATCTATAACGGCATTGTATTTATACAATGATTACGGGTATATCCGCAATCTAGATGTTAATTGATAGAAATAAAGATAGAGTCAGATTATCTTACACTGCCATCTATTAGGAATTTAAGCAAGTGAGCGACATCTTAGCTTCAATTGAATTTTGATAACTGTTAAGTTATTTATTTTTTTGATTTATTCTGTAACGTGCAATTTTGATCTACATTAAATGCTTAACAAATCTTACGTATTTATTTAATAAGGAATAATATTGTACTGCTAAACATAGCTTTGTAGATGTAATGTGTAAAAAGAAAAACATGGTTATTATGAGTTCTTCTTACTTTATCTGTTAATAACCAATATCGTGTAATTATGTTTTTAATTCTCTATATATTTATTGATGTCTTAAAATCATTTTTCTTCGGTCTCTTAAATAGGTTTATTATTAAACGTTTGCAATTGGGAACCCTAAACTGTACGTTTACTCTGATTTTTACTTCCTCTTTACGACTGTTTATCCGTTAATATTTCTAATGGTTCTAGGACCTTCTGTTATAATAAGTATATTTTATTATATTAAAGTGAAACTTAAGTAAATATTTTTTAAGAATTATTGGCAAATAACACTTCATATAATAATATCTATTTACAAACTTGAAAACTAAATTATTTAGATTTATTTTAATATTCTTCGAAAAATGTCAAATAATTAAATACAATTCTTGTATATCCGAGATAAGTAAAAAAATATAAAAAATATTAAATAAACAGTTGGATCCTGTTTCTCTTTTGTTATATAACTTCTGACTAACAAATTTTTTCTAATGAGTAAACAAAAAACAAATTGTGTAACCAAACAGTCTACATAAACTATAAGTAAAAACCCCAATGGTTTTCATATGTGGTTAAAAAAATCTGTTTGTTTTTCATAATTTATGTACGATATTAATTGATTGGGTGCCCAAATTATTGTCGATACTACACAAATACCACATTTAATACAAATATTGATTAATTTTCTGGTTATTTTATATATTCACTAGCTGCCCGGCGAACTTCGTATCGACTAACAATTATTGTTTCTTTTTTTCATTTTCTGTTTTTTTCCAATTGTTACGGTTTTCGTCTTTGTAAGTTTTGATAATATTCTTTCCTTCTTCATTTTATTATCTTCATTGTTCCTTGTTCTGCATAGATTTGTATTATTAAATTGTTCCTTAGATTCCCCATATTCCGTATATGAATTCTCTTCATTTCCATTGTATTTTTTTATAATCGTGTTTTTTTTTTAAATCTTTGGTAAATCTTCCTTATGTTCCTACCTATTTTTTTTGTTTTTTTTTTCAATTTTATGTCTACTATATTTTCATTTAAAATCTTCTCCAAATCTTCTTTTTTAATTTCCTCCTGTTTTTCCTAATCTATTTTTTTTTCTCGTTTCTTTTCTCTTAAAGTATTTGCGATTCTTTATGTATAACAATTATCTGTTCCAGGTCCATTATTTTCTTCTATTAATATATCTTCATTCTTTTTGGTCTTTTCTATTTAAATAATTTCCAATTTGTCCCTTTCTATTTCTTTGTTTGTATTTTTATATATCAAAATATACCTACGTTTTTAGCCCTATCATTAATTGTTACATTAATTTGTGGATATACTTAATAAGTCAATTACAAAATATTATTTAGTCATAATAGTATATTACATAACGAGAGTTGTAAGAAGCTTATTACATGCGAGTAAAAAAGTTGCGCGTGAGCCGCGTAGCGGAGAGCGCAGTAATTTTACAAGCATGTAATAAGCTTACAACTCAAGTTGTGTACTATACTTTTTCTACGATTATTTTAATTTATAAATAAAAAAGTATAACAAGTAACTTTTATTTATTTAACAAAATTTAGGAACAATTTAAATTAAAAATTTATTTATAATAATTAATTGTAAAATTTTGGCAATTATTTATAACTATACTCTTATCCGAGTTTGACAGATGTTCAATAATACGTGGTATTAAACTGTACGGTGTGTTCTTTTTAAACATTGGTATTTTCAGTGTATGTAAAGGTCTGTAAATTACTTTCAATTGAATTTATAATTCTATTGGCTATTGACGTCTTATTATTTATTGACTCTTCGACATATCCTTCGGCCGTTGCTGAAGATTTTCCATCCGCCATGTCGTTTAAGAGCCATTAAATCACCACCGGCATCTACCAAAATAGTGGCAGAAGTTCGTCTTAAACAGTGACCTGTGTACATTTTGGGATCTGGTAACTTTAAAAATTCGGCTATTTGTTTAGGAACACCGCCTATTTTGTTTAATCCTACTACCTGTTTCGTACATTTACCTCTTTGATAATTAGGAAAAAATTGATTTATTTGCGGATCGCTAATCTGTAGTCGAATTTCTTAATATTGTTGGCAGATTTCATAAAAATTTCCAGAAATAACCAAAGATCTACATATTTTGGTTTTCGTATCAGGAATTTTAACCAATAACTTGGTACTTAAATCATCAATGTCACAAACTTTAATATTTTTTAACTCTTGTTTCCTACAAGCTCTACATATTCCAATAATTGCAATAACCTTCAAATAAAAGTATTATAAGTAGGCACATTTATGGTATACTGTTAAATAACATACCTTTATTAAAAGTTTTATTTCATCAGGATGTAAAATTTTAGATTTTTTGTTTTTAAAACCTTCTGATTGCCTTTTTAGATAAGCTCGCAATTTCGGGTAATTTTCAATATTAACATTATTTTTCAAAGTAATAACACTTCTTAGCATAGAATATATTGCCCATAATGAGGATGGTTTAAATTTCTTAGCGATTTCTCCAACATAAGGCAAGAGTACTTTTTCAGAAAATGAATTTACATTATTTGTTGTACGCCAATCCATAAATTGCTGATATACCTTTTCATATCTTCCTCTAGATTTTTCTGGAAATAGGTTCTCGGTAGTGTTTGCAGCTAACTGCATAATATTGGGTGGTGTGCTACTAAATTCATCTTCACTATTCGATGAACTCATTTTATTTATCTGTATTTAAAATACCACTATATTTACACTGACAGATTAATAATTCGACCAATTGACTTACAAGGCTTATGTGATATTACACATTTTTATAGAACTGAAGCGTTATATTTTTTATGCACGACCGGGCGGTAAAGTACAGATTATTACATACATTAAGCGGGCGTAAAGTGCCACTTTAGCGCCCGTGGACTACTTTACCGCCCGCCGGGCGATAAAGTGTAAATGGCGGGCGGTAAAGTAATTTTTTTGTCTTAAATATTGAAATACTTGCAATCATCTAAGCTGACAATGAGTCTAAATAAAAATGGCCACCACCTATTTTGACTTTGTTGTTAGGGTAACGACAACATAGGTATATAGATTATTGTTTTAAAATATTATCTCTAGCCTCTGTGCATATTACTTTCAATCAAATTATTTATTTTAAATAACGAATGAATACAAATTATTAGGTGAATGGTTATGCAGGGTAAGTTGTTAATAATATCAAGGTTCGAGGTATAAAATTCATGCAAGTTGTAATGGCATTTATATTAAATTGTTCACAAAAAATAAAAATAAAAAATATCCTTTATAACTTTTATTATTAAAACAATCGTTGACATTGACAGTTAACATTTGACAGCTGACAGATAATATTTTACATGTGACAGTAGAGATTTGACATTTCAAATTTGGCATTTGACAGTTGAAACTTGACAGTTGACGTTTGATATTTGACAGTTGACATTTGACAGTTGACATTTGATAGTTGCCATTTGACAGTTGACATTTGACAGTTGACATTTGACAGTTGATATTTGACAATAGACTTTTGTCAATTGACAGGTGCCATTTGACAGTTGACTTTTTTCAATTGACAGTGCAATTTTTTTTATAAAAGATTATTAAATCGGTCGTGCATAAAAGTTTGTATGTATTTCGGGCGTAAACAGCGTTTATGGACCTGACGTGTTAATAGCCCTCGCCTGCGGCTCGGGCTCTTATTTACACGTTGCGGTCCATAAACGCCTGTTTTACGCCCTTGATACATAAATAACTATTATTACGTGCTAGTCATTACGTGTCAGTATCTGTTTTGATGTATTTACTTAGCATCCAAATAGTAGGTAATATACAATTTACTAGTAAGAGAGTAGAAAAAATACTTTACTATATCACTACATAGTATAAAACAAAGTCGCTTTTTCTGTCCCTATTTCCATTTGTATGATTAAATCTTTAAAACTACGCAACGGATTTTGATGCAGTTTTTTTAATAGATAGAGTGATTCAAGAGAAAGGTTTATATGTATAATAACATCCATTAAATATTGGAGAAATACTGTTATTTCTGAGGTTTCTAATGTGATGTCGTTAATTATCAACTTTTTTCCGCTTACATTGCAAACGCAGGCTGAACCCTACAAGATTTATCAAAATAATGTACTAATTATTTGTACACATTGAAAAGGTCTACAGAAAACTCCGCGATGGTATATGTCTATCTCTTATGTATATCCCACAATAAAAATTTTTTGTCATTTACTTTTTACGACAATTAATGGCTAATTTTCGAAACGATTTTAACCAATACAGCATTAATCCTTATCCAATTAAATAGCTTAAATACATTGTTGATTTAATATAGATCTATATGGTCCTGTGCAACACAAGATTTAAATGAATATTTTCGAAGATATTACAGATTTAAAATTGCGGGACGCAGCGCTTGCGGTGGTACTGGCCGGCCGGTGCGGCGGCAGCGTGCCTATGAATAGTGCGTCGGAGGCCGCGATTTTCCATATTGCACTTTGAATTTTGCAGCGATCGGACGCGTTTATTACAAAATTAATCATTATGACGCTACCCTAAGGTGGCTCAGTTGAGATGTTATAAATTTACAGCTGTAATTCCTACATAACTAAGTACTATGACGCCACCGTAAGGGGGCGCAGTTGATATCTCATATATTTAATAGAGCAAAAGTAACTTACCTAAGAACTATGACGCCACCGTTAGGTGGCGCAGCTAATATATACTATACCTAACCAATAAATTACAAAGTACTATAAATAATCGTAAAAACTGGTAACTAACGAGAAAATATGATAAAAAATACAAAAAAATAAAAAAAAATTGGAAAAAACATTAGTATTAGGCGGTGCGAAGTTCGCCGGGTCCGCTAGTTTATTATAACTTTACAAATTATAGTAAACTAGTGGACCCGGCGAACTTCGCATCGCCTAACACTAATATTTTTTCCATTTTTTTTTTATTTTTACGATTAATTGTTGGTATTTTTTATCATATTTTCTTGTTAGTTACCAGTTTTTACTATTATTTATAGTACTTTGTAATTTATCGGTTAGGTATATTATATATTAACTGCGCCACCTAACGGTGGCGTCATAGTTCTTAGGTAAGTAAGTATTGCTCTTTTAAATATATAAGATATCAACTGCGCCACCTTACGGTGGCGTCATAGTACTTAATTATGTAAGAATTACAGGTATAAATTTATAATATCTCAACTGCGCCACCTTAGGGTAGCGTCATAATGATTAATTTCGTAATAAATGCGTCCGATTGCTGCAAAATTCAAAGTGCTATAAGGAAAATCGCAGCCTCCGTTGCCGCCGCCCCTGCCGGGCAGTACCACCGCAAGCGCTACGTCCGGCAATTTGAAATCTGCAATATCTTCGAAAATATTCATTTAAATCTTGTGCTGTAAAGGACCATATAGATCTATATTAAATCAACAATGTATTTAAGCTATTTAATTGGATAAGGATTAATGCTGTATTGGTTAAAATCGCTTCGAAAATTAGCCATTATTTGTCGTAAAAAGTAAATGACAAAAAAATGTTATTGTGGGATATCCATAAGAGATAGACATAATATACCATCGTGGAATTTTCTGTAGACCTTTTCAATGTGTACAAATAATTAGTACATTATTTTGATAAATTTAAAAAAACCGCATCAAAATCCGTTGGGTAGTTTTAAAGATTTAAGCATACAAAGGGAAATAGGGACAGAAAAAGCGACTTTGTTTTATACTATGTATATTGATTGATACTTGTTTTAAATAATTTATTACAAATTGGATTATTAAAAAAATTAACTAAATAAATAAAAATATTGAAAACTGTATATTATATCAAAGGAGAATAATTATGTTAATGAAATAATTAATCATTCTCTTATCTTATTAATCAAAGTCTTCAAAACCACTTAAATGAACTCATATGAAACGGTATCTATTCTATAGGAAAGATTTTTTCTTTCGAATTCCAACATTCAGTACGATATGTCTTTTTTTTTTCTTTTTACTCCCAACTTATCCAATCAAGTTATAGGCTAGTAACTCGGGTGGACCTATTCGCATTGTAGCGTTTTAAAAAACCCGATTAATTAAATTTCTTTTTTTAACAATTTCTCTTTACCTAAGCCGATTCTGTATTCATGACGTCCTAATTTCTTCTCGAGGCTTCCAGTTCTTTTGAAAATAACCGTCGCTTCGGGTGCAAAAGTATTTTTTTTTATTGACCAATCAGGTCTTATGTTTAAGATCACGCGTTGCTTAGCGGGGATGGCTTACAGCGTCCGTTTAGTACCAACGGCTTTTTTTTTCTGGGTGTAGTCTCGGTGCTGATAAGACCTTCGCCAGACCACTAGTTTCAATTTCCCGGTTTTTCTCTTATTTGATCTTAAAAATTACCTTGCAATTAAGTGTTTCTAGTGCCTATTATCGTTTATTCTACCTGAAGGTTTATCTGAAGATTTCCGGACAGTGCTACCTTTAAGATTACTTCATATATCGTGTAATAATGGCGGCAAATTAGCTGGTATTACAGTATTTCTTGGATCACCAGCTATGAAGAGTAAGTTTATGGTTTATTCTCTAAATACCTACAAATCTAGACAAGAATGGTTCTAGATTACCTATATCTTACCGTTTCGATCATTTACCGAGAAAATGAGGCCATATGCTTTTCAATCTATCTTAGAAACATTTAGAAGCTAACGTAAGTTTTTACATTTTTTTATATACCTCTATCGAGTATGAGAGTACCATTTATTTCTCTAGAAAGTTTTATTGTAATTGTATTCACCGCACCACCAATTAAAAAGTGTAGTGCACAGTGCCGTAATGAGAGTATTCGGGATGTGAATTTTTTCTGAGTATCGCTTACCTGTATTTTTTATTACCTATATTTTTTGTATCTCTTATCTGTAAATTGTTTTACTTGAATTTTTTATTTTTATCTCGTATCTATTTAATTAAGATTTATACCTTCGTATTTCATTTTATTTATTGTACATCTCATTTATTACCACACCGAATAATAAATACTGTTATTGTAAAGTAGAGATTTTTCTTTTCCCAGCTAGAGCCTGTTACTCTGATCAATATATTCAGTTTCTCTAATCTATATTTTATTAAAGTACTAGATTTTGTTGTTTGAATATATCTTTTTCTTATAAATTTGACTTATAGCCATAAGGATAAGTAAAAGGAAAGTGTAAGTATAATTTTTCTTTTTGTTTCTTAAATAAAAGTGTGTAATTTAAATTTTAACAAGAACAATTTGCCGGGTTATTTAATTTTACCTTATCTTATCTTATATCTCTAATATCTTTCTTATTTTATCTGGGTTTCTTATATTTCCCCATTCTCAGGATAAAAAACATAAGTGGCGCCCATTTTCCTTTCTCTTTCATTTCTTTCATTTTCTCTTTTTGGTCCCATTTAACTTTTATTATTCTAGTAAATATACTCCTTGTCCTTTTTTTTTATAATTAATTATCTAGCTCGATCGAATCCACGCTCGCTCTCCTCCAACCCCCTGAGTGCCGTTCGCATAAGTAAACCTCTCAAATCGAGCATTTAATACCTTTAGAAAAACAGCATAAATTTGGAAGTATCTTTTATTTCGGAGAGGCTAAAGACAAAAAAAATAGATTATTTGACATACTAACTCGTAGTAAAACCAGAATTACAAATCACAACGAAAAAGAGATAATTTTACGTCACGGCTCATTTTTGAACTACAAGTAAATAAGTCTCACTGATATAAGCACGGTAACAATAATCTGGTAAAATTATTCTTAATACAAAACAATTAGATAGATGACGTCTCGTTTTTATTATTTTTATAAATGAGATTTGATTTAAGTGAAAAAAAACAAGATGACAAAAAAATAAAAGCTTTAATTAAAAGCAAAAAGTGTTTTTATTTAAATAATTTCTGTAACTTCTTTGTGGCATAATTGTACATATTTACTTCTTTAATTTTGAAACTTTTGCCACTAAAATCAAAATAATAAAATAATAAATCAATATTTAAAAAATGACCCTTGCTTATTTATCTTGATAGATATTTGTCAAGGGTCGTTTTTTCAAAACTGAATATGCCTAACAAAAATTAAAACAATTTTTTGTCCTGAGCTGTCGACAACTAGATTGGTTGTCGTTTTTAAAGATAAAAAGTTTTAAAAAATAGTTCTTAATGCAAAAAAACATTGCATTAAGAATTATTCCCATTTTAATCTTCTATTTTTTTCTTTTATTTTTCCTTTTCATTTAAATGCAAATAAAATAGAGCGACCAAAGAACTGCATTTTCCATTACCGAATACGTTTGGAAACTAAAATTTGACTAATTAATTGGAAAATTGTGGATGCGTTATATTTTGTATTTTTTGTCGGACGACTTGTATGAATGTTTTATCGTTTGGATAAGACGTTAAGTCTGGACCGAGCTTACAGTCTTACGATTTTGCTTCTTCTTCTTCTACATTTTCGGTAGGTAGATATTAAACAGGAAAATTCTGACTTATATAATTTGTAATTTTACGAAGTTATTTTTTATATATAGTCCTGCATGTCAAAAAAATACGTAAGACGTTAAAAAAATCTTGAATCTGATGTACAGGGTGTTAATAAATTAAAAAAATATATAAAACTGGAACAAAAGAAAAGTATCATTATTTTTTATTTTATACCATATTTTGAATTTATTAACACACTAAATAAAACAAAAATTATGACATTTAACATTATTCTAGGTAGCTGGCTCCTTCCTCGACACACTTTTCTGCTTCAATAAATCCACGGTACCATTTACGCATAACCTGCGGTATAATAAATTTTCTTATTGTTTTTTTATACGATTTTTTAATATTTCTTCATTATGAGGAAGAGTATTTAAGTAAACGTTCTATTTTTCTGTACCCCATGAAAAATTGTTCACTTATAATAAATCAGGTAATGGATTAGGTTAAAGCTACCTATACGTCCCGCCCCGTATATCAGATTTCAGATTTTAATAGGACGAAAGCATTTTTTTGGCAAGCAGGACATTTTCACAAAATTATATTTTTTTCTCTCGTAAACTCTATCAGTGGACACACTGGTAATTATAGTATAAGAAAGTTGTCAAAATAAAAAATAATTTACATCATCAAAAATTCGCTGTTTGGGTCAAGAAATTAAGAAACATCTATGTGTTTCGTACGGACGTTGCATCCACATATAAACAACTATTTAATTAATTATGGGTTTGACGAGGACACGAATCTAAATACAACAGAAGAAAAATACATTAAAATTAAAAATAGAGTTATTAATCTTCTCTGCCACAATTGGCTGAAAATAAAATTATATGGAGTCAAACTGAAAGTGAGCTGATCGTTTACTTTTACAATCAGCTGTGGATTATACTTTTCTTTATGTAGTTATTGTAGCAGAGGATATTATTGCGTTAGTGTTATTCATGGTTTTAGCACCTGATGATAATCAATTGATTATTTTAACAATTTAAAAATAATTACAACGAGTTTATTAAACAAATACTAAATTAAGGCATCACGTAAATATCGCAAAAGTTCATCTTTATTTATTTATAAAGAACTTTTTACTGAAGGTTTTACATGTCTTCTCATAAAATATGGTGCTTAAGTGCCAAAAATCTAAATGAACTTGGATACAAATATTTTATAGCATTATCTTTACCTGATAAAAGCTTCTAACCTTATTCACTGCATTTCACAGAGGAAGCAGAAAAACATTATATCAAAGTAGTATACAAGTCGAACCATAAAAAAATAATTTAACAATACACCTGAAGTACCTATACTACTGTGACAAGAGGACGTCATTTTGTAATATAATACTTCCACAAAACGTGATTTCCGTCACTAGTAAGAGAAATTCTCATAACATTAACTTCCATCACTGGTGATGAAAGTTAAATAATTACCAGAAACATCCAAAAGAGATATGAATACTTATAAGCAAAATTCTTGGATTGGAAATCTAAAGATCTCGTAATAGTATATTACGTATCAAGAGTGGTAAATAGGATATTACGTACGAGTGGAAAAGTTACGCACGAAGCCGCGTAGCGGCGAGTGCGTAATTACACGAGTACGTAATACCTCTTACCACTCGAGTTACGTACTATGCTTTTTCTACGACTCAATATTTTAATTTTAATTCTAAATATTTGACATCTCTTAAAAAATATATGACGAAATTTGCCGTTTAAAATAACATTTATCAAAGTAGTGACAGTAAGTAACATCCTAGATTAAATAATAATTTAAAATGTAATGTATGTTGCCTATATCTGTTTTATTTTTATTTTATTTTTTAATAAAAACTATTATATATTTATGTTTTTAAATTGACTAAAAGTTTGTAAATAGACCAAATAAAGTAGTACGTACATAAAAATTTTATTGCAATTTGATTAAACAAAGAAATTTAAGTTTTCTTATCTAAACGCACATGTATGTTATGAGATCTCATTACGTGCATGTTATTGTTAAATGTCACTTACAGGGAATGTCTACAGTGCGATTTTTGACGTTTACAGTCATGGGCGTAGAAAAATTCATTTTTGCAATCTGTGCTGCTTGAATATTTTGGATGGTTGTCAAAAAAATTTAAGTCATAGACGATAGGGTGTTTGTCAGGTGTATGTATTCGATATTGAGAACCACATTATAGATTAAAAATAATATCGATATCAGTAAATATCCCAAGTTACGTTCTTTTTTAAAACGAAAATCAGATGGTTTTAAAAGTAAAAAAGCTAAAAATTTTTCTTCCTATGAGATACATAACTTCTTAAAGAATGCACCAAATACTTAATGACTAAAGTAAGTTTAATTACTGTAATAATATGAAAAATTTTTAATGATATTGATAATAACGGTTTTAAGTAGTCTTAGTTTTTAAAATTTTGAGAGCTTGTCCTTGTCATGAATTATAAGATTTGACAATAAATGATGCCAGTAGTTACAATACGTAATACAAAACAAAAGTGCCGCGTTCCTTCCACATTTCTAGTTTCTTCTATGAGATTTCTAATATTTATATGAATCCTTCGTTCTCTAAATATAGACAAAATAAATTTAAGATTCTTTATAAACTACCAAAATGGAAAGTGTACCATACAGATTGTGGAAATAAATAAATTCAGTAAATTTCCTATGGAAATTCCTCAATACTTTAAATTGCCTGATACCAAAAATATACTGGGCATTGTTTGCGTAGAACTTTAACAGCAAAAATTAAATACAAACCAAAATTTTACATTCCAGACAAAATACAACGCTCAAGGATTACCACGCATCCTTATCAGGAGTGATATCAGTTAACAATATAAAAAATATAGTATCGTATACAATATACAAAAATTAGGATTTAGTTTTGCATACGAGATGAAATATTAAAATTACCAATATTTAAAACAAAAATGTTTAACGAAACACCCCTGTTACATATAATTTAAAATAAAATATTTTTAATTTTTTTAGTAAATTGTTTATACATAATAAAGAAGGTTGCAGCAAAAGTATAGTCTTTCACTTGTTGAAAACACTCTTTGAAGCTGGTAAACATTACAAGCCTCGGCTACACCTCGACCGGTAAATTGTTTTCTTGCTTTAAATAATTTTACTTTTGTTACTTGTAAAACAAAATACTAATTTAAAAAAAGTATTGTGACACAACACCTCAAAACGGCTTAAAAATCATATTTTGCTTCTGTAAAACTGGATACAGTTCAGCGTGTTGGTGCAGGAAAAGTATGTGACCGGAAAAAAGCGCACAGGAAATAAGCGCACCGGAAATAAGCGCAAAGAAAAAAGCTCAACGGAAAAAAACGCACACGAAAAAAAGCGCACATGGAAAAAAGCGCACACGGAAAGAAGCGCACGCGGAAAAAAGCTCACCCGAAAAAAGCCCACATGAAAAAAAATTTGACAGATGAAAAAAATAATCTATTTAAACCCAAACCTTTATAAAAATTAATGTCAGAAACATGAATTCCCAAGGAAAAAAATAATAAATCTGTTAATGCTAGCTCTAAAATTACTTTAAATCGGTAAAGTGTCATTAACGGTAATCTTTTTATGGGATTATTCAGGGGAAAAAACAATTAGGACACTACTTGACTTAAATTTGAAGAAAATTATGTGAAAGTGATTTGATTTGGAATAATTTATGAAAATAGGGCAAATAAAAAAAAACGAAATTTTTGAATTTTTTTTCTAAAAATGATTTTGATTCCAAACAACTTTTGTTTATAACATGTTGCTAGAATTTTTTGAAAAAAGGCTACTTTACTCTTCTTTGAAATTCCTATTTTTGTTCTTCTTTGCACACCATTTAGAAATTTAATGGATCTAAATTAGGTTTTACACAATGCAACAAATTTTATGAAGAATGAAATTTTCTGACAAATGAATAATAAAAAAATTTTTAATATGAGATAGGTATTATCACAATCGTTTCTTGTCATTTTTTAAATATTATTATAGCCTATAAACCACACCCTAAAACACACCCTTAAATAAAAGTCACTGAAAAAATTTCACAATTTAAGTATAAAAGTTTCTCATGATAGAATACAAGACGGATGCACAATAAACAAGATACAGCCGCTATACATTATATAAACTAAAAACCATTCATTTCGATTTAGCGTTTTTTCCATGTGCGCTTTTTTCCGCGTGTGCTTTTTTCTGAGTGCGCTTCTTTCCCTGTGCGCTTTTTTCTATGTGCGCTTCCTTCCCTGTACGCTTTTTTCCTTGTGCGCTTTTTTCCTTTGCGCATTTTTCTTTGCGCTTATTTTCTGTGCTCTTATTTCCTGTGCGTTTTTTTCTGAGATTTGGAAAAGTGGCCTTCATTCCTCACCTGCATATATTGTTTGTAGTAAAAGAGTCCGCTAACATTCAACACTTCAAGCTATATATATATATATATATATATATATATATATATATATATATATATATATATATATATATATATATATATATATATATATATATAACGAACAGAGCGTTTTGTGACAGTCTAATATAACAAAATGTTAAAGATGATACATAACGTATCTAGTGCCATACTGTCAAAAGTAATAATTTCAGTTTTGAACTGAAATGATGTCGGTTAGAAATTTTTAACACTTTAAAAGACACTTTGGATGCTGCGATATAAATAGATATAAATATCATTCAACCTATATCAGGGCAAAACCAAACTACAGACACGTGTTTCGCTCTCAGTTTAAGCTCACAGTGTAGTATAGGCTATGTCTCTCAAGTCACTAATCAAGAGACATCCCTGCTATAAATTGACCGATATCTATAGATTTCAAATTGCAAAACTGATAAACAGTCGCAAGTGGCTCCATCCTCACTCCAAAAATGGTACTTCAGTGGTCGCTTTGCATCTTGTATATAACCTTAGGCAAGGTAAAATGATAAAACGAACAGAGCGTTTTGTGACAGTCTAATATAACAAAATGTTAAAGATGATACATAACGTATCTAGTGCCATACTGTCAAAAGTAATAATTTCAGTTTTGAACTGAAATGGTGTCGCTAAGAAATTTCTAACACTTTAAAAGACACCTTGGATGCTGCGATATAAATAGATATAAATATCATTCAACCTATATCAGGGCAAAACCTATTGTGTTTGTTTTGTGTTTTGTTTTTTTTGAAAAATCTTAAAAAAATTAAATATTTTTAAAATTAAAAAAAAATATATGAAAAAAATAGAAAATTTCACAAAAATAAGTCCCGACTCCCAAAACTATCTCCAATATTTATAATTTTAAAACAGCCCAAAATCATTGCTAAACCATTGTTTCGCGTTCCCGCGCGCCTCGTATTTTAATCACGGTAAATAAAAAAATTATTTAAATATAATAAATATCAATATTAAGAATAAAAAAATTTAGGTACCTTCGGAATAAGTTGATAAACAATAATCCACGCGAAAAAAATTTTTTTACGTATTTTCCATTAGTTTTGATATTTTTAATTAACAAAATTTCTGAAACCAAAAGTTAAGATAAAAACCTTTATAATTATTTAACAAAAAAGCTCAATTTTTGTACCTTGGTAGAACTGTTCGGAAGAGGTAAAATAATCACAATTTATAAAAAGAACTTTTTATAGTAGAAAGTTTTTTTTGGTGATTCATAAGTCATATTACTATTATTAAATTATTTTAAAAATTACTAGTGCAATCTGTCCCTTGGCAAATATTTGACGCTTATTCAAATAGACTACAAACGACTTAATTAAAAACTTTCAAAATGATATTATCTATACACAAATTATATCATATTTAATAACAATTCAGTATAAATTTCGAAATCTGTGTATATGCCTAAACACACTTGAAACTTGAAACATGCATTGTCATCCAGTTCTTAGCTATCCTGAAAATTTCAGAGCTCTAGGTAGTCGGGAAATAGGTTTAAATTCGATTACAAAATTCCACGGAATTATTATTCCGAACCTAATTTGGAAATCTATCGTTGGTCCAAGCAAAATAATGTAGACCAACATAAAGGTTGCAAAAAAACACTTGGTTCGAAAATAGCCATTTATCTCCCGAAATAGAGTTAAGACAAGTAAATAAAGAGTTCTATTTTTTGTTTATAGTTGTTAACCCAATATTTTTTTAGACTTCTTTTTAGATTTGCACATAGAGAATCATATATATGATTGCATCATCGTAGGAATTGGCCCCACAGAAAAAAAATCTCTACTGCGACAAATGCTGCCCGCATTAGATATTGCCGCGAAATGGTAACTAACGCATTTACCAAAATGCAGGAAAATTTATTAAAAATTAGAGGACCCGAAATTATAGTGGAGGTACATACCCAGATAATTAATTGTTATAATTAACCAATCCCAAACAAAAAAAAATAACAAAATTAAAAAATATATTATAGTAGGTATAGTCGAAAATTATTTTAGATTGACGAATCAAAATTTGGCAAACGAAAATATAATAGAGGACGAATTGTTGAAGGCTACTCAGAAGATTTGCGATCACATACTTGTTTGTCCTGATAAAAATCGGGACTCAAAAACTTTAACCGACATTATCCGAGCTCATGTTAAGCCAGGATCCATTGTACAAACAGATTCATGGAAAGGGTACAGTGAACTTTCTGTAAATTAATACATTCATAAAACTGTTAATCATAGTGTGGAATTTGTGACTAAAGATGGCATTCCTACACAAAGAATTGAATCCCAATGGAACGCAGCCAAAGATTATTTGAGAGGACAACATGTGCCTGAAGAAGAATTTGCTGATAATTTGTGTCAATATTTGTGGAGACGATTCTGCAAAAAAAATCACTTAGATCCATTCGAAAGCTGTTAAAATCAATTAAATTAGAATATGACGATTTTTTAAAAAACTAATATTTTGTTTACGACCTATTATTAATTTTCTTTTCATTTTGTATGTAGTACCTATATACATATTTTTGTTACCATTTTTTTAATTTTCATTTTGGTTAATTAGTAATAAGAAAAATAAATAAGCATATTTTAGGAGCAGTTTAAATCATAATAATTAAAAATGATAACAAAGTAAACATTTTTGCGAAATTAAATAACAAAAAATATTTACATATTTTCTACTTTAAAACTAAAATCACGTAATTTCGATGATTCTTAAAGTTATACTTCTAATCGTGCACTCAGCGGAAAAGATTTGTGTGGTATTAAATGGAAAAAATCATAACATATGTAATGGTGTGAGTAAGAAAGAGACAGAAACACATATAAGGTATATTGGTCGGTAAAAACAAAGATGAAATATTTACCACATGTCTAGTCATAACTATAAGTCCTTTAAATACCGTTTAAACATTCAATACATTGAAAAGAGATAGATATACAAAAAACAGTCTGAGCTAATGTTTTGAATATCATAGTGACGAATTACATTGTGTTTGACAGATTATTTTATAATTCTGTCACGTAAGTAAACATATAGAGTTTAGTATTTTATATTAATACATAATAATATTCAGTAATGAGTATTGTATTGTAGTCCATACTACCGTCACATGGTTGCATTATATCGTTGAGGTTGTTGGCTACATAAACAGAGTTTTTAACAATAGTCTAAAAGTGCATTCCGAACAGATAATAGATAGAAAAATTACAACTCGGTAAGTATTCAAAATGGGTTCAATTTATGTACTCGGAGTTTTTGGGGTCACTGAACACGAATATCATGATGTCGAAAGTGTCCCCGGCACTTGGTGCCTAGGGTATTTACTTCTTCTCCTGGGGATTTATGTAAATTCTGTACAAAATCAGTACACACTTGGAACTCGGCGGTTTTTTTGGTCGCTAAATACGAATATTATAATGGCGATGGTGTCCAAAACACCTGCTGCTTAAGACGGACCTCGTCTCCAGGGGTTTTATGCAAATTTGATACAAAATGAGTGTAATAGGAGCTTTTTGACGTCGCTAAACACGAATATCATATAATGATTTTGCTTAATCTTTCGCATACAAATTTATGAATTCGAGCGCGTGCATATAAGTATAACTTCTGCTGCCAGTCCCACTGACTGCCACACCCGTTTTTTTTGTATAAATATCCCAATGTTAAGCAGAAGCATGTTTTTTTGAAAATAATTTCAATTATTTTATTGTTTATATAATTTTACTAGTAAATGGAAATAACGAATTTCTCAAGAATTTGTTTTGCGTAATTTTGTTTGGAAAGTGTTCACAATGTAAAACAAATGTATGTTTTTACGTAACTGATTTCGGTTTTTCTAAAGTCAGAAAACTGAAAATGATGCATTTTCGCAGAAAAATTTATGGACTTTCTTATTTGAAAAGCCTCCTAGATAACAAAAAGAAGTGTTTTATTTTTATAACTGATTTCGGATAAACGAAAATTGAGCCAAATAACTACCGTTTAAAGTTACATCAAAAAACAGTATGGAAAAAGAATAAAATGAACTTGAACATCATTTGCAAGGAAATAAAAATGTGGAATAATCATTATTTATTATAGTTTTAAAGAATTTACTTTCATTTCAACATTACATTTAGTTCAAACACAAAGTTTCGCAATAAATTCAAACACATAATTTTAACAGTTTAAAAATTTTTCGTTTAAAATAACAATTTCATTAATGGTTTAAATGTTCCTTTTTGTTCATCTGACACCAGCTGACCTGGCGAACTTCGTATCGCCTAACAATTAGTTAACAACAAGTTTTTTTATTATTCGGTTTTTCCAATTTTTTCGATTTTTTCTTAATTAATTATTGATTTTAATGATATTTTAGTTGCTTTTGTCGGTTTTATCATATTTTTGTTTATTTACAGGATTTTACTTATTTTGTTGTATTTTGTAATTTTTACACAATTGTTCCTTTTTTTAATTGCGGTTTTTTCGATTTTTTGCATTTTCCTTTTATTTACAATTTTTGTAATATGGTTCAGTTTATTTTTCTTATTTCCATTTTTTTAATATTTATTCATTTTACATTACATTACTTATTTTTATTTTTTTTGGTTTTTCATCTTTTTTTGTTTTTATAATTTTTCCAATTTCTTCAATTTTTTTTTTCGATTTTTCCTCATTTTTTATACCTATCTTTTTTTAATTTACTCACTTTTTTATTTATGTTACCGATTTCATTTATGGTTTAAATGTTTGTTTACATTTATGTGACATTAAGAGTAAATTGTGAAGTATTTTTTTCGTGTTTTCAAATAATATATAGTAAAAAATAAATTATAGTAGGTAATATATGTATATTACAAATAGCGTTTAACTAATATAAATAGTTAATTGCCTTTTTCAAATGTTTTTGATTTTAAATAATATAAAAAAAAACTACATAAAAAATATATATAACACGGAGCTTTTCTTAAGGACTTAATGCTTCTTTGACTCCATTTAAAATTTATTTACTTATTTGAGGAAAATTATTTTTAACATAAAAATATTGACTCAAAAAAAATCACTTTTAAAGATTTTGTAATCAAAATAACAAATATATATTAAAAATAAAACCTGCCTGTAATTTTTGATATTGTTGTCGAAAGCTACGACACCACAATATTTTTTGTATGTAATATTTTTTTTATGAAATTTTCAGTTTCAAAAAACGTTACATTCGTTGAAACAAACATTGTCACGTATGTTTAAAAATATTTAGTATTCTTAAAATTAATTATTTTTATACGAATTTCAATTCACGTCTGACCCCATATTTGGTTTTTCATATTTTATGAATTTAAAAATAAATAGATAATTTATCTAATTGTATTTACTAAACTTTATAAAAAATATAAATTTTTATTTGCCCTTATTACACTTTTATTTAATTAAACTTAAATATAATATTTACGTTTTTTTAAATCTGAATAATTTTGATTAGTAAAAAATAGTGGTAATATACAGTAACAGCAAAAAATATAGATACAGAAGAAAATAAACTTACTAAACATTCTATCCTAATTATCTTGATCATCATTTGCAAGAAAATAAGAATGTGTTATAATCATTATTTATTATAGTTTTAAAGAATTAACTTTCATTTACAACATCACATTCAGTTCAACACAAATAGTTTCGCGATTTATTCAAACACATAATCTTGACATTTTTATTTTTTTTTTAAACTTTTTGTTTTATATTAAAAGTGTGTCTAAAATTCGTTTAAAATAACGATTTCATTCATGGGTAAAATGTTTGTTTATGTGACATAACGAGAAGATCGCGTTGAGATAGAAGTGTGCCCGGTATCATCGAAGTCAGTGTGAACATTACGAGGAGTGAAAACAGACTGACATCCGCACGGCAAAGCCAGTTCATAACAGACAACGTTGCCCAAGAAAACGCGATTCACTCGCATTTTTCACGAAACTACATATTATTGGCAACTTTGTGAAAACTTTCAAAAATTCTCTAAAGATTTTTTTTTATTACCTAATCAGTGGATCAATTTTTAAAATCTATCTAAAACTACTCCTATATTCTACATGGATGATCCCATTCTAACTGTGATATATAATGTCGTAGGTATATTGTTTGTTCTCATTTCTAATTAGTTAATAATCAATGAATCTTTGTGTTAATTGGATAATTATAAACACATTTCAACAATATTTTTATATAAACGATTATTTTAAGTTATCTCTTATAAGATTTTTGAAATTTTTTGAAAATATAGAAACAAAAATATATTAAATCATATTCGGGAGAATTATTATAATATATAAGACAGGGCGCAGCAAAAGTGACTTAAATTGATTTGACAAAATCTCTCTCATTAACGTCATGCTATATGTGCTTAAGGAGAAAGTGAGTGTCACATGTATTATTTATTTTTTTTTGGCCTTGGAAAATAATCCCATTTAGCCACGATTATTTTTATATTAATTAATTATTTTTTAATTTGTTTTAATTTATATTCTAATCAGCAGCATTCTCTCTCTCTCTCTCATACATGGCCCTACAATGCAACAAAGAAAATATAAGATGAGGTACAGCGGGATAAACTGGGGTACAAAACTTCACGTGTCACATGTGACATACGTTGAATTTAACGACAAATATGCTAAATGGTTTCTAAGCTTACAAGTTAGAGCGTTGCCGCATAAAGGCAAAGGTTGCTGGTTCGGGTCCTGCTGGATGAGACATGTTTCAATTTCTCATTAATCTCATTAAAAATATTCTTGTTTGTATACTTTCTAAAAATTTTAATTTTTTATAACTTTCTATTCAAAGAGAACTTTACAATATGTTACTTAAATGTCAGTATCGTATTATGTCAATTTCCAGTGTTTACCTATAATTTTTTATAGCAAACTAATTTCCCAATAAATTCTAATATTTATGATCAAACTGAAAAAAATTGACACACTTTTTGAAAGGCATTAAGTTAACATAGAATTCTAGTTCAATAACTTCTGTTCTTAAATTTTAAAGAGTTTTTGAATTGCATTTGTGTGATTTTAACGCCGTAACTAATGACTTTCCTTAAAAGTACAGGAGCGACTATCCGAAGGAAAATATTGCGTACACCACGCTTGCTTAAAAATTATGACGTTTCATCATACTTTCAAGAGACAGAGTAACACTATAAACAATTTAAAAAACAAAGAAATTTTGAATAAGAAAAAACAGTTAATAAAAAAGATGTCTAAATCCGACACAAAATTTTATATAAAAAAGTATATTGTAAAATATTCGTGCTAGTTCATCCTATGAAAAAAATTCAATTAACAAACTCATTAAGTATTATATTTTCATTGGTAGAAGGCTTTAAGTATAAAGTTTTTTGAAATACTTTTTTTTTGTGAAAAATATGATTTTTTTTTCAACAATTTTTTGTTAAAGAGTTTATTTATATATTGTTTATTAATGTCAACTACCTCAAATGGAATTGTGAAGTCTACAGCAACCCCAATATTGGAATTTTTTAAAATTATTTCTTGTTGTTTATTGTTCAGAATATTGTTTCCACGATTTCCAAAATTTTTTTTTTGCTTTTATCACAGGTCGACAGCTTTATTGTCAATTCTGAAATGTATCTGTCTATTAATGCACTATCCTTAATTTGTATAGCATTAGATGAGTTAGTTTGTACGTTTTTCTCGTGAAAATAGCATTAATTGGTTAATTGTTTTACCCAATCTTTTATTTATTTTTCTACAAGCATGCGTAAAACAACACTTGCCCGCACGCATTTTAATTGAGAAAATATCTCTTTCCAGCACGGAGTGCGGGTAAGATTTTTTCCCGCACCCATTTTTTTTATTAAATGAATATGTCCTCCGATAACCTTTTTGACAAACTATTGTATTATTACCTTTATCTTGTTGTACTACATACAAATAGTAAAAAATTAAGATTATTTTACATAAAAATAGGGATTTTTAAAACGTTTGTACCTCTGTAAACCTTACTCAATGCAACAACAAACTCACCTGTTTATATAGGGTTGCTATAGCTTCCGTCGTATATTTTTTGACACTATGAAAGGTTTAATTGCCACAATCGCATCTTTTTAAGTATCTGAATAATTTTAAACTATTTTTATGCTTGTAGAAAAAATATTGATCCTAATTATTGCGGAAATTAACTTTCCCGCACTTAACTACTTGCCCGAACTCCGCTTCGCGTCATTCGAGCATCGGCAGTTCGCGTGCGGGAAAGTATAACTTTCCGCACTTGTTAGGATATAGTACATTACGTAACGAGTGCGGAAAGCAGGTGATCCTATTACGAGTGCGTATTCTATTTTTCATCACTCCGTGAGGAAAGCTCTTGAATTTGTCTAAAATAAAAGGAAAAAAGGTAATAAAAGTAGTATTAGGTCTAATCCGCCTGCACCACGAAGGCGCTGAAGGAGGGTTGGGGGAGGCGGATCCCCCCCATTAAAACAAAAATGTTTAGAGTTAAGAAATTATAAAATTTTTAATAAAAAAAACTTTTTTATTACAAGATTATGTATAGTTATGAATCTTTGTTAAATGTAATATTTAAACAGTTGCCTAATTCTATAGACATATTTTTTTTATTCAACTTAAGTATATTAGATAATAATTGAGAATCAACAAAATCTTTATTTAGTAATGAAACATTTGATTGATTATATCGTGGTGCATTTACTACCGCGTTATCAAAAGCAAAACTATTAGAAAATTTATCCTTAATTTCTCTTAATTCACTTTTTCCTGCATTGTCGAAAGCAGTGCTTTCCGCACGAAGTGATAAAAATAACTATTTTTTTCTTTTCCAGTAATGATACTTAATGGTCTTATAAATGTGCTTATTTAAATTGGAGGGAATAGTTTGTTTGTCATTTGTAAAACATGCGAAAATTACAGAATATTGTACTCTGCTTAGGTACTCCTAAAAGTACGCCACCTGAGAAATATTCACAAACATTGAGTTGATGAGATAGTGTTAAGATATTATCTCATTTTAGGACTCAACTTTTAAAAAGCTAGGTCATAAATTGTCTTGTCCTAACGGGATTGTATATAGACTTCATTAACTATTAATATTTTTCATCAAACTTATTGTACTTAATACCAATCTAAATTTTACAGTAAATAAATATTATCAAATACATAACCAAACAATTATTGTTGTTATTTAATATAAAAACGTACCGTGTCTGTTTAAAAAAGTTTCGGTTCAAAATTTTAAAATTTAAAAAAAAAAAGTTACAAAACATTTACCAATGCCATGTTATTTATTGTAAAATTAGGTTTTACAACAATGCTTTTAGACAGTTTGGAGTTTATAATTGAAATTACTACATTTAATACAACAAAGTTGCAAAGTTCTTTTTTGACAGACCAATTTAATATTAACAAATTTTTTGGCAGGCAAAAAAAAGTGGAATAAAATACAAACACATATTGTAACGAGATAACCGAATAAGAAAACATCATATCATTATGCTAGGTACGCCAGTAGGGTATTGTTAAACTACATATCCGTTTTTAAACTTCAAAGTGCTCCCTCCAATCATGGACCAAACCAGACTAGTTTGACGTCGTTTGTCCTGCAAATTAGTCTGACGGGTTCAGATACTCCGTTTTTCTAAAGTTTATTTCGAGCCCCGCTATTCTTCTTTTAATTTTCACACCATATAACTAAGATCTTCAGGGTCTTCTGCAACGAACACCTGATCATCCGCAAAACTTAGAGTATAGGAAGGAAGATAAGAACTTCAGAAAGTTCAAAGGAATGTGGTGTTGGTGGGTGTGTTGGATGTGAGGACCCTGTTGTAGGACTTATGTCCATTTCAGGGAGTGAATGGGAAGGTTTGAATGGTGTTAGGATCAGTCGCCGGCCCTGCTTTCATAAACCTCTTCATTTGTAGCAGGTTAGTGTTGCTTATCTGTAGCTCCTGTGTCTTCTGGTTCCAAAGCTCCTTGATTGTGCCTTAACCGTCATTCTTTTTTGGGTGTCAGTGTAAGTGTGTGTGGAGTGTGACCCAGGTAGTGCTACAATGTGACTTAGAGTATATATATATATATATATATATATATATATATATATATATATATATATATATATATATATATATATATGTTAATTTTCGAATTGGCACTGCCATTCCTTCGCATTTAAACAAACTGTAAACAAAGATGGGGACGTGGGGCATCTTTGGAGAAGCCCTTTTGTAGCATGAATTGTTGAAGTCAACCTATTTCCTACTTTTATGGTTGCGGAGGTTTCTTTGTATGTTAACAAATAACAAACACTATGAAAGACTTATTATCATTTAAATTAAAACTAATTTGTCATAATACATATTCTTCGAGGTAAATTAAAAGACATAATCAATATTAACATATTAAAATCAAGTATAACAATGATTGATCCAATATTTTGGCAAATTTTAATTTTTAATTATTAACAGTAACGGATGTTTAATAACGATAAATTGACGCTAAATAAATATCTTATCAGACTTTTAGTAACCGTCAATTGTGGAGGAGGAAGATATTTTCTAAAATTCAATTTAATTTCTGCTAAATCAAGTTGCAGCAGATAAATACTTGCCTCTTTTTATCTTTTAGTTTTAAAAACGAAACCGAATATTTTTTATCTTCTTAATCATGATCAACAATTTTAGCAGTGTAATATATTGCTTGTTTCTTATATTCGAATAAATAATATTAGAAGTTATTAGGTTGGCTCGGCAACGCCAACGGTGTAAAAGGTTCATATCAATTTTTTAAATGACAATTTTTCTGTCTGTCATTGTTAAATGGATATTTATTCACAAAAAAACATTAGAAGTATAAACTATTAGAAATAAAAAATTTTGGTCATAAAACTAATTGTGAAACGTTATCTACGCATATATTTTTAAGCCAAGATAAAGTCAAGATTTTTAAAATGTTACCTGTTTTTTAAGCAAATATAACTTCATAGTTTTAAAAGAAATACCAAATATTTTAACCAACACAAAGATTTTTTTAAGTGAAAACTCTAATAAAACTTTTTAATTTTTTAAATGCAAATGAACAGATTTGTTTTTATTTGTGAAAGTGCACCAGAATGCATTTATACAAATTATTTTGGTTAATAACTTTTTATGTCTTTTAATCAATTGCCAATTGCCAACCTTAAATGTGGTGTGTTCGACGAACCAGAGAGAGATTTATAATAAAGATAAGGAGATATAACAGACTGCAGAAAAATCTAAGCTCCAATGGCTGAGTCAAAAGTTGCTAAGATAAGCATGCCAGTTTTTTTAAAGAAAATTAAGAGAATAGTAAAGAAACTTTATGAAGCTCTTTAGAGTTCACTTTTCTGTGTCAAAACATAACCCACTACGACAGCGTTACAACGGTATTACAGACTATAAATCATAATTTATGGCACTAAGAATAGCTGAAAGTGCCATTACCACAGTACAGGAAAATCAAGACATGTATTTTGTTAATTTAGTACACACTAAATATAACAGAAACATATATCTATGTGTTTTAGGCAAAGTAATACATATGCAATTTTGCACTATGGAATAAAATTAATTTAAGAGCTTCTTAGGAGCAGATTATATTGCTATTAGGCCTCTTAACACCTCAATCCTTAAGTTGTCTTCGTTCTAATATACGAGTGACTAGTAAAACTTAAAGTTCTGGCGGAACCAAACAATACAAAATAGTTTGGATGTCAGGACTAAGCAAAATATAAGGCACGAAGAAAGCTAATATATTGGCAAGAAACTGATTAGCCACAATGTTCTAGGGCCAATGCCAGTTCAAGGAGTACTAAAAATACGATTTGGAGCCGGACGGATCCCTAAATCCGAAAACAACACAAAAAACCACTGTACACACTTTTTAGGTCAAGTCCAAAGCAGAATGTGTAATCAAAAAATAGAGTGCTAGAAGAGCTGACACAGGGGCTTGTCACCGGACCAGGAACAAACAATCACCGTAGTGAAAAAAAGTGGACCATTTTTTATTGGTTTATTTTTCTCACAATTATTTGAATTTCATTTTAGAAAAAATCAGGAGCATATTAACACAAAAAAACAAAGTACACAAAAAAATAAAATGTCTATTTAAACGGGATACAGAATAAGGAAAGGACCTTTACTTAAAAGTTTTTATGTTATGTATTCCAGAATCTTGTTCTCGCAAAGACTACAATATTCGTTTGTTCTATATAAGAGGATGTATAAACAGTTAAGGAGAGTTAAAATAATTCATTGTTATTGTAAAACTGTTTAGACGTCATCCAGCAAAGTTCTGTAACAATCTGTAACAATTTTGGTGAATAAATTGTGTTAAATTGGTGTCAGATGTGAGATGAAGATACAATAATGCCTGAAAAGAAGATAAATGAGCTATTGGTGGCTGAGCCCAGAAGAAAGCTAGAAGAATGCAAATCCGTATTGTTTAGTAGGCTCCGTAAATACTACCTAAGTAATAATTTGGACCCTGACGCTGTGGAGTTCAAAGACCCGATGTAAAAAGCAATTTCTGAACTGTCGCAACGACTGACGAACCAAAAAGAAAAACAAATGCATTAACTTTCCCAACTGTCGCAACGAATGACGAGCTAACAAGAGGAACAGATGCAACAACTTTCCTAATGACAATTCGGATCCAATTGACAGTTTTGTCGCTGAATACATACAACAAAAGTAAAAGGCCATAAATATACAGAATAGAATTTGAGGTTATTTGACGAACTCAATTACTTATTTACATCATAAACTAAAATAAATTACTTATTACATTATTAATTTAATGATAATTTACAGTGATATAAGTTGTTAGGTTCATCTTTACGTTTGTAAAATTTGAGGTTAATTACTTTAATTTAGATTTTTATTTTGTTACACTCAAAGAAGTATAACTTCCTACCTGTCTACATAAGTACAAATACACACAAGTGATTTTTTATTTAAATTATCAAGATTATTTAAAAATGTAGACCAATAATTTTTATAAACGAAGCGCTTTTTAAATATCTATGTTAGCCAAGCAACTGTTGGTCTTAGGAAACTTTTTTAGGTTTTTAAATCTTTGTCTTAACGCCAGCTATAATTATCATTATAGTACAAACTTGTACGTTGCATTATACTGTTAAACTGTTAATAGTTGTACTGTAAATTGTCAACTTCGTTAAATTTACGAGTTTACGTGTACTCGAAAAAGTTGAGTGACAAAGTTTTGAAATTATAAGTTAGTTTGGATAAAAACTAATAAAATGTCATTAACAGCGTTTAATAAAAAACGGGTGTGGCAGTCAGTGGGACTGCCAGGAAAAGTTCTACTTCTATGCAAGCGCCCGGGCTTAGAAGTTTGTATGGGAATGATTTGGCAAAATCAGTATATGCTTGAAGCATGGACCTACTTTACTATAAAGTCAAACTTCCGTGTTCATTTAATAGGTTAAAATCAAATCTACAGTAAAAAAACAAATTCTCATCGTATAATAAAACTCTTCATAATTGCAATAGTATGTTAAAAAATATCGCTTATTGATTAAAATCTATAAATATTTATTGCGAAAATATATATCGTGTGTACATAAAACTAAAAACTGTATAAAGTAATAGGTTAAACCGTGCTCCAACATGTACAGTGTCAAATATTTTGACTAGCTTATAGGTTGGCAACAAGGTGAGGGGGCCTTTTTAGTAGAGAGAAATAAAAGGAAGAGAGTGATATAAAAATAGCATTTAATAGCAAAACTTCAAGAAGAAGTCACATAGGTAGTGTATTTGTTGACCATTTGCACCAGGTATTCATGCCAAGTCATAAAAAGTTAAACGCGAAAATTTCCGAAGAAGTAACCTATAAGCTTATATAATGCGATAAATGACAGAATATTTATAATATTTATAATAATTTTGTGGAAATAATAAAAGAATATTTATAAAATTTATTATAATTTCCCAAAAGGTTAACTGAAATACAATTTTTTTTAAAAAAACTTTGTTTATGTAGCCAACAACCTCAAAAGCATGGTGGATATAATATAACCTATACTTCAACCATGTGACAATACTTTAGACTACAATACAATCCGGTTTTCCGAATTCTGTTACATAGGTAGGTACTCCAGGTAACAAAAAATTGATATCTGGACTCTGCCACGGATTACAGTATTAAAGATTAGGTTCCCAAATCATTAGGGGGTCTCTACGAACCAATCAAAAGATTAGCAATGTAGGTATCCAAAAAGTTAATGATATTGTTAACTATATAATAATAATAATAATGTTTATTCGCATAAATTACATACAGAATATAAACTTTTAAGAAAAAACAGTACAAATAAACAGGTGTACCACGAAGTACGACAAAGATACTTGTGTGTGGTATAACACAAAAAATACAAGAAATATAATTACTGGATACATACAACAATTTGTTTAAATTTACCCTGATGCTAAATAAAAACATATATTAGGTATTTTGTTTTTAATTTTTAATATTTTTAATACAAATACATAATAATAACAATAACTGGATCATTGAATCAGTTCCGCTACAAAATTTCTGGACATAGCAAATACAAATTGTTTTACTTTTTTTTTTGTATAGAGACTCGCTGGTTTCATTCCTAATATCGAGTGGAAGTGAATTATAAATTTTAGGACCCAAATATGAGTAGCTTTTTTGACCGATACTTTTTTGCATGTGGGGAGTAGTAAATTCCGTTTTATTTCGCGTGTCATATTTGTGACTTCAATTTATCAGTTCGTGTTTGTTTGCGTGTTGGATGATACAGATATTTGTATAAAATAGTTGCCTGATATCAAATATTTCACTCTGAAAGTAAAGAGTATTACTTGGACAATCATAGCTTTGATGAAGAATTGTCCTAAGAAAACGTTTTTGAAGGATTTCTAATGCTGAAAGATGTGTTTTTGAAACTCCACCCCAGCCCACTATTCCGTAATTTAGATGGGGTTCCACTAAACTTTTATATATCATTTGCTTTTGTTTAAAGCTAAGTATTTTACAAATTTCTTTGAATTTAAATAATATATATCGTAACTTTTTTAAAAGATGTTGTATGTGTTGATCCCACCTTAAATTTTGATCTATTATAATACCGAGATATTTAACTGTTTTACTAGGAGATATTGCAAGATTTTCAATAAGCAGTTCATAATTTGGAAGAGCATTGGCATAAGAACTAAATGGTAAGTAGACTGTTTTGCTGATGTTCAGCGACAGAAGTCTGAAATCGAGCCACTTCTTGACAGCTTCCAAATCTTGTTCTACTTTCTGTTTTAAACTGAACCAGTTGCTATCTACACAAAACAATACGGTATCGTCGGCGAAACTGATGATTTTGCAGTTTGTTTCTAAGATAAATAGGTTATTTAAGTAAATATTAAACAGGACTGGTCCTAAAACCGTCCCTGAGGCACTCCACATGAGATTATTTCTTCACTACTATATGTATCTTTTATTTTTACTTTTTGTTTTCTGTTCATTAAATAATTTCTAAAAAGGTCATGTGGAATACCCCTAATACCAATATCCTCCAGCGTGTTTAAAAGGATTCCATGATCGACAGTGTCGAACGCCTTGGCTAGGTCTAGAAAAACTCCTATTGAGGGATTGGATTTATCTATAGCACTGTACATTTTTTCTGTTAAAGATTTAATGGCATCCTGTGTTGATCTATTTTGTCTGAATCCGTATTGTGATGTAAATAGCAATTTGTGTTTTTCTAAAAATTTATTTAGTCTTATTTGAATTACGTTGTACTTAATTACATAAAATATAATATATAAAAACATAAGAAATGATTTGAATTTATTTTATATTCCCAATAGGTACATGGGCTGGGTGCGAAGGATAGGGTGGGAGAACCACGAATCGATCGCAGCGCTCACCGTGGCTAAAAAAGAAACTTACGGCGGACGATTAATCACTTTTTACTAAGAATTTTACATGTATTTCACTTATCCATGCGTCGATTTAAAAAGTAAATAAACCTTCGTCACGAAACCTGCTGTACAGTCAACTGCAACAACAATGGCAAAAATAGTGATCAGAAATTCTATAAATTTCCATAAAAAGTCGGAAACGAGAACAACGTGTGAAGTAGTGAATAATCGCTATCAAGAGGAAAAAGCTAATAAGCTAACTCAAAAAGCAACATTTTAAATATTTCCTATATTTAGTAGATACCTATGTTGTAGGAAGCATCACGTTTTATTTTTACGTCTTGCACATGTGAAGCCAAAACTAATTCTTTACCTTTGTTGGTTGTTTGAGGTTGGAAAGTTATATCGTAAGTGATTGCTTAAAAAACAGTTTTAATTATTAATTTGGCCATGTTTTACTGAAAATACACAAAACGTCTGCATTATTAACGGCATTATAATCATATTATCATCTATAATGCGATAATCGATTATATTTATTTATTTTTTTAATTACTTCATGTGAAGTCCGCCGTGATAAAGATCATCTATACTACCTAAAATTTAATGATTTTGACATTTTAGACGGAAAATAAAAAAGATAAATATTATTATTGACGCTATAGATTTACATGATCAATACATTTGGGTAGAAAACTAATAAATTACGATGTTTCATTGGAAATAATTATTTGTTTACGTACTTTTCGTAATGACAGTTAGCCATTTGATATTTCAAAGTCCGCCGTAATTGTAAACGCAAGGTGCCGCTGTCATCGCGCACCCAGCGGATACAAATTTAAACACTCGGCGATGAAATTTGCAACCCAAAAAAATAAGCTCTCGCCCAATATATTTATCTATATATTTCATTGTGAATACTTAATTCAAAGTCTACAACAATCTCTTTTGGCTTAAAATATAAACCCAACACTTAAAAGGAGGAATACGTTGTTTTATAAGACAGTAATCAAAAAACAACCCGTACATAATAGCCATTTTTAAAACTGAATCTGATAGAAAGTGTTGTAGAAAATTTAAATGTTCCGTTCATCATAATACACTCTGACTTAAACAAAAGATTTTTTTGCCTGATATGTAACCATGGGAAACAATTCCTCACGATTTCTACGAAGATGTAAATCATGATCAGTATTGGTAATATAGGCATGATTTTTCTTCTGGGTTTATGTTCTCCGCAAAATTATTTGATTGCAATTCTCGAATTATTAATTTTGATGGTTTCTTAGCTTTTACTTTTCTTTTTACACTATTACTTACTGCATATCTTTTTAAAACCATGATGTTGTTTTCCTTTGACGTTTACTAGTAGTTTAGCTGTACATTTAGCGTTACAACATATTTATTGAATTTTTTCACACTTGCTAGTATTAGCTTTGTAAATCTTAAAATTATTCAACAAAATTAAGTCATTCGCTTTTTCACTAAACATTACATTCACCAAACTAAGAATTAATTTACTACTTTTTCCTGCTTAATCTTACCCTAATACTACACTTTTGGAAACTCTTTAGGTACCTATTAGATATTTAAATCCTTAATACGTAATAGTAAACGTTATTGTTCCTGACAGAGTTTGGACTTTTCACTAATCCCTTAAGTCTTAAAAATCAGGTAAAATTTTCATTTGTAGTAGAATACGGGTGCGCCCAATACAATGCTCATTACTGAATATTATTATTTATATTATTAATATGAAAAAAAATAAACTTAATATGTTAACATACGTGACAAAATAATAAAATAATCTGTCAAACACAATGTGATACGTCACTATAATACAATAATATTAGCTCAGACTGTTTTTTTATATCTATCTCTTTTCAATGAACCGAATATTTAAACGGTATACAAGGGACTTTTAGTTAAGACTAATAACATGTGTTAAATATTTCATCTTTGTTTTTACCGACCAATATACCTTATACGTGTTTATGTCTCTCTCTTACTGACACCATTATATATGTAATGATTTTTCTCATTTAACCCTACACAAATTTCTTCTGCCGAGGGCACAAATAGAAGTATAACTTCAAAATTATTATTTTTCTGGAGTTTGGTTAAACATAAAAGTCGTCTGGTGCAAATGAAATACCTAATTTTATCTTAAAATAATCTTTAGAGGATATTAAAGCTGTATTGACATACCTTGTAAATATGTCAGTTGAAAAAGGCATTTTTCATCTCAATTATTTACTGGTTCTGCCGTTATATAAAAATGAGGTTGATGGGAAACTATGGCCCTGTAACAATTCCTTGTAGCTTCTCAAAAGTTTTTGAATACGCATTACTGGATCATTTTTGGCTGTTCTCTAAAATCAGCACGGTTTAAAGCATGAAAAGATCTTTTGCTTTGATTTTATAATTAAATAATGGATTATCTTGAGGCTGGCCAGTATCCTACTGCGATTCTGTGTGATCTAATCAGAGCATTTGATTGTGTCTGCTGACTGTTCTTGAGATGTACTGTATTAGAGAAGTTTCATTGAAATGAGTCTCAATATTCCTTAAAAATCGGAATCAACATACAGGGTGTCTCATTATATTCTGACTGTTTTTAAGAGCTTATATCTTCGTAACGGTTCTAGATCATACGATGCGGTTTTTACAGTTAGGTTTAAAATTACCGTAAGTTTTGTTCTGACACATTTATATAAATGGCCTACTTCCGGTTTACCCGCTAGAAAAGTGGCGTATTTCTAGAAAACAGTAGATGTAATTTTTTAAATGGGAGACCCTGTATATTTAGCAATTTTCTAAAAGAAGCATATTTTTACTTTATAACAATACCTTAAAGTTTAAAATCGGTGCACAGAAAGGGAAGTTAAAATTAAAAAACTACATCTACTGTATTCTGAAAATACGCCATTTTTCTATCAGGTAAACCGGAATTAGGCCATTTTATATAAACTTGTCACAACAAAACTTAAGATAATTATAAACCTAACTGTGAAAACCGCATCTTATTATCTACAACAGTTTCGAAGATATAAGCTTTTAAAAACAGTCAGAATATGATCAATTTTGAGAAGAAAAAAACATTGCAAACATATGAATCTTGTCTGTTAAACTAAAGCATGGGTGTCCCACACAGATCTGACTTGAGACCCATACTATTTATTCTTTCTGTTTATAAAGCAGACATGGTAATTGGTAGGAATAAATTTGTAGCGTATGCATATGATTTTTCCATAATGGTATCAGGAAACAATGATGACGAAAAAACTTTACTAGTTTGGCTTTGTTTTTTAATGTGGATAAAACACAGTAAGTAAGATTTCACAATTGGCAGAAAAAGGTAAATCAAATAAGTGTTGCTATTGGTAAAACTAATCTTAAACGTACGCATGAAAGTGTGCATTTCTTAGAATTCATATTGATGAGTCTCTTAATTGGAAAAGCCAGTGTAAGGTGCTTTGTCAGAAAATCAATTTGCTAAAAGATACCCTTGCATTAATTTGCGAGAGGTGCTGTTTTTGGGACAGCTTGTCAGTCAGTACATTGCACAAGTTGATTCTCTGCTCAGATATGTAGTGAGTTTATGGGTTAATTTAGTTGATGCAGTAAATGTTTTTATTAAAAAACAGAGAGTACTGCGCTGTATGGCAAAAATTTTAGAAAGACAATCTTGTAAACCTGTGTTTAAATAATTTGGTATCCTTCCTCTCCCTTGTCTGCATATTTTTAAGTTTTTTGCACATGTATTTCAAAATCGGTGTTAATTTGACCGTAATTATCATATTGACAAATACAATATACGATAGCCTGGTGAGCTTTACGTGCCTTTAGCACAATTTGTTCTTGCATACAAGCACCTAACTACGTGGGACCTAAACTGTTTAACAAACTACCTTTTGATGTAAAAACTTTTAGAAGAAAATTAAAATTTTTTTTTTGTATATGTGTTTTAATAATATATTTAGGCTTTTTAGTATTTTTTATGGATAAAATAGTTTGTCCACGACTGTTCTACAAAACGTTCACTATACTAGTGCTTCATAAAGAATAATAGTACCTATTATTCACTAGTGAATAATGGTTCATTATTCACTGCATGACGTCACAACAGAACGTATGTCCAAACTTTATTAGAAAATAACTCATATTAGACAAATTTTATATTTTCCTTTGACATTTCAACCGTATTTATATGTCAATGGTGTAAACAAACAAAACACATGTATAAAGAATCGACCTACCTTTTACCACTACATCTAAGCTACACACTTTAATCTTTAAATTTAGATCGTAGTTAGTGTAAGTCATATACATTTGAAACTTCAATTACATTAATTATAGCGTAAATTTAGAATTTTAAAGTTGTGATTATAGCAATTGTGTCGTGGACAAAGTATAGTATTCTATTCGTGTATAATGGGTATTATTCACTCAGATGATTTACAACACTCGCCTGTGGCTCGTGTTGTAAACTTCATCTTCGTGAATAATAGCTACCATTATACGCTCGTTGAATAATATACTATTTGTAGTGTTTGTGAATCATACATAGGTAAATTGAATACCAATACTAAATACTACACTATCTCGAGCTCCCGTTAGTGAGTACTTTGTGCGCTGTGAGTAAGGGTGTACGTGCTATCTATCGGCAGTTGGCGAGCCAGTGACGAAAAGCTATTAAAATATACAACAAGTGGCGACGAGGTAAAGGTTAGTAAAAAAAAAAACAAGAAAGGTGGAATAATAATAAAAATAATAAAAATAATAATAATAATAATAATAATAAAAAAAAAGAAAAACTAAAATGAAAATTTAACAATGCTATAAAGTGAATTGGGTTAATATTAAATTCATCCTATAATAGAATCATATTTAAATCAACTATTTTGTTAAAACTGTTACAAGTTATTATTATTATTATTATAATAAAATTAAAGGACAATAAAATTTTCGTTCAAAATAAAAGCAAGGTCACCATATTTACCGCACTATGTTAGTCATAAACGAGATTCTCTCAATTTAAAAAACAGTTTTTTTTCTTTCACTGAATTTACTTCTTATCATTAGCATGCTAAACAACTTTATCGCTTGAAAAGAAAGAGAAATCAGTCAGCGATGGCGTTATAATATAATTTAATAATTTATAATAAAGAAAATTGAATCGAAAAAAAAAGCTTTATGATTTAAATATTATTACAAATTGATGAAACGCAATTTATAACCTCCATTAAATTGGAATTAATTGGTACAAAAGTACCCCCATTAAATTGGAAATAAAGCCATTAAATTGGAATAAAGCCATTAAATTGGAAATAAAGTACGAAGTTAAAGCTAAACTCGTTAAATTGGTACGAAGGTACCCCCATTAAATTGGAAATAAAGCCATTAAATTGGAAATAAAGCCATTAAATTGGAAATAAAGTACGAAGTTTAAGCTAAACTCGTTAAATTGGTACAAGGGTACACCCATTAAATTGGAAAAGCTATTAAATTCGAATAAAGTACAAAGTAAAGTTAAAACTCATTATATTGGTAATAATACAAATATAGAAGTAAATTCATTGAATTGAAACTATTTGGTACAAAGGTGCCTCCATTAAATTGGAAAAGGAAAAAATGGAAATAACTGTCGTTGTTCCAGAGTGGTGATGTCCAATAACTTACCGCCCTTAGAAAAGCTAGACTTAGAAGGAGATAATGCCTCCTTAGGCCAACGGTGGGAAAAATGGAAACGGTCCTTGTACATATATCTGGAAGCCAATGAGATCACAACACCGTTGAAGAAAAGAGCAACGCTTTTATTACTTGGCGGACCGAATCTCCAAGAAATATATTATAACTTACCAGGTGCTAACGCAAACCCCGCCGTGGACAATGACGTTTTTGAAATCGCTATTCAGAAACTCGACGATTATTTTACACCGAAACAGAGTAAAGTTTATGAAAGACACATTTTTCGTTTAATAAAGCAAGAGGAAGGAGAAAAATTTGAAAAATTCTTGGTAAAACTAAGGAAACAGGCAGAAAAGTGCAAATTTGATAAAGTGGAGGATCACCTAATAGATCAGATTACAGAAAAATGTTTATCGGCCGACTTGCGAAAGAAAATTTTGACAATAATAGGCGATAGTATAACATTAGATAAAATAGTTACAGAAGCCAATACGCTGGAAGTTGTAACTCGACAAATGGAAGAATATGGACAAGAACGCAAAAATCAAGAAATAAACGCAGTAAATCCTTTCAAAAATGAGTGGAATGTAACCAAACGTAAAGCACAAAACTACAGTTATAACATGAATAAGAAATGTAATCGATGTGGAAATTTCAAACACACATCGAATGATAAAATCTGCCCTGCGATCGGAAAAACATGTCATTCTTGTGGAAAAACAGGTCATTTCAGACAATATTGCAAAACTCAATTGTTTAAAAGAAAGATACCTGAAAAGGAAAGGACTACAGAAGAACGGCCAATTAAGCAGATCCGGAAACGAAAAGAAGTTGACAACATATCGGAGGAGGAGGAGGTAGATTACGTTTTTAATATCGACAATAATGCAAATATAGAATGTGATATTGGTGGAGTAAAGATAAGAATGTTAATCGACTCTGGGTCAAAGTATAACCTTATATCGGAAAAAACTTGGAATAATTTGAAAAAGGAAGGAATAGTATGTTTTAGCCAAAATAATAGATCAGATAAAACACTGTTTGCATACGGCAGCAAAACTCCGTTAGAAATTATGGGATCATTTGAGACTACAATCTCAGTAAACAAGAACCAGGAACGTGCAAACATATATGTCATCGCAAATGGGACAAGAAATCTATTGGGTAAAGACAGTGCTATACAACTGGGAGTTTTGAAAATTGGAATCGACGTCAATGAAATCGGAAATAAACCGTTTCCAAAGTTCAAAGACGTATTAGTGGAAATTCCTATTGATGAATCCCAAAAACCTGTTTGCCAGCCATATCGACGAATCCCAATACCGTTAGAGGACAAAGTAGAGTTAGAAATTAAAGAATTACTAGACAATGATATAATAGAAGAAGTACAAGAGGCGTCCAAGTGGATATCCCCAATAGTACCCATACTAAAAGATAATGGAGAAATACGGCTGTGTGTAGATATGAGGCGTGCCACTAATGCTATATTGCGCGAAAATCATCCTTTACCCACAATGGAACATCTATTACCAAAGATCAGAAAGGCTAAATATTTTACAAAACTGGATATAAAAAATGCGTTCCATCAAGTAGAGCTACACCCAAATTCTAGGCATATTACAACATTTATAAGTTCAAAAGGCCTTTACCGCTACAAACGTTTAATGTTCGGAATTACATGTGCCCCAGAACTTTTCCAAAAAATCATCGAAAAAATGCTTCTTAAATGCGATGGAGTCATAAATTTCATCGACGATATTTTAATATACGGCTCTACCGAAGAAGAACATGATATGCGTCTTAAAAAAATACTACAAGTATTTAAGAGAAATAACGTTCTTTTAAATGAGACTAAATGTATTTATAAATTACAAAGGGTTAATTTTTTAGGACATGAGTTAACACCCGAAGGAGTTAAGCCACTAAACAAGTATATAGAAAGTGTAACAAAGTTCAGAGTTCCAAATACTATTGAAGAACTACAAAGCTTTCTGGGTCTGATTAACTATATCAACAAATGGATACCAAATCTTGCTACGTTAACAGAATCTTTAAAACGACTATTAAGAATGAAATTTGGTAAAAATGCTAATATCAAAAAATTTTGGACAAGAGACCAAGATCAGGCTTTTGAAAATTTGAAAGAAGCACTAAAAAAAAATTCAAACCCTCGGCTACTACGATGTTAATGACAAAACCGAAGTTATCGCCGACGCGAGCCCCGTTGGTCTTGGAGCAGTATTAGTTCAAACTGACTCTAAAGGTCCTAGAGTGATTGCTTACGGAAATCGCACATTAACAGATTGCGAGCGCAGATATAGCCAAACAGAAAAGGAAGCCCTCGCTTTAGTTTGGGCAATAGAACACTTCAACGTATTTTTATTCGGAAAAGAATTCGACCTAGTCACTGATCACAAGCCGTTGGAGATTTTGTTTGGAGTGAAGTCGAAACCCTGCGCTCGGATAGAAAGATGGGTGTTAAGGTTGCAAGCCTACCGTTATAAAATAAAATACAAGCCCGGAAAAACAAACATAGCAGATCCACTATCACGTCTTTGCATACCATCGGAGTGCTTAAAATTGAGAACAGAAACCGATGAACACATAAATCAAATCATAGAACATGCAAAGCCTCATGCAATTTCCATGGCCCATATAAGAGGAGAATCCGAAGAAGATCCTGAAATATGTAAAGTAAAGCTAGGCATAGATAACGGTGACTGGGATGACAGTGTTAAAGGGTACAAAATATTTGAACAAGAGTTATGTTTATTTGATAATATACTGTTAAGAGGCAATAGATTAGTCATACCATCTAAACTCCGTAAGACAGTTTTAGATGCAGCACACGAAGGACACCCCGGAATCGTAGCAATGAAGGGACGCTTACGACGTGAAGTATGGTGGCCAAGAATTGATAAAGATGCTGAAAACTTAGTTAGGAGTTGTAGAGGTTGCACATTAGTTGGGCTACCAAACCCACCAGCACCTATGAAACGTCGTGAACTCCCGGAAGCACCCTGGGTAGATGTAGCAATAGATTTATTGGGGCCATTGCCCAGTAACGACTACTTACTAGTTATAGTAGACTATTACAGCCGGTATAAGGAGATAAAATTAACAAAAACCAGTGCTTCAATAATCAAAATGTTAAAAGAAATCTTTAGCCGATTAGGTTATCCTTCATCTATTACAGCAGACAATGGATGGCAGTTTATAAGCCAAGAATTTAAAGAATATTGTAAAGAATGCAACATAACCCTTTATCACACAATCCCCTACTGGCCTCAACAGAATGGGGAAGTGGAAAGACAAAATCGTGATATATTAAAACGACTAAAAATTGGAAAACTCGAGAAAAAGGACCTACAAGAGATTTTAAACGAATATTTGATGATGTATAATTCCACTCCTCATTCTGTGACAGGAAAAACACCTACAGAGTTATTTTTCAAACGATTAAACAGAGATAAAATTCCTACATTGCAAGATATACATAATAATGAAGATGATACAGAAGTTAGGGATAAAGATAAAGAAATAAAAGGAAAAGGGAAGGAGTATGGAGATAAAAGAAGGAGAGCTCAGGATACGGACTTGAATGAGGGGGAAAAAGTGTACATAAAGGAGATGGACAAATCGAACAAACTTACGCTAAATTACAACCCTACACCATACATAGTTGAGAAAAGGTAAGAAGGAGATGTTACAGTTAGAAATGAAGAAACTGGACAAATATTAAGAAGGAACGTACTGCATTTGAAAAAAGTAGAAGGCGAATGGAAAAATCAGAATAAAAAGGATTCAGATAATGACATTGAAAACCACGACCATATCCAATAGTAAGGAATGGCATTGTTGTTTAAAATATTTCACTTTGTTGATTTGTCAAAGTATATATATATATAAATTTGCTTTGTTAAAACATTTCATTCTGCATTTAAAATATTATTTGTTAAAATGTTGGAAAATTAAAATATTATAATGTAAAGTATATATTATTGTTAAAATGTTTCGATTATAAAATGTTATTTGTTTAAAATAATTTTCTAAAAGTTTAAATAAAGTTTTCATAAGGAAGGGATGTAGTGTTTGTGAATCATACATAGGTAAATTGAATACCAATACTAAATACTACACTATCTCGAGCTCCCGTTAGTCAGTACGTTGTGCGCTGTGACTAAGGGTGTACGTGCTATCTATCGGCAGTTGGCGAGCCAGTGACGAAAAGCTATTAAAATATACAACACTATTATTATTATATTAAAAGGACCAAATTTTTGACGAAATACTTTAGAAATCATACAGCAAAACTTTTAAAATGCAACATTTATATTAACAGCGACTGAAATAATTTTTGCATTTTTGCTTAAATTTCGTTCAACACAATCCCTGTTCAGATTTAGCAACCTCGAAAACATAAAAAATTACCAACATTGACCATTCACTTAACAGTTGATATTCGTGTTCAATATAGCATCATTTTAGGGGTAGCTGCCGCTCGTTTATTGTGAAACAGAGTAAATTCCTAATTTAAAGAGTATTGTTGGCTACAAACTGGGCTGTGGTCAAATATTATTAATTTATAATTTAAAAGATATAGAAAAAATATATATTTTGATAGAAACTTTTTGTTTAACTATACCTACAGACCTATTTAGATTGTTGAGTCAATACTCCTAACATTTAATTTATACATTATTATCAGTACACACCATAAAAGATAAAACAAAATTTATTGTATAGTTTAAATTAAACTTAAAAAAAAAGAAATCGGCTTTCGTGTGTACGCGTTTTTATATAGCATTTTTAACAGTATTTTTAGCACTACATAAAAATATTATACTTTGGACTCGCGCACTATTCGTTAACATTTTAATATCCTCAGAACTGACGAAACAAACTGTTAAATCAGGATTTCCATAGATTCATGTAAAAAAGTTGGTTTGGGTCGATTACTTTATTTACTATATTTACTGCTAAAATATTTTAAATTACAAATTAGCTACGATATGTTATTCATATTTTAGATAACTTACTAACGTAGGTATGCCCTAAAAGTGTTGGCACAAAATTCATTGGCTTTAATTTTAACATTAACAATAAACAAACTTTGTTTACTTAGTTTACTATCAGTTGAGATTTATTTATTTTAAACTAGCTGTACCCGCGACGTCGTTCGCGTAGCGTGTTTATTGTTGTATAAAAATTTCTTCCTCCACCCCGTAAAAGGGGTAAGATTTACACACTATATGTTAAGTTTAAAAAGGACAAATACATCTGTGAAAACCGCATTCAACTCGGATTAGTAGTTTTCATGTGATGCGCGCACAAACATACAGACAGACAGACTAAAAAATCTAACCAACTTTTTGGGTTCTATATCGATGTACACGCGACGTCGTTTGAGTGGCGTGTCGATTGTTGTATAAAAATTTCTCCCTCCACCAGATGTTAAATCGAATACATCTGTGAAAACCGCATTTGAATCTAATCAGTAGTTTTCATGTGATGCGCGCACATACATACAGACAGACAAAAAACTTTAACCACATTACTGGTTTCTATATCGATGTAGTAACACCACCCGGTAATTATTTTTTAAATATCTTTAATGTTCAGAATTTTTATTTTTACAGTTTTATTATATTTATAGATTTGAAGCTGTATGTCGTATAAATCAGAAATAAAAAAGTATTAACAAGTTCGTCATTCTAAAATCTGTCGTATATATAATATATTCCAGAATTAAATTATTTCACGCAAACTCACTGATAGAGCAATACCATAATGCCAGCAGGAAATACTGTGTCGGAATCTCCCAATAAATAAAACACAACGTGCATTTACTATTCCTAACAGTTCAAAAGTATTGAATTTAAGAGAAAATGGTCATTTTGAATGTAGCCCAACTTCCTCATATACCAAGATATTGGCATCAACTGTAGCAGGTAGGTATATTTGTCAATGAAAAAAATATTATTTTAGATGAAAAAGTTATTTAGTTTAAGTAATGTTGAAACCAAGGGAAACGATAAAATTTGTACTTACAACGAAAAAAAATTCCTGACAATGTCAGGCACAAACATAAAGCGAAATTTGCAGATAACATTTTTATCTGGTATGCAATTTCCAACGCGACCTTTTGTGAAAAGAGTAAGGAGTAGAGGTTTGAGAATATTAGGCTTATATTGATAACTGTTTTTTTAATTGCTTTAGTTTGTTTAAGTTTCTCATGCTAAAGACGATATTATGTTTTGGCCAGACTTAGCATCATGCAATTACTCAAAAAATACCTAAGACTAGCTTCGACAACATTTTATTCCCAAAAACAATAACCCTTTAAAACTGCCGCAGGCTTGCTGAATACTACCTAAAAAGGTTTATAGGTAATGATGGATGGTAAGCACAAGATAAAACTTAATTTGATAAAAGCTAAGAGAAATTGATCTGAATTCCTCCGCGACTTTATGAGCGATATTCGAAGAAATTTGCTTCTGGAAGAGCAGAATGGGTCACCCTACATAAATCAATATTAAAGTTTAGTTATGTTTTAAATTGTTTAAATAAATTTCTTTAAAAGAACAGTAAATATTTTGTGTCAAAAAGTTTGGACATACGAAATCTGTAGATGTAAATAACCAAACATCAATTCAAAATAATCGAAATATTTCCGAAATTTTATCTGAGGCAGAAAGACAAATTTTTAGTCCGGTTTTTAACTTGGATATTATATTTTCGGTATTTTAAAACATTTTAATTCATACAGATTAAAAAATTATTATAGTCCAAGAACTGAGGGTGCATAAAAAAGTTTTGAGTTTTAATCATTAAAATTGACTTAATTTAATAACAATTCTTAATTAATAAATGTAAATGAATTATGAAAATATATAAAAAACTCCAAATTTTTAATGTTACGAATCATGGTAACCTGCAGCTTCTTCAGTTCTTCCAAACTATATTTAATTGAATTAACTGATACTACATTTATAATACATATTTAAAAGGTATAATAATACATTCTTATCGATTTAGTTAAAATTTCTTTGTAACTGTTAGTTATTGTTAGCCTGAAGATGGAGCCGGAACTCGTTACACTAATTTCATTAAATTGAATGATTATAGATATCAAAGAATAATATAATATAGAATTCTATCGCTTTACAAGTTCTGAAAAACATTTTTAAAGAAAATGACCGTTCAACCAAGAAGAAACAACTACTTCCCGGGTTATATACCCCGACGGATATTGGATTACACTTCAAAGTCAAACGGGGTTGGTATATCTAATAGATAATTTAAACCAACCATTCGGGTTTGCAGTTAGAAGGGACAACATAACTTGTAGACCGGTTTCGACCTATTGGGTCTCGTCAGTACAAGGTATATGTTGTCGTCAGCGAGCTTAAGGCATAATCGCTGATTGAAAAATGCACTAAAATCACGTTCTATATATAACCACAGAGTGATGGAAATATAAACGATGCGATAGTAGTGACATATTCACCTCCAACTGCAAAATAGAAATCTTTTTTTTTTTGTAAGTAATATATCTTCGTGATTTTAGTGAAATCTTCAGTCAGCGATTATGCCTTAAGCTCGCTGACGGATAACATATACCTTGTACTGACGAGACCCAATAGGTCGAATCCGGTCTACAAGTTATGTTGTCCCTTCTAACTGCAAACCCGAATGGTTGGTTTAAATTATCTATTAGATATACCAACCCCGTTTGACTTTGAAGTGTAATCCAATATCCGCCGGGGTATATAACCCGGGAAGTAGTTGTTTCTTCTTGGTTGAACGGTCATTTTCTTTGAAAATGTTTTTCAAAACTTGTAAAGCGATAGAATTCTATATTATATTATTCTTTGATATCTATTGGAAAGTCGCTGTATTAAATACGACAATATTACAGTTTACTGTATTAATACTTATAGATAGTTTCGAGGCCTACGTCTTGTTGTCAAAATCTTTTGAATTTTGGTTTGCAGTTAGAGGTGAGGATGTCACTACTATCGCGGTGTTTACACTTTCATTACTGTAAGTAATATATCTTCGTGATTTTAGTGAAATCTTCAGTCTGCGATTATGCTTTAAGCTCGCTGACGGATAACATATACCTTGTACTGACGAGACCCAATAGGTCGAAACCGGTCTACAAGTTATGTTGTCTCTTCTAACTGCAAACCCGAATGGTTGGTTTAAATTATCTATTAGATATACCAACCCCGTTTGACTTTGAAGTGTAATCCAATATCCGTCGGGGTATATAACCCGGGAAGTAGTTGTTTCTTCTTGGTTGAACGGTCATTTTCTTTGAAAATGTTTTTTAAAACTTGTAAAGCGATAGAATTCTATATTATATTATTCTTTGGTATCTATTGGAAAGTCGCTTTATTAAATACGACAATATTACAGTTTACTGTATTAATACTTATAGATAGTTTCGAGGCCTACGTCTCGTTGTCAAAATCTTTTAAATTTTGGTTTGCAGTTAGAGGTATGGATGTCACTACTATCGCGGTGTTTACACTTTCATTACTGAAAGTAATATATCTTCGTGATTTTAGTGAAATCTTCAGTCAGCGATTATGCCTTACGCTCGCTGACGGATAACATATACCTTGTACTGACGAGACCCAATAGGTCGAAACCGGTCTACAAGTTATGTTGTCCCTTCTAACTGCAAACCCGAATGGTTGGTTTAAATTATCTATTAGATATACCAACATCGTTTGACTTTGAAGTGTAATCCAATATCCGTCGGGGTATATAACCCGGGAAGTAGTTGTTTCTTCTTGGTTGAACGGTCATTTTCTTTGAAAATGTTTTTCAAAACTTGTAAAGCGATAGAATTCTATATTATATTATTCTTTGATATCTATTGGAAAGTCGCTTTATTAAATACGACAATATTACAGTTTACTGTATTAATACTTATAGATTGTTTCGAGGCCTACGTCTCGTTGTCAAAATCTTTTGAATTTTGGTTTGCAGTTAGAGGTGAGGATGTCACTACTATCGCGGTGTTTACACTTTCATTACTAAAAGTAATATATCTTTGTGATTTTAGTGAAATCTTCAGTCAGCGATTATGCCTTAAGCTCGCTGACGGATAACATATACCTTGTACTGACGAGACCCAATAGGTCGAAACCGGTCTACAAGTTATGTTGTCCCTTCTAACTACAAACCCGAATGGTTGGTTTAAATTATCTATTAGATATACCAACCCCGTTTGACTTTAAAGTGTAATCCAATATCCGTCGGGGTATATAACCCGGGAAGTAGTTGTTTCTTCTTGGTTGAACGGTCATTTTCTTTGCAAATGTTTTTCAAAACTTGTAAAGCGATAGAATTCTATATTATATTATTCTTTGATATCTATTGGAAAGTCGTTTTATTAAATACGACAATATTACAGTTTACTGTATTAATACTTATAGATAGTTTCGAGGCCTACGTCTCGTTGTCAAAATCTTTTGAATTTTGGTTTGCAGTTAGAGGTGAGGATGTCACTACTATCGCGGTGTTTACACTTTCATTACTGTAAGTAATATATCTTCGTGATTATAGTGAAATCTTCAGTCAGCGATTATGCCTTAAGCTCGCTGACGGATAACATATACCTTGTACTGACGAGACCCAATAGGTCGAAACCGGTCTACAAGTTATGTTGTCCCTTCTAACTGCAAACCCGAATGGTTGGTTTAAATTATCTATTAGATATACCAACCTTGTTTGACTTTGAAGTGTAATCCAATATCCGTCGGGGTATATAACCCGGGAAGTAGTTGTTTCTTCTTGGTTGAACGGTCATTTTCTTTGAAAATGTTTTTTAAAACTTGTAAAGCGATAGAATTCTATATTATATTATTCTTTGATATCTATTGGAAAGTCGCTTTATTAAATACGACAATATTACAGTTTACTGTATTAATACTTATTGAATGATTATATTGGAAGATTTTGAGTATTATTTCATTTTAATTATAGTTAGAGTATCACTTATTTTATTCATCTAAATCAAATTTCACCCGTTCATAGATATTGGCAATATGGGGTAGTTTTCACACTTAAAAAAAGCTCCCGTCGATATATTTTAGATTTTGAAGTAGAGGGTTAGTTAAACTTAATCCGAAATTTTTAATTGTTTGTTTTTACAAAATACTTGCGAGGTTTTGTCGTATTTTAAGCTTCGTTTCGTGAACTAAAGCTAATTTGAAAGAACCTTCCTCGCCCCTTGACAAGAATAAAATTTATAGTTAAGCTAATTTTAGTAGAATTGTAACCAATTTACTGGACGGAATTGATCAAATTAAAATCTTGACGTTTTAAATCCTATTAAATTTATTTAAATTTAAAAATTAAATCAGTTACATCCAAAAAAGTTTTTTATTAGTGAGTTTTGTATTTGTATTTTGTATTCTTTAAAGCAGATAATCGAACTTATTTACGAACCATATTTATAATACTTAGCTAGCGTATTAAAAAAAAGTTTGTGTTTTGTTGTAATGTAAACATTTATAAAAAAGTCGCTTTTTTATGACTTAAGTTTTGTTCCACAACTATCACCAATACAGCTACTTAAGGCAATATTTAAAAGAATAATAGGGAATTAAAAAATCTATAAAATAAAGGTTTGCTAAATTTATTGCTGTAATTTGTTGCTTAGATATTGTTATATTTTTCCATCGTGGATTCAGGATAAATGATAAATAGCAGACAAACTTACGACTTTATTGATAAACACAAATAAATAACAGTTTCTTAAAATAATCTACACAATTTTGATACAGTCACAATTACTAAATAACGTCTTTAAAATACCTCGTACAACAATTCGCAATTCAATTACTGTCTATCGCCAACTATTATAATTATTCTATCTCTGTCCAAAGCAGTCCCTTATATGTAAAATCAATTTCTTCTAGAAGAATCTCTAAATTACATCCATAACCTAAACACTCTCGACTCTTCGAATCTCGAACGTTCAAAAAGCCATTAGAATATTCGAAGATTCTAAGAACGGCCTGTCGCGACTTACTGACCGCGACAGGTCCGGACCGGTTTGTAACAATATAAAGACAAAAATGTGTTTGGAAAAAACTGTTTTATTTCTTGTTAAGTTTATTTTTTTTTTAATTAAAAATAGTAGGATCTTTTTGTTACTAAGCTCTGTTTTAGCACTGTAGCAATTGCAAAATTGCAATTTAACTCTAGGACGCCTGTTTTTAAAAGTCAATCGAATACTTTAAAATAGTCATTACATAGTTTAAAACTTGCGTTTTAAAACAAAATGTATAATATTTTAGTTTTTTAAAAAACAAACTATCTGAAATAAGATGTTTTTTAACATTTTGTTGTGTTTTAGACTTTGGAAAAGAAATAATATTGTAATGGAAGGAATTTTTAAGTTACCAATTTTAGTGCAAAATATATAAGTTAATTTAGACCGGAGTCTTTTTATGGAATGTATGAATTTATACGCAGTTACAGTATTTGCTGGCATATGTTTATAATATTTTAACTTTATTAAGAAAAATAATAAGATATATAAAAAATTATAAATTTAATTTTTAATAAAACATTTATTAAGTAAGTACATTTTATGTTACGTTACTTAAGTGAAAACTTGTGTACAATATTCCTAATCCCTAAAGATTAGATTATATGCATACTAAGATTACTTGTCATAAAACATACTTTTGTAGGTGATTGTTTAATGAAATTAAAAGCATATTATAATGGTTAATACCAAAAAGAATATACAAAATATACGAAATTTGGTTATTCTTTTCTATTATAAAGTTACACTGTACACAGTGGAGGTCCTTTGTTTCTTCTCTGATCCTGAAATCGTAATAAACATTGAGGAACTCATTGGTATTCAACGATCGATGTGATTAAAAGCGAATACACTGTAATTTTCAAAGTCAAATAGGTATTTCGAAAACTTTGCGGGACACTGATTTGTATAAAGAATAACTTTGTGGGTAAAAAAGGTGCACACTAAAAATTTGGTAGCAAAGATACGATTCTTTGAGGTATGAACTATATAAGCAAATTGTGAACACATTTTAATTTCTTAACCCAAAAAACACACTTTAAATTTTTTTGTTAATATTTGGGATTCTGGATTTATTTTAAAACTAGCAACCCTTCCCGGCTTGGCACGGTATGAGCGACTTTTTCGCTACGCTTCGACGATATTTCTCGTCCGGAAAATTTAATTTTGCGATAACTCATATAGTGTTAAAGGCAATATTGATCCACAACAAAGGCATAACATGTCTAACGTATTTAATTAAAAAGGATTAATACTGTATCGTTAAAAATAGCATCGTAACTAACCCAATATTTTCTTGTTATATGTAAAAGCAAAAAATGATTATTGTAGGTTAACCTAGCTAACCATTTTTGAATAAAGCTCCCGATCGGCTTATTTTTTCCGAGATGTTGGATTAATATCGTTGTAATAGTTAGTTTGCAAAAAAACCTTAACTTATTATACACTGCATACCACACCATTAATGTACTACCTTTAGAAGTACGCTTTGAGGAACTTTCACTTTCTTTTCTCAGATCGCACCAGTAAAAACAAAATCCATCTGAAACAAGTTTATTTTTTTGTATTAGAAAAATTCACCTAATTTGATTTTTTGAAATAATTTATATTTTCTGCCTGATGAATTCTTGTCTAGCGGCTTAAGGCGCGTTCTCATGAGTCAAGTTTAGTTGACCGATTATAGTTGATTAACAAAAATTGAATATAAGTTGAATCAGTTTTTGTTCAGACATGTCAACAGAAAATTTTTCAATTTTATTTTCAACTCAGTTGAAAAGCAATAGTAAGACCATCAATTTCCATTTCTTTGATAATAGAACCCAAAGCACTTTCTCTGGCATCTTTATTTTTATATCTATCTAGTCGATGGTTTCATAGACAATCATGCTTATGATAAAGTTCTAGGAATTTTAACATCACGCTTTCAGAACACTTGAGGCTCATTTTTAAAACTAAAAATATTTAATACGTTAAAAATTAAAAAAAAAAACCCACAACTGACAAAATAAAATGCACGTGTGACTGCCGGTTGATAACAAACTGAAGGTTCAACTTGAATCAACTGTAGTGATAGGTTGTTCCCACGTGTCAAGACGGGTTTCAACTTGAAAGGAATTGGAAAACAACTCATACTTGAACGATAAAGTTTGACTGGGTCAAACTTTTGTTGATCATCTAATTAGTTGTTTAATTTTATTGAAACAAAGGTTCTCACTACAGATTTTGTTCAATTTTTGTTGATCATCTATAATCGGTCAACTAAACTTGACTCATGAGAACGCGCCTTTACGTTATTCAACTGACGGTTTCAATTAAAAACCAGGGGCAGGAATTTGTGGTCCCTCAGCGGAACGTTGACGACCGCTTATGCAACAGTGGCCATTCATTCATGGACACGTTGCCTTACACCTTTGAATTGGAAGGGTCTACAGTGGAAGGGTCTACAAAAGATTGAGTTTGGATTTGTGTCTGAGAGTTCTAAGAGAAAACCACCCTAGTATACTGATGTGCTTTAAGATCATCTGCTTTCCTTTTTCAAATAAAAACAACAACGTTAATTTTAAGTTCAAGCATAACAATGCTCGAATTCATTTAGCAGAGAATCAATGAAGTGGTTTCGTGAGAATGAAATTGATTTATTGGATGGTTCGACAGCTGTATTCCAGTAATAGTCTTTGTCAACTTAAAACTGTCAGAAAAAAAATTTACCTCCAAATTTGTTAAACAATTTTCACTTAAGGGGACAAATACTTTAAAATATGCGGTCTCTCTATAGTTAGGCTCACTAGTTTATAAAGTTAAAAAATGTAATTTTTATAATATTTATCTTTATAATTCTTCTTATCATCGTCATATTCATTATTTAATTTTAATTTCATAATTTCATATTCTTGTATTACATTTATTTCTTTTTTTTTTCTTCCATCTCATATATCTTCTTTACTGTATTTTGCATTTCTTCTTTTACATTTTTCTTTTCCATATTCTCTTGTTGTATAATTATCTCTAATTCTGTTTTTCTCATTTTCATTTCATTTCTTATTTCTATTTTTGTTTCTTCTAATGTTTCTCTATACATTTCCATTTGCTTCTTCATTTCATCTTTAAATGTTTCTATATTTTTGTTCATGTCTTCTTTTATTTCTTTTTTCATAGCATCCATATTTGAATTTATTACTTTAATATTTTTGTTCATTTCTTGTTTTATTTCTTCTTTATTTTCTTGTAAATTCTTTTTCATTGAATTCATATCTTCTTTTAAATTATTATTCATTTTTTCTAATAATTTAAACATTTTTTCCATGTCACTTTATTCATGTTTGTTACCATTACTTTCAATAATTGCTTCTATAATTGTGGTATTCTCTTTTTCATCTCCCGATTCATTTGTTTCCATAATATGTATGTCATCATCTTTTTGATGATCTCCTTGTTGCATCTGTAAATCCTGTTTCTTGTTTTCATTATATTATTATTTATTATATTCAATTTATTATTATAATATTTAAATTTTAATGTTTATTAGATTTATAATATAGTATAGTATTAATTCACCCCGTATATCACTTTAAATTTTTATGTCTTATTGACGCTGTCAAAAAAATTTCAATTTTTATAAAATATGTCTTAATAAATTATGTATCCCCCCCTATTTCAATTATACCCAATGAACTAAAACTGTCTTCATATAGAAATTTAAAAATCTTACCCCAGAGTACAATTTTCTACAAATTTCAAAATTTTCTAGCTTGAATGTCACTTGATTTCTTTCTATCGGCTTGTTGTCCTGATTTCTTTTCGTGCCTGGTGTCCTGATTTCTTTTCGTGTCTGGTGTCCTGATTTCTTTTCGTGCCCCACGTTGGTTCGTCAATTTATTATGGAATGTATTTATTTATTTCTATTCTTTGCTCCAGCTGCTCCTTCTTTTTATTGGGTCTGGGTTCAAAATTGTTTTTAATTTAAAACCATATATATATTATATAACTTTATTTTAACTTTAAACTTTCAAATACAAGTTCAAAATTTTCTAACAGTTCTAAATCTTTCTATTCAAAAAGTCATCAAAATTATTTATATCAGTCCCTAGGTAGCTTCTTTAAAACAATAAAATAATAAACAAAATCAACAACTATCAACTCTTTCTGAAATAAAATTCTTAAACATCTATATAAAGACCGTTACCTAATATGAAATACAAAAATTTTATTAACCAATCATATCATAACAATATATATTGAAATGGATCCTCCTTCCGGAACACCCTTCTTCAATAAAATTATCAGTCGTGGATTCCAATATTTCCAAATTAGTTGTCCTTTAACACAAAAATTATAAATATAAAAAAAATTCTTTCGCTTCTTTCTAAATCTTTCTTCTTCCGTTGTTCCACTCTTTCTATATATCTTCCTCTTCCTACTACTTTCCAACTCCTTCTTGCTGCTGCCTTTCTATTTATCTATTACCTTTCTGTTCTCTTAAAATTTCCAACTCTCTGCTTTTCTGTACCTGCTATCTTCTCTGGTTCACGTCCAATAATTTTTATTTATTTATTTATTTATAAACTCTTCTGATAATATAATTTTCTTCAACTCTTTTTATTTAAATTTAAATCTCAATGTTTCTTACTTAATAAATCAAATTCTATCTATTATCTCAACTTTTTTTTTCAATTTAATATTTTTTATTACTTTCTGTTAATGACAACTTTTTACATTTTTCATGATAAATCAATTAATAATAATTCCTTAACAACGTAACAACACAAAAAACAATCTTGATACAAAAATACTTAATCTAGACAACCTATTTACAAATAATGGATCACGTTCCAACATTTCATTGAAGGAACATGCACCATGAAGAAAAATCCATATCAATTTCCCCCAAATTTGATTTGACTTGGTGAATCACTTCAACTTGCCAAATCAAATTTCCTTTCAGTAGGAAATTTTTCTTCACCATCAGTTGTCAAGCTTTTAATTTAGAATATTTTAATGCTGCAACTGATAATTGCAGAGAGAAATGACGCGTTATAAGTATGTATGCAGTAAAGAATTTTTTATCTGCTTTTTATTTATTATAATTATTAATATAAAGGTATTTTCTTTATACTTATTTAATAATAAAAATCGTCTATTACACATATTATACATACATTGTATAGAAACATTGAAATATTACGTAACACTTAAGGAGTGTATAGGTATTTATAAAATGTTACGATAATGTTATGATACTGAGAAAAAGTACTTTGGTAAACTTTTTCCAAAGTCAATGTAAGATCGTTCGGTCTTTGTCGGAATTTTAACCCCATTGAGAACAATGCCGACCATTGGCGTGGAATCAAAGAAAAGTTCATAAATTTTTATTAATTTTTGTTTAAGATTTTAAAAGAAAAACGGTTTTTGTATATTTGTATAGTTTGTATCAATTTGAAAATTATCAAATAACAAATTAATTCTTTCAATTTAAAACTTGTTAATTTTAGTTATTAATAAGAACATTATTCAAATAGCACATAACTCATAATATTTTTATAACAATTGTTTGCAAATAATACTCATTTTGTCAGACAATCTTATAAGATTGTCTGTTCAGCAACGACCACAAGGAGGTATGTGCCTACCTTGCCTGGAAAGGAAAGGGTTGGGTATGTTAGTAAGAATCTTAAATTAGTTTTATTTTTGAAACAAGTTTTCAAGATACATCACGATAGTTTTAAAGTAAATTGGTAAGAATGACTAACAAGAATTGTCAGAGTCTTCTAAAATAGAATCGGTCCCAGATTAATCAACTAATGGTGCTATTAGCAGTACAACAGGATATTTCTTTTCTATTTTTATAACTTTGCCATACATCGCTTAAAGTGTAATTCTTTTTCGTGTTATTATTAGGTATTTTGTTTAATATGCGGAAATGATACGACTCATTGTCCATAACCATTACCGAATTCGGCGATATGTTAGGCAAGAGCTGTTCGAAAAACCACTTTTCAAATAAATCGGGTGTCATGTCTTCGTGATATCGGCAGAAGACTTTGTTATATTTTTGGCCGACAATAGCAACGCATAAGTTACAAAACCGTCTTTGCTTTCGGCATAAAGAATAATCACACGTTGTCCTCTTAAACACGGTGCATTTTAAGCACAATTGTTTGTGTTGTCAATCCAGCTTAAAATCAATCTACAGGACCAAGTGCTGTATAAAACATCAGCTATTTAGGGTCTGTGTTAGAAGAGAATAGAAGGTTAAGCAGTTAGAAGTGAGATGAATTATGGAATTTAGTGTGGATGGGTGAATTGGCAAAGAATAAGAGAAGTTTTGTGTTACAGGTATGTTATTGTAAAAAAACAGGTAGACTGTATTACCGCGTAGAGCTGAAGGTTGCGGGTTCGAGTCCCGCTGGATCGGATTTTTTTTTTAATTTTTCCTTAATGTCATTTAATATATTCTTGTTTCTAAACTTTCCAAAAATTTCAAAAATATAAGAATTATGCTTGTCCTAGATTTATATTTTTTTTATCACCACTTATTTCGTTTTCGCTATTTTTACAATTTACTCGAAATTGAAGGCTGGACTTGAAATTCGTCTTCAGCGGGTTGAAAAACATGCCCGTAGGTGGTGCCTGGTGTACAGACAATTTTTATGTGTGCTGGTGTTATTATTTTATGGCATCTGAGTATACTCCATTAAACTCTGAAAAACATAATTATTAATATAGAATTTAGCATGCGCGAAGAATCCAGTACGTATTGCATGTATTTATTGAATTATAACTTAATTTGAACTTTCTTATGTATTTATTTATAAATTAGATGCTTACTTTTTAAATAACTAAATGCACGGACTCCAAGACCTTTTAGAAATTCCTTGCTCACTGTAGAATTAAAAGATCGCATATGTAAGGAATATGGTTTATGTTTTGTGACCACAAATCAGTAAAAGATTAAAGAAATAAAAGTTAAAAGAATGATATGCAGCCGCAATAAATATTGTAAATTATGGAAAAGTTTTATTTAATTTAAACATAATATTTATTATTGTTATAAAATTGTTGTATTTATTTAATTAGAGCAGGGTGTTAAAAAAATGGGTATGGCCCAAAATCTGCACCAAAGTCAGTAAACATATGTCCGAAAATTACCAGTTTCAGAGATACGGAGTGTTTTTGTACCATATTTGGATTACTGGAAAACTGCTTAAGTACAACCAGTCCCCAAGAAAGGCTGTAAAACCCAGCCTTCTAACTACAGACCCATAGCTCTTCTATCTGTTATTAGCAAAACTATGGAGAAATACGTCAATCACAAGATCCTGAGTTACTTAAAGACACACATCCTTTTAAGTGTCAGGCAATATGGTTTTCGCGAACAAAGGTCAACTGCCGATCTACTAGCATATGTAACTCATGTCTGGAGTGATGCCATCCACCGCTATGGGGAGACTCAAATAGTATCACTAGACATCTCAAAAGCATTTGATCAAGTGTGGCATGCAGCTCTTTTGAAGAAACTGCCTTCATACAGACTCTCGCAAAACCTTTGCAGATGGATATCCAACTTTCTCTCCAACAGGCACATCCAAGTTGCTGTAGATGGACATTTCCAACCTCTACAAGATCAATGCTGGAGTTCCTCAAGGATCGGCTCTAGCTCCTACTCTATTCTTATTACACATTAATGATCTACTAGAAGCCACTAATAACCCGATACATGGTTTTGCAGATGATAGCAACCTACACTGTAGCAATGCGCACAACCGTCCCATACCTCTAGATATTCTGGAAGAGGACAGAAGATCCACAACGGCTTCTCTCAAGCAAGATTTAAGAATTGTAGACGAGTGGAGAAGAAAAGAATCTTGTTAATTTCAACGCTTCCAAGACAAAGACATGTTGCCTATCCAACGTCCATTACAATCAACGATCAGACACTGGTAGCGGGCGACTCCATTACGCTGATTGGTATAACAATCTCCAAGGACTTACTATGGAACAAACATATTACATCCATAGAAACTGCAGCAGGAAAGAAATTAGGCTTACTGATTAGAGCTCGGAAATATTTTTCTCCATCCAACTTAGCTACTCTTTACAAAGCCCAAATACGACCTAATCTTGAATACTGCTCGCATGTATGGGGTTCGGCGACTCCATCAAGGCTCGGAGTTCTTAATGCAATACACAGAAGAGCAGTTCGACTAATAAACGACATCAGTAACACTAAAAACCTAGCCCCATTATCCCACCGACGAGCAGTGGCTGATGTTTCTTTGTTTTACCGATACATAAACGGATTTTGGTCAGAAGAACTCCGCTCTATAATGCCTTCACTTGTCAGACCAGCCATAGCAACGCGACGTGCCAACTCCATGCACCCTTATACTGTCCAATGCCCGACATCGAGAATGGATCGATTCGATCGTTTCTTCATCACCAGGGTCTCCAGATTGTGGAACTCCTTACCTTCCCACGTCTTTTCCACTCGTCCTAACTTGCAGGCCTTTAAATTCCAAATTAATAAATTGTCTCTTCTGCCCCAATAGATGTTTATTTATGTCTATACCTACGAGGACATCCTTAATAAAAAAACCTTCTTTTTTTATTTTCAGAAACTTGCTTAACTTATTAAATTCGACCGATGTTTTATTAAGATATTATTTGTAGCTATTATTTACTTTGTAAACAATACACATTTTTGCTATGCCTTTGTATAGTAATATTGAATAAACTGATATTTATTTCATGTACGGTGTTTGGAAAACTAACCAAAGGTTGCATGATACAGGTACATTTGGGTAACAGTCCCATAATTCCGGGAGACCAATGTTTTAAGTACGTTTTTTATTGAATATTTGGATAGGTATTTTTGGCGACCGGTCACTAGGTCCGATTGTATTACCTAACTTTTAAAGGGGAGCTGATTACTTAAACTTTTTGCATAAGACGTTGGGTGATCTTTTAGACGATGATCATTTATAACGAAAAAATAAAAGTGGTTCCAACACACTTTTTAATTGCCGTAAGAGAGCATTTGGACATTTAGACGGATCTTTGTGGAAGAAAGTTGCATAGGAAGAGGCGGACCTGTACCATGGTCTGCAAGATCGCCTGGTATAAACTCCCTCCTTTGGGGACACTTAAAAAATTTCCTATACGCTACTCTGTGAATAACCTCGAGCAGCTGTAGCAGTGATGTCATCAAATCCTAGCCAATGAGGGTTTTTTGGAAAGAGTTCGACAGTCCCTGTGGCAGAGATGTCGTAGCTGCATTGAAATGGAGGAAGGACACATTGACTATCTTGTTTGACTCTATATTTCTGTTGTTTGTTAATGAATTTCATTGTTTTTCAGTACATATTAAAAATTGTTTTGAACGCAAAATGGTCTCTATTTCCGAAATCGTTAATTTGCGGACATATGTTTATTAACATTTTATTGGGACATACTATCATCCATTTTATTTTGTGACAATTTTTTTAACACCCTGGATATTTTTAAATTCATTAATATTGTTTTAGTTTTATTCTTGTTCTATTCAATATTTAAAATCTTACGGATAACGCTTGGAGAATTTGTTATGATGTATTACACATTAGGGAGTGTAGAAATAAAATTCGGAAAAAAAGTGCTACGTAATATTTCAGCTTTCTCTATTCATACTAATGTATATAATTTTCAAAGGGTCTTGTCAAGGATGAATTTTTTTATACGTTTCAAAATATACAGTCAAACCGAGCGTAAGGCAACAGCCACACATCAGGCGGGATTTTACGCTGCGTTTTGTCTATTCCCTTCATTATAAAAATTATAAGACAGCAGTTTTTCTTGCGCGTAAAAACCAAGTCATTTTTTGTCACACACGTTGGTTGGTTTTTACGTTTCGAAAAGCAGAAGGTTTGCAAAAATGAACAAAGTTACTCTTAATAAACATGTAATTAATGCAATAAAACAAAGTAACAAATTAAAACAACATAAAGATGATATTGGAAATATGAAAAAGGGTATTATGGTCAAATGCAAAATATAAATTTGTGAGTTTATCGTTAATTAATGTGAATTAAATCGTACAAGAATGGTCGATGAAAATATTTTAAAAAATAACAAATTGATTTGTAAATTATAAAAATAAGAATTAACGCCACAATATTATCGATTCAAGGATTAGTTCGAAATCAAAGTTTCCATTTAATACAGTTGTCATAAATACAGTTTTAAATTGGAATTAATACAATTCATAAACTAAAATCGTGTACGTCTTTACATATGTACGCACGTTTAAAGTTGTTTGGTCTAAAAATACCAATCAAAAAGTTTAATCTAATGCCTTGGTAGTAAAAGGCCACTCTTCCACTTTTTCGTAAGTTTGGCAAGATCGACAGATTTAGTTATTTATTATATAGAATACTTTTTTAAATAAATGTTGAAATAAAATTGTTTAAATGAAATCTGTGAGTTTTAATAGAAATTTTATTTGTTTTTGTCTTATTTTTTTAGAATTTTTGATTTTGATTTCGATTATTTTTTTGTTTTTATATTTATTTTCGCGCCACAAGAACACAACTTTAATAAGTAACTTTCGCTTCATACTTTTTAAAGTACTTTAGACCAACATACCAGGTACGGTGAGCACTATCTTAGTCAAGCAAATCACAGTTACTTGAAAACGCCAGTCCTAGTTAATAACGTACCAAAAAATATAGACGTTAAATATATTAAGGTTCCAAATGCTTTAAAGAAAATTCTTGACTAAGTCTTTTTTTTTTTGATAGACTAGACATTAGTCAGACATCAAATTCAGAAATCTATCATTGTAGCCTCGGTGTATGTTCCAAAACAAAAGTAGATAAATAAATATATAAAGTAGTAATACAATATTTACATTTGCGGCACTTAAACATACACTGCATAAATTAGATTAAACAAATTAAATGAAACTGAATCTTCTTATAGTTAGACATTATAGAAGATGTAATTTCGTAGCGAAAACCAGCTTCTATTCTTTCCCACTCTTGCAGCATTTTTGTTGGTACAAATTATTGCATTAGAATGCAAAATCTTAAAAAAGATCTTGAATGAGAGTCGCCATACGATTTCTGCCTTGTCCAGTTATTATAGTGTACTCACAAGTTTTCCTGTATAAGTCAACCTTACTTGATAATGATTTATAAAATACACCTAATTTTCACTCATTCGCTGATAACTCCAACCTTCTCAAGGCAATAGAAAAGCCTGAGCACATTCAGCAGTTTAAATTTCTGAATTTGCTTTGCAATTTACTATTTTAAATAAAGAAATATTAAAACCACTAACAATTCAATTCAAACTGCAAATAATCATATTAATAATTGCCTTGAAATACGACTTTATAGGCCTTAAAAAAGCAATAGAATTTTTAATAAATTTCTTCATCGTATAAAATATATCGTCGAGATCGCGAATCAAGCTCGTCGAATAAGCCATAAGGTGTTGGTGTTTTAATAGCAGTGTCTAGTGATATTTTCATATACTCAGAGGATTCTTGCGCCTTCGATGCTGAGGATGTTTGGGCTAAAATTATACCCCATCATAACAAGAGATCTAAGGTATATGTTTGTTGTGTTTAAACTCCTCCCAGAGACTTACTTATTTTGTACTTAATTCTTTAATATATTTTTAAATAATATTAATGATAATAATAGTATTTGTGGTGATTTTAATTTACCACAAATAAAGTGGCTTAAAAATACTGTTAATAATTACTACAAACCTAACAATTACAGTGATCCCAGTTCTAGTTTATTTGCAGACACCATGTCCTTGGCTGGTGTGTATCAATACAATTCCAATATTAATGTAAAGAAATTAACCGTCTTCCATTCGCAATTGATTGGAGTAATCAGTTGCAACATCTTAATATCGACGAATCAGTAACTGCAGTTTATAAAATTGTTAGTAACATTATTTGCTCTTCATGTCCTGAGGAATCCCAAATATTGTAAATCATGTCCATTTTGGTTTTCTTTAGCAACCATAAACGCTATTAAAAAAAAATATCATCAGCGCTGGAAAAAATATAAGAAAAACATGGACTACGTTACAATATATTGAAATGGATCCTCCTTCTGGAACACCCTTTCTCAATAAAATTATCGGTCGTGGATTCTAATGATTTCCAAATTAGTTGTCTATAAACATAAATAAAATAAATATAAAAAAACCTTTTTCCGTAGTTCCACTCTTTCGTAGGTCATCTTCAGTTTCTATTTCTTCGATCAAGTTCTGTAAGTAAATAGTTATCGATATCGTAATTTATGTTTCCCGTGTTGACTATCATTGACTCATTGTCACTGTTCTCGGTCATGTTAGTCTCTATCCTAGAAAGTGCGTCTGCGTTGGCGTTCACAGTTCTGGGCTTATGATGAACTTCGTACTCATATTCTTCGAGTTTAAGACGCCACCGGATAAGTTTTGAATAAGGTTCTTTTAATTTAAATAGCTAATTCAGTGGCTTATGATCGGTCACAATGTTGAACTTGCGTCCGAATAGATAAGGGCGGAAATGCTTTTTCTGTAGTACTGTAGTTGGTTTCGGTAGCATTTAAGGTTCTCGAAGCAAATATCATTGGTAAATCATTACCAATTTTTCCTTGGCTAAGGACAGCACCGATAGCAAAATTAGAGGCGTCAGTAGTTCCATTGAATTCCTTTTCAAAACCGGGAATTGGAGAATTGGGTCGCTTGTTAGTATATATTTGCACGATTCAAAGGTATCTATAAATTCCCTGTTATGTTCTATATTTGCACCTTTTTTAGGCATTTGGTAAAGAGTTTTGTTAATTTAGCAAAGTCCTTAATGAATTTCCGATAGTAACCTAATAAACCGAGGAACGATTTAATTTCTTTTGCTGTTTTTGGTATCGGGAAATTCTTAATAGCTTCTATTTTCGTGGGGTTTGGTTTGATGCCATTAGGGGTGATTATATGCCCTAAGAATTCGACTTCTTTTCTTAGAAATTGGCATGTTTCGGGTTGTATTTTAAGATTTGTTTCTCTTAATCTCCGAAATACCAATTTTAGATCATTGATATGTTCGTCAAGTCCTGAGCTAAAAATTATTAAATCATCCATATAGACCAAAACGACTTTGCCTTGAAGATCTTTTAAAATGTTGTTCATAAGGCGTTGGAAAGTAGATGGAGCATTCCGGAGTCCAAACGGCATTCTAAGGAATTCATAGTGACCGTTTTCATTAGTGAAAGCTGTTTTGGCTATCGAATTTTCAGCCATTTCTATTTAGTGGAAACGAAAATAGAGATCCAAAGAGGTGAAATAGGTACACCTGCCCAATTTGTCAAGGATATCTGTTATCTTGGGTATTGGGTAACTGTCCTCGATCGTTTTGTCATTAACTTTTCGATAGTCTACAACTAGTCGAAAGCGTTTTTGACAATCGGCTAAGGGTTTCTTACCGATTATCCAAATCGGGCTACTCCAAGGGCTATCACTAGGTCGAATAATTCCATCTTCCAGCATTTTAGTAATTTGTCTATGGACTTCTTCTATCAATGCAAAAGGGTATCGGTATGATTTACCGTGTACTGGAATCTCGTCTTTTGTCTTGATTTCATGTTTAATGTGGTTCGTAAAAGTCAGTTTTTCGTTGGTTTTTTGAAAAATGTCGAAATATTCCCTACATAATTTCATAATAGCCTTTTCCTCCTCAATGTTTAAATGATCGGTGTTAATTCAACTTTTAATCTCGTTTTTATTATTATAATTCGTTTTATTATTGGGTACGGTAGAATATTTTCGATCGTATAAAATTCGTAATTTTGTTTGAGACATTCTGTAAGAACGGTAACTTTTATAGGCTTATCTAATGTTATGTTATTTCTTTTATTCGTGTTATTTCTAATCTCTGTTTTCGCAAAACCGTGTTTAGCGTATGTTAGAGTTTCTGGGAAATAGAGTTGATCGAGTTTCATCTCCGGTACTATTATTTAACCGTCGCCGTCGTAATCTATGGGAACTTTAACAGCAATGACCTCGTTGGCGTCTACCGATATCAGGTGTTTTGACCGGTCTAGTTTATCAAAAATAGGAATTTTTATAACATTATTTTTAAGAACATTTTCGTTAAAATCTATGACAAGATTTAATTTTCTCAAGTCATTAAGCCCTATTAAACCATCAAATTTATTATGAAATTTTTATAGAATTAAATTTAGTTTTGCTGCAGATTTTAATTCGGGAAATGCCGATATTTCAGCTTTAAATTTAGATTCCTTTTCGCCTGTTGCGGTTTTTATTATTGACGTTGACTGATAGATGTTATGGGAAAAGTACTTTTCGGCTATTGCTGGATTCAGAAGAGAATTCATAGAGCCAGTATCTATAAGCAGTTTAATTGGAGGAATATTAATTTCGAGATAGGGTAGATCGCGAGAAGAGGAGTCCAAAAATATTTCATTTATGTTATTTGGTTTTGTAGGCCCGTGTCCCAAAAAGGACCCCGCACTAACTAAATGGATTTTGGGTCCCGGTCGAATTGGCTGAAAATTCAGTATGTTGTAGTTCTCGACTTTCTGATCAAAAGTTATCATGGGCCCAACATGATCCTATGTATATTTTCCAAGATATAAAAGGACGCAATATGTGATATTAGCTGTAGGCCTGAGTATGGCTTAGTAAGATTTTGGTTAATTGATTTAAAAATTGAGGTCTTTAATGATCTCCAATTAGTAGACTGCTATGGTTTTTGACACCTCAAAAATGAGCTTGATGATATTTCCACCCTAAAGATCACCTATGGGTAATTTGAAGGTGAAGGCCCAACTTAACCCATTAAGTCCTAAAAGGACGCGTTTAGAGCATTTTTTTCAACTGAGATCAAAACCGTTAAAAACTTCTCAGAAAATATTTAAACCAATTAATATCGACGAGCAATTTCATGAATTTTCCGAATCTGAAATAATTTTTTATAAAAAATTGATTTAAAGATTGAAGTTTATTTTTTTAACAAAAATCTGTTAAGTTGGGCCTTTAAAGGACCTTCAAATTATCCATAGGTGATCTTTAGGGTGGATATCATCAAGCTCATTTTTGAGGTGTCAAAAACCATAGAAGTCTACTGATTGGAGATCATTAAAGACCTCAATTTTTAAATCAATTAACCAAAATCTTACTAAGCCTTACTCAGGCCTACAGCTAATATCACATATTGCGTCCTTTTATATCTTGGAAAATATACATAGGATCATGTTGGGCCCATGATAACTTTTGATCAGAAAGTCGAGAACTACAACATACTGAATTTTCAGCCAATTCGACCGGGATCCAAAATCCATTTATTTAGTGCGGGGTCCTTTGATTCATAGTAAAGTTGTCCAAAGTCAGTTTCATCTTGGGGTTGGGCTAGACTTGGGTCTTCACTTTCGTACTGTATTGGATCTATGATTTTGTCGTTCGGATAATTGTCTTTGGATTGGCTATTAATGTTAAATTCGTCTGGATAAAGATTTTCGGATTCTGAATTATTAATCTGGAATAGTTCTTCAGAAGTGAAATTTCTTTTAGCGTTGTTATTAGACCTAAAAGTATTTCGAGACGTAGTTGACATTGGTTGAGGATCAAAATCGGATGGTTAGCCCGTAGGGGCGAAAACGTTTTTCGGGGGAACAAAAACCTGTCTATTGGTGGGGTAGTCACGTTTAACCGGTATGGATTGTATTGGAATTGGTTGACAAGGAAAGTTATTTTGGTTGTTATTATATCGATTATGCGAATTAGGATATGCCTGATAGTTAGGTGTAAAATTCTGTTGGAAATTGTTAACGGGTTGAGGGTTCGAAGTATAGGGTTGTTGGAAAGTTTCGTTTGCGTATTGATGGGGTGTGTTAAATCTCTGCAAAGGTCTGTGAGATGGTAATTGATTTTGTTTATTTGAATTATTTAAATTGATTTTATGGGGTAAACTTGGTTGTGTCCTTAAATTATTTTGAGAGTAAAAGAAGTTGTCTTCTTCAATTAAGTAATTTATCGCAAAATCAAGATTGTTAGGGTTCTTAAGTCTTATTATAGTTTGTAGCTGACCGGTTAAACTTCTAAGTAACGTTCTTAGAGTCATTTGTTCGTATTGTCGTCTATGAATTTCTTTACCGGCTTCATTCATTTTGGTATTTTTAAAACTATTAATTTTTTCGAATAAATGAGAAACGTTTTGCAAATTGTAATGGTTGTTCATTTTTATATGGCCGTGCCATTATCAAATTTTGTTCTAAACATTCTAAACTTCGTTTATCTCCAAAGCAAACATTTAATGCACTTTTAATTTGGTCCCAGGAATTAAGTTCCGTTCGAGAACCAACTAACAAATGAGCTCTGTCGATTAATTTTGATTGAATGACTTTAATTAAATATTGTTGCAAAATGATATCATTCGATTGCTTATACGTATTAACTAAAAAATCACACTGAGACACGAATTTAGTTAGCATTAATGGATTTCCATCGTAACATGAAATAATATCCACATATAATTTCAACATGCTTACGTTAATTTTATTAGGCATGGTTTCTCTAACTTTAAATGATTTATCAAAATTAGAAACAAGTGTTTCGATATCAGTATCGTTCAAAAAATAAATTTTTATTAAAGTTTTATATGTAGTTATTTATTAAATAAACTTTAAATTCTTTTAAATTAAATATCAGTTGCTTAAATGCTAATTACCTATTCTAAATTTCTCAAGCGGAGAAGGGGTGAAAAGGAACTCGGTACTTACCACCCTTGTGATTCCCTGCAGCTTTCAAGCACTCGCTCCAAAAATGGTTCGAATCAACGTGAAGAGTTAAAACTCGCCGTAACTTGAAAATCGGTTATCTATACCGCGGCTTTTCAGTACGTCGTTAATCCTACTGACTGCGCCAGTTAAGAGAATTAATCCGTAAACTAATTTTTTAAAAACTTTATTTTTACAATTGAACGAAGTGAACGATTAGGAATGCAAACAGAGAATGAATAATTATTATAAAATACAGAAAAGTAACAAAGAATGCGGATTCGCTGACTTTACATTATTTATCACACATTAGCAGTTTGTTAACATATAACTAGCGGCACTAGCGCACTTAATATTGTTCTTAAGTGTTGACATTATTCTTAAAAGTATCTCTTTCTATTGCGCGTTAATAAGACTAGTAAGTCTTTCTAAGTTAAACATGACAACTAGCTTTCATTCGAACCTCGCATTGGTTTAAATGGCATTTACGTCACAATGACGTCAAGAAATTAATTATACTGATACATTGATCTTAATGTTGTTAAACAAACGTTATATTGGTCATCGCTTACCATAATTGATAGTTTAACCCTTTTTGGTTTGGACAATTTGGATCTAATGATTCAATAAATGAGCTTTGAAATGCCTTTATGTACCATGGACCAGCTGCCGAGATAGTAAGAGAAATAATTATTAAAATGGTTCTTTTGTTAATCTTTGCATATTTATCATAGCATTGTACTTCGTCTTCTGAAAATTCCTTAGTTTCCTTTATTAAGATATAATCCAAAGCCTGCAACAAAATTAATTGCAACTTAAAAAAATTAAAATGTTCTAAACTTGACCTAAAAAGATTTGTGTCATGGACGTAAATTTATTTACGGCTTATAATTTTTTAATTAAAAATGTTTATTAACGTATTTATGATAAATGCAAGGAAATATATCATTATTGTGTGTACGAATCCAGTGATTCTTTACACGTACCGCACAGTTTAAAGTCTTTAGGGAAAGTAGGTATTGTTAAGCAGCGGTTAAAAAATTATTTTTATTATTTTTTTATTCTAACAGTTTATTGTATTCACAGTCACTACGTTTTATTAATGTTTTATATACAATAGATTGGTTTTAATTTATATTAATTACAAATCTCTATAAATACGCAGCAAAATAACCTCAAAAAGCGCTTTCCCCCTTACATATTGCGATCTGTCACTATTCTCGCTTATCGTAATAAATTCTTTGATCATTAATCTAGCCAGTGGTATAATTGAATTTAAAATCTAGAGATCTTTAGAGTTTACTTTCCTAAGTCAGAAGTTAAACTGACTTACCCAGCCACACAGAGCAAGTAAAAAGAATAAAAACTTAAAAAAATGAAACCGCCTTCAAAAAATTGCTCCAAAAAGCCAGAAATAAAATCTTTATTTCTTAATAAAATTGGAACAAACTAGGCATCTGATTTCGATTTCCTTGAAGTTGGCTCCAATGGCAAATTACCCTCTATTTTAATCTTAGCTATTAAATTTAGATTTCGAATGTTAGTTACTCAAACCTTTTACAAAGATATAAACCATTGTAGCCGACTTTAAAGAAATCGAAATCAGATGCCTAGTTGGTTCCAATTTTATTAAGAAATAAAGATTTTATTTCTGGTCTTTTGGAGCAATTTTTTGAAGGTGGTTTAACTTTTTTAAAAAAGTTTTTATTTTATCATTTTTAGTTGCTACTTGATTCATGATGTACTATTTTAAAAGCCTTTCAATAACCGTGCAAGAGGTACTGAGTTTAATCCCCAACAATCCCTATATGTACCAATGTGACTTTTTGGAGACATAAGTAAATTGTCTAACACCTAGAAACACGAAGCACGCACGGTAAAGGAAAACATCGTGATGAAACGTGGAATTGTCTGAAATCACCAACCCGCTGTAAGCAAGAGAATTGATTAAATGCTTATTCCTTCTCCTTGTGAGAAGAGGTCTTTGGCTTTAGAGTGGGATAGTAACGGGCTAATTATTATGTTTTTATGTTACACATCATTATTAACATATTAACTGAACTGCAGAGCTTATTCTGTTGATTTTTGTGGTATTTCTTGGAATAACTTCCACATTGATGACCAGACCTTAATCAATTTTTTATGGCATCACACGGATACTCTCTATTCTTTTGAATGCAAAAAGATTTTTTTAAATCGGATTATAAATAGCGGAGATATTCAGTAACATAAAAAAAACTATGGTAGAATTAAGAACCTCCTTTTTTTAAATCAGTTATAGTGAGACAGTAACGCGCCAATTATTATGTTTTTATGTTATACATCATTATTTACATATTAACTTAACTGCAGAGCTTATTCTGCTGATTTTTGTGGTATTCCCTGGAATATCTTTGACATTGATGACCAGACCATAACCAAATTTCTCTACTCTTTTAAATGCAAAAAGAATTATTTAAATCGGATTATAAATACCGGAGATATTCGGTAACATCCATAAAAAAAAATATGGTCGCATTGATAACGTTCTCCTTTTTTGAAGTCGGTTAAAAATAATCTTGTTCGAGCAATTTAAATCACCGAAACTAGACACGATTTATCCCATACCTTTGCAAATTTTACAGAACTCCTGCTTAACAAACCTGGTATATTACTAAAGGCAAGTCTGGGACTTGGATACATATAAAAATCGTGGAACCTAATTAAGGTAGCATTCATACCTAAACCTAAAACAATTTACAAATACCAATAAAAAAGAAGTAATGTTAAGCACCTTTTATATACATAGGAGTTTTTGACAACACTTCTTTTAAAATTATCAGAGGGTCTATTCGTCTTATAGGCTTGAAGGAAACAAGCTACTGGTAGACTAATGCTTAAGAGTCGTGTGATGCATTAATAATTACTAGGAGACACATTGTCAGCACAGGTAACCAGATTGGAGGTTTATCAACCCTTCTGTAGAATATGGTCGTAAACAAGCTGATAGTAAGCCTTAGCAGTGAAATTCGCCAGATGGTGAGTTATGCGGATGACCTGGTCATCCAAGCTCACGGTAATTTTAATACTGCAGCAAGAGATGCAATGTAACAGACTCTAAATTTTGTAATGGAATGAACCTTCACTGCAGGGGTTATTGTAATCCCTTTTAACGCTAAGGTGTAAACATTTATCACAAAAAGGAACTTAGAAGACGCAGGACCTCTAAACTTTTATGATACAAATATACAAATTGTGGAAGAGGCTAAGTACCTCGTGGTAATATAAGATATAAAACTTACCTTAAACCACTATGTAACGTGCACTACCAAGAAAGCGATAATGCCTTTGATGGTGGCCAAACGCAGTTAAACCAAAACATAGGGTCTAAAACCAGACAGGTTTAACCAACAGTGACATATATGTCTTCGAAATGGTAACCAAAGACACAAAAAAATGTTATTCTAAAGTTAAGCAAGGTTCAAAAACTTGTTTGCCTTGACATAACTGAAGGCAGTTCAACGGCACACCTTGAAGGGTATATTAAGCAAAAGTATATGCAATTTTCCAATGCGCAAACAATTCATAAATTAAAACGGATCAACATATACACAGATAGTGATAGTCAGTTGATATTGAAGCTTTAATGACACCAAAAGTCGTTTTCAGACTAATACACGAATATAACACTGTAAAACTACTTTGGATGCCACGCCATCGAAAAATCAAGGCTAATAAATTCATAAGAAAAGGAAAAGCAGACTGTAGAATGTGTATTGGACAGACATGTGCGAAAAGAGCTAAAAAACTAAACAAAACCAGCAGGAATTAGTTACTTGTCATCACAGAAACTTATCTGCGCATTATGCAAGAAGGAACTTAAAAAAGTTAAACACATACCTACTGTATCATCGGGAGGCACTAGATAGCAGGAAACAGACAATTTTTAGAGACTCTAAACTGCCTTCACAAAATGCACTCATGCTTTATACCTGTACAAATTAGTAGAGGTTACTAAGATTCTGAAGTAGGTAGGTGAAATGAACGAATGGAAGCCTAACTATGCTACAGTACGACCGAGGACTATATAGGTATCAGATGGCTGTCTTTTTAAGAAAAGTGTACCTAGAAATATTCTATATTTTGTGTCGATGTAAAATTTTGACATCGGTTATCGCGTAAATTTAATTAGAAACTCTTTAAGGAAATTAATATGATATTTGTATTTAGGTATTTATTTTTTTGTGTATATCCAGTTCTTTATGAACCTACAGTTTTTAAAAAGATATTTCATAAATCCGATTTGCCACGACTTTCCCCAGAAATGATTCTTTATGGCTAAATATTCCGGAAAACTTTTTAGTACCTTAATTTCTAATAATTCAAAACTTCATAATCTTACCTTTTTCATTTTTTTTGTCTTACTTAAGTAAGCCATTATCATAACGTTGGTGTATTGAACATAATAACATGCAAATTCCATGATTTTGAAAGGACATTTTCTATTCACAAAAATAGAAACCAATATATCTTCGGTCATCAGCAGAGCGAAACAAAATATAAACACTTTATAAGCTCGATATATTATATTAAATGCGGGATTATCCAATTTTCTATGCCATATCCCACTTATTATTAACAATGATTTATATTACTTATAAAATGAATATTCTATTTTCATTTCACTAAAAAAATATTTTTTCTCAATCTAAAATTAAACGGGTATCATTAGTTTTTTTAACTTACAAAATTTTATAATAAAGTTAACCCGTTAAAAAATCACCACCGAAAATGGTTCTTTATTAAAATCAAGTGTTTAACTGTAAACGTTTTCTGCTACCCATAAATTTTTATATGGTTTCATTTAATTCTAAAATTATATTAATTATACCACTCGTTTTGATAATTAAATAATTTCAGTAACCCTGTCATCATTTTATTAAGGGGTGGTTTAACGGTATATAATTATTTTTTTAAACTTTATTGAAAAAGCGGTATTTTTTCCAAGAATATACGGGGTATTTATATTTAAGAACATGTTGCTTAAAACGTGTAACTGCATTAAATACCTAACTCGAAAAATTTATAAACTGCTGTAATTAAATATAACAATAGGTCTAAACCAACGATATGAATTTTTGGAATAATGCCGACGCATTATACACATTTTGGTGCAAACTCAAATATATTTAAGATTTACTTTAAAATAAAGCATAAAATTAAGTTATTTGAAAATACCAAACAAATTTCCACGCTATGCTTATATTAATTGTCTTTTGAATCATAATTTGATGTTTATTTATTTAGATGTTTTAAGAAAATAAGCACAATTTATAAAAATAACTTTTTATAATAGAAAGTTTTTTACTGATTTATAGGTCATATTTTAAGTGTCATCTCAACAATGCACAGCATCCCTGATATTGCAAAAATATTAAGTCATACAACGCTGTGATTGATCATAGAGAAGATTGTTTCCTTGTTAACAAAATCAAGGGTAGTTGTATCTAAAAACTTTCTAAAACAGTTTATTTTATTTCCAGTTAAAATAATAATTACTGTTTTCACATGTAAGAACAAAAAAAAATAAAAAAAAACTTCTCTCTCGCGAGATCGATCCTATTACGATAACCCAACAGAATTGTCACAATCAACCGCTTATCCAAATAGGCCACCGCAAGCTTATATGAAGTCTTTCAAAATGATAATATGTATACATATTTAATTTAATAACAATTCAGTATAAATTTCAAAATCTATGTATATGCCTAAACACACTTATAACATGAATTGTCATCCAGTTCTTAGCTATCCTGAAAATTTCAGAGCTCTAGGTAGTCGGGAAATAGGATTAAATTCGGTTACAAAATTCCACGGAATGAAACAGAGACAAAGAACACGGCGAAAATATAAAAACTTTCTAATAAGGGACCAAGTACAAACTTCAGAAGTCAAAAACTTATCCAAGTCAAATTGTAACAATCCTAAAAAGACAATACTTGTCAAAAAACAAGTATCGCAACTTAGTTCTCCTATCGTAAAAAGTTTTGAGGTTCAAGTAATATCAAGTCGGTTATTAATTTTATATTTAGTCATTACTTTAGGGAACTTCTGTTATATGTTGTTACGTAACGATGTAACCTAACAAAATCTTGGCAATACTAATATTAAAAATCGTTAATATTTTTTTATGGTCCCATTTTTTTGATTTTTGGTACCTTTTACTTTTGCCTTGCCCCCAGGTATCTATATATATATATATATATATATATATATATATATATATATATATATATATATATATATATATATATATATATATATATATATATATACGAAAGGGGGAAAATTAATGGGCATGTACGCAAAAAGGATCATAGGGTCACGAATAGGGAATGGTAACCGCAGACATGCATGTTTCTGGCTCGTTAGCCGTCATCAGTGCGGCATAACCAAGTAAGGTATTGCACTTGGCCAGCAAAAGTGTTGAGTACTTGGGAGCAAAGGATGGTAGGGAAACATGTATTAAAAACCAAAAAACACAAACAACGAAACTCACACAAGAGTCCTATCGCCATTTGTGGCTTCGGCCAGCTGTGCCCACATTTCGGGGCTACGAACAGCGTCGCTGCGTTGGCGAAACGGACTCATTGTGTTTGAGCCGTTCCAAGCCCAGGATGTAAAACAAAAAAGGGTGCCAAGTATGCGTACCTATAACAAACGAAAGGGGGAAAATTAATGGGCATGTACGCAAAAAGGATCATAGGGTCACGAATAGGGAATGGTAACCGCAGACATGCATGTTTCTGGCTCGTTAGCCGTCATCAGTGCGGCATAACCAAGTAAGGTATTGCACTTGGCCAGCAAAAGTGTTGAGTACTTGGGAGCAAAGGATGGTAGGGAAACATGTATTAAAAACCAAAAAACACAAACAACGAAACTCACACAAGAGTCCTATCGCCATTTGTGGCTTCGGCCAGCTGTGCCCACATTTCGGGGCTACGAACAGCGTCGCCGCGTTGGCGAAACGGACTCATTGTGTTTGAGCCGTTCCAAGCCCAGGATGTAAAACAAAAAAGGGTGCCAAGTATGCGTACCTATAACAAACGAAAGGGGGAAAATTAATGGGCATGTACGCAAAAAGGATCATAGGGTCACGAATAGGGAATGGTAACCGCAGACATGCATGTTTCTGGCTCGTTAGCCGTCATCAGTGCGGCATAACCAAGTAAGGTATTGCACTTGGCCAGCAAAAGTGTTGAGTACTTGGGAGCAAAGGATGGTAGGGAAACATGTATTAAAAACCAAAAAACACAAACAACGAAACTCACACAAGAGTCCTATCGCCATTTGTGGCTTCGGCCAGCTGTGCCCACATTTCGGGGCTACGAACAGCGTCGCCGCGTTGGCGAAACGGACTCATTGTGTTTGAGCCGTTCCAAGCCCAGGATGTAAAACAAAAAAGGGTGCCAAGTATGCGTACCTATAACAAACGAAAGGAAGAAAATTAATGGGCATGTACGCAAAAAGGATCATAGGGTCACGAATAGGGAATGGTAACCGCAGACATGCATGTTTCTGGCTCGTTAGCCGTCATCAGTGCGGCATAACCAAGTAAGGTATTGCACTTGGCCAGCAAAAGTGTTAAGTACTTGGGAGCAAAGGATGGTAGGGAAACATGTATTAAAAACCAAAAAACACAAACAACGAAACTCACACAAGAGTCCTATCGCCATTTGTGGCTTCGGCCAGCTGTGCCCACATTTCGGGGCTACGAACAGCGTCGCCGCGTTGGCGAAACGGACTCATTGTGTTTGAGCCGTTCCAAGCCCAGGATGTAAAACAAAAAAGGGTGCCAAGTATGCGTACCTATAACAAACGAAAGGGGGAAAATTATTGGGCATGTACGCAAAAAGGATCATAGGGTCACGAATAGGGAATGGTAACCGCAGACATGCATGTTTCTGGCTCGTTAGCCGTCATCAGTGCGGCCTAACCCAGTAAGGTATTGCACTTGGCCAGCAAAAGTGTTGAGTACTTGGGAGCAAAGGATGGTAGGGAAACATGTATTAAAAACCAAAAAACACAAACAACGAAACTCACACAAGAGTCCTATCGCCATTTGTGGCTTCGGCCAGCTGTTCCCACATTTCGGGGCTACGAACAGCGTCGCTGCGTTGGCGAAACGGACTCATTGTGTTTGAGCCGTTCCAAGCCCAGGATGTAAAACAAAAAAGGGTGCCAAGTATGCGTACCTATAACAAACGAAAGGGGGAAAATTAATGGCCATGTACGCAAAAAGGATCATAGGGTCACGAATAGGGAATGGTAACCGCAGACAAGCATGTTTCTGGCTCGTTAGCCGTCATCAGTGCGGCATAACCAAGTAAGGTATTGCACTTGGCCAGCAAAAGTGTTGAGTACTTGGGAGCAAAGGATGGTAGGGAAACATGTATTAAAAACCAAAAAACACAAACAACGAAACTCACACAAGAGTCCTATCGCCATTTGTGGCTTCGGCCAGCTGTGCCCACATTTCGGGGCTACGAACAGCGTCGCCGCGTTGGCGAAACGGACTCATTGTGTTTGAGCCGTTCCAAGCCCAGGATGTAAAACAAAAAAGGGTGCCAAGTATGCGTACCTATAACAAACGAAAGGGAGAAAATTAATGGGCATGTACGCAAAAAGGATCATAGGGTCACGAATAGGGAATGGTAACCGCAGACATGCATGTTTCTGGCTCGTTAGCCGTCATCAGTGCGGCATAACCAAGTAAGGTATTGCACTTGGCCAGCAAAAGTGTTGAGTACTTGGGAGCAAAGGATGGTAGGGAAACACGTATTAAAAACCAAAAAACACAAACAACGAAACTCACACAAGAGTCCTATCGCCATTTGTGGCTTCGGCCAGCTGTGCCCACATTTCGGGGCTACGAACAGCGTCGCCGCGTTGGCGAAACGGACTCATTGTGTTTGAGCCGTTCCAAGCCCAGGATGTAAAACAAAAAAGGGTGCCAAGTATGCGTACCTATAACAAACGAAAGGGGGAAAATTAATGGGCATGTACGCAAAAAGGATCATAGGGTCACGAATAGGGAATGGTAACCGCAGACATGCATGTTTCTGGCTCGTTAGCCGTCATCAGTGCGGCATAACCAAGTAAGGTATTGCACTTGGCCAGCAAAAGTGTTGAGTACTTGGGAGCAAAGGATGGTAGGGAAACATGTATTAAAAACCAAAAAACACAAACAACGAAACTCACACAAGAGTCCTATCGCCATTTGTGGCTTCGGCCAGCTGTGCCCACATTTCGGGGCTACGAACAGCGTCGCCGCGTTGGCGAAACGGACTCATTGTGTTTGAGCCGTTCCAAGCCCAGGATGTAAAACAAAAAAGGGTGCCAAGTATGCGTACCTATAACAAACGAAAGGGGGAAAATTAATGGGCATGTACGCAAAAAGGATCATAGGGTCACGAATAGGGAATGGTAACCGCAGACATGCATGTTTCTGGCTCGTTAGCCGTCATCAGTGCGGCATAACCAAGTAAGGTATTGCACTTGGCCAGCAAAAGTGTTGAGTACTTGGGAGCAAAGGATGGTAGGGAAACATGTATTAAAAACCAAAAAACACAAACAACGAAACTCACACAAGAGTCCTATCGCCATTTGTGGCTTCGGCCAGCTGTGCCCACATTTCGGGGCTACGAACAGCGTCGCCGCGTTGGCGAAACGGACTCATTGTGTTTGAGCCGTTCCAAGCCCAGGATGTAAAACAAAAAAGGGTGCCAAGTATGCGTACCTATAACAAACGAAAGGGGGAAAATTAATGGGCATGTACGCAAAAAGGATCATAGGGTCACGAATAGGGAATGGTAACCGCAGACATGCATGTTTCTGGCTCGTTAGCCGTCATCAGTGCGGCATAACCAAGTAAGGTATTGCACTTGGCCAGCAAAAGTGTTGAGTACTTGGGAGCAAAGGATGGTAGGGAAACATGTATTAAAAACCAAAAAACACAAACAACGAAACTCACACAAGAGTCCTATCGCCATTTGTGGCTTCGGCCAGCTGTGCCCACATTTCGGGGCTACGAACAGCGTCGCCGCGTTGGCGAAACGGACTCATTGTGTTTGAGCCGTTCCAAGCCCAGGATGTAAAACAAAAAAGGGTGCCAAGTATGCGTACCTATAACAAACGAAAGGGGGAAAATTAATGGGCATGTACGCAAAAAGGATCATAGGGTCACGAATAGGGAATGGTAACCGCAGACATGCATGTTTCTGGCTCGTTAGCCGTCATCAGTGCGGCATAACCAAGTTTTTAATACATGTTTCCCTACCATCCTTTGCTCCCAAGTACTCAACACTTTTGCTGGCCAAGTGCAATACTCAACACAATGAGTCCGTTTCGCCAACGCGGCGACGCTGTTCGTAGCCCCGAAATGTGGGCACAGCTGGCCGAAGCCACAAATGGCGATAGGACTCTTGTGTGAGTTTCGTTGTTTGTGTTTTTTGGTTTTTAATACATGTTTCCCTACCATCCTTTGCTCCCAAGTACTTAACACTTTTGCTGGCCAAGTGCAATACTTTACTTGGTTATGCCGCACTGATGACGGCTAACGAGCCAGAAACATGCATGTCTGCGGTTACCATTCCCTATTCGTGACCCTATGATCCTTTTTGCGTACATGCCCATTAATTTTCCCCCTTTTGTTTGTTATAGGTACGCATACTTGGCACCCTTTTTTGTTTTACATCCTGGGCTTGGAACGGCTCAAACACAATGAGTCCGTTTCGCCAACGCGGCGACGCTGTTCGTAGCCCCGAAATGTGGGCACAGCTGGCCGAAGCCACAAATGGCGATAGGACTCTTGTGTGAGTTTCGTTGTTTGTGTTTTTTGGTTTTTAATACATGTTTCCCTACCATCCTTTGCTCCCAAGTACTCAACACTTTTGCTGGCCAAGTGCAATACCTTACTTGGTTATGCCGCACTGATGACGGCTAACGAGCCAGAAACATGCATGTCTGCGGTTACCATTCCCTATTCGTGACCCTATGATCCTTTTTGCGTACATGCTCATTAATTTTCCCCCTTTCGTTTGTTATAGGTACGCATACTTGGCCACTTTTTTTTTTTTTTTTTTTTTTTTTTTTTTTTTTTTTTTTTTTTTTTTTGTTTTTTTGTATATATATATATATATATATATATTATAACATATATGAGTGTGTATGAATAATAATTTGTTTTGATTATATCAATTAAATAGGTAAGAATTAACTTAATTTAATTATTTTCCAATATTATTATTTAAATATGCTACCGGCTATTCCCTTATATCAAGGTCAGAGTTCCAAATATTCAACAAAATTAGATTCAAAATCAGTTAATATAAAAAATTTTCAATAAAATGACTGTAAAACCACACTATCCTAGACCAATGATGTTTTCTAGGCATGAATTGTATATAAATTTCTAACCTTACTAATTCAAAATGTGTCAACTTTAAAGATACCGTTGATAAACCCAAATATGCATCAAATATATGAAATGAAGTATTCTGATTTGAGTTAATAAACAATTCAAATTAAACTTATCAAAAAGTGAATAATAATAGTATAGTTAAACATGTAAAACAGTGAAATAAAAATGTTCATTAAAATTACAAAAATCAAACACATAAAACTCTTTATTGTACCAAGTGAAAAGTGGTTACCATTTGGATGAAACTTCTCTCCTCTTCTGGAAAACCAGGATTCAGGATTCACTTCTCTGGACAATCTACTTTCTTCCCCGGAACAGCAAAGATTTCAGTACACTTTGTGGAGATCGAACAATAAATTCTTCTTAAATCATAGGATAAGCTGCTACTACCTTCTCTGGTAAGTGTAATTATGACTTTCTTTCTTGTTAAATATTAGTTTAATCTTCATTAACTTAATTAAAATGCAGTCATACCATATACTCTCAACCCACAATTCAAGTATCTATTTCTTCATAAAATATTGTAATTTTCTCTTACCAATTGCTTTCTCAGGTTACCTTGTGATAATATTAACACTTTAAACTGATTTAAAACTTTCTTTTATCAATATTTTCAAAAAAAACTCAAAATTTCTACGGAGCAATTTTTTAATACAACTTCCATTTCAAGAACCAGAAAACAAGAGAGATTCTATCAAATCAACAAAAAAACAACTGACAAATTCAACAAACTTAAATCTATACATCCTTAACACCTAATCGCCTACTAATTCCTTATTTAAATAAAATTACTAACAAAATCTAATTCTTGATTCAATATTACAATTTAAAACAATGATTATTCTTTTTATTCTTATAAAATTTACTGGCACTACAAACTAATAATTTTCTCTTTTTCAGAATATTTCATTTGGCATTTGAACTATTAATAAATTAGAATATGGTTGATAAATTTGTATATTTTAAAAGTAAGTAGAAGTTTTAATATTTATTTTAACTATTTGTGATAATTTTATAATTTAATTTTCTTATTTAATTATACCCTTAATTCATTTAAATATTAATGTATAATTACTAACGTATTGACAATTTTATAAGCTTTTAATTATTTACTTTTCCCATTTATCAATTTCATAATTATTGTAACTCTATATAATGTAGATTAAACCATTTTGAATCTTTAAACAAAAATCTTTGAAATGAATTTGTATTTTTTTTTTCTTATTCTATTTTCTTTTTCCTTTTTTAGGAATTATGAAGAAGATGATGATAATTGATCCTAATGTTACTGCATTTGTGCTCTGACCCGAAATAAGAAAATTTTCCTTTCTCTATTTTCCATAAGGTTTTCATTTTACATTCTTACTTAATATAGCATAGTAACTCATATCATCTCAAATCCCCCAATTAAAATTTTTTTATAATCAATCATATGTCCATATTTGATTAAAAAAAATTATAATTTCTATTCCCTCTTTAATAATTTCCTTGCTGTCAAGTAACTTTGCTTTATCTTTATATCTTTAATATTTTAGTTTAGTTTGTAAAGAAAATTTAACTTTATTTTAATAAAATAATACAAATTTCTTTGTTTTACATTTCATTTTATAAAATGTTCATTTGATGTAATTGCTTGTAAATGATTATTTATATTCTAAAACTATAAATCAATAAACATTTAATTTATCTCATATTAACTTAAAAAAAAATTCTTTAACCAAGAATATTTAAACTTATTATTCATACCAGTTTCAATTGTAATATCTTTTCATTCCATGAACTGTTTTAATGTTTATTCTATAAACATCCCAGTATTTTTCATAATAAAAAAAAAACTATGTACACCTAAAACTACTATTTACAACCTCATATCTATTTATAAAATTGCTTGAAATATCATCTACCCATGCATTTTCTTTATAAATTTCTTTATTTCTATTTTTTTTATTAATATCACATTTATTTTTTCTTTCTAACATTTATTCAAATATACTTTATTTATTATATTTATAGACTTGTTTTTTTTTTTTTTTTTTTTTTATGAAATATTAATACCTATACATTAAATTTTCTTATACACCTAAATATCTTGCCTCTTTCCTGATAATTACCTATATACCTAACTATTATAAATTTAGTTTTCTTCCCCCTTTCTTTATATTTCCAAATGTACAATTTTTCCCAGAATGCTACTTGCTTTGCTTTATATCCATCTACAAATTTCTTAATAGTCTTCTTCCTTTCTTCATCTATTTTATTTGTGTCTTCCTCTATGCTCTTCAAATTATCTTCCTTTATATAGTTTATTTGTCTTATAAATGTCTTAGTATCTTCTTTTATTTTCTCCAATCTTTTATTAGTCTGCTTTATTTTATTATTATTCTCTTGAAATTTTCCTTCTAATTCCATATTTATATGTTTTCTCATATCTTCGTTTATTTCTTCAAATCTTTCTTTAATCTGATTCAATTTTTTATTCTTCTCTTCAAATTTCTTTTCAATTGTTTTATTTATTTTCCTAATATTTTTATCCATGGTCATTATAATACTTTTATTCATTTCTTCAAACTTCTTATCCAACTCTTTTATAATATCTTCCTACCTTTCATCCAATTTTTCATTATTCCTTTCCAATTTCTTTTCAAATTTCTTACTATCATCTTCTATTTTCTCCAATATTTCGTTAGTCTCATTCAATTTCTTATTGTTCTCTTCAAATTTCTCTTCAAATTCCATATTTGTATTTTCTTTTATATCTTCTGTGATTTCATTCAATCTTTCATTAGTATCATCCAATTCTTTATTGTTTTCCTCTGGTTTATTATTCATATCTTCTTTTACTTCATCTAATCTTTTATTATTTTCTTCTAGTTTGTTATTCACATCTTCCTTTTCTATATCTTCTTTCATATCTTCTTCTCTTTCATCCAATGTTTCATTATTTTTTATAAAATTTATACTATCTTCTTCCATCTTCTTTATATCTTCCCCGTGCTGATCAATTCTTTTATCCCTTTCTTCAAAATACTTAATTAGACATTCTTTAAGCATCCTGTACTCCTCTTGAGTTATACCTCTACTTGATTTTAACCCAGTTAATTCCTGGTTCTTACTGCAGACTCCTTTTTGTTTTTCTACTTCTCCCTCTAGTCTTTCAAATTCTTTTCCTAAATTAGTTTTTAAATTGTCCACTACCTCTTCATTAATTTGCTCTTGTAATTGTATTGGTCCTATTTCTTTTTTCATAATTTCTGTTTGCTTATTGACTTCCTGTTCAATTTCTTCAGGTAAAGTTTCTTTCCTTGATTTTTTTATTTCTGTTATTCCAATTTCCACAACTTTTTCATTTTCCCCCCTAATTTTTACTCCTGTGTCCTGTATTTCTGTTCTTAACTTTATGTTTTGCTGTTCGATTGTCTTTTCACAATCTTTTTTTATAAATTTCACTTCTTCTCTGATCTTCAAATTGTCTTCTTTAATATTGTTAATTTCATTTCTACCATTATTATCATTATTCCTATTCCACCTATCTCCTGTGCCTCTATATCTATCAAAATTATTATTGTTTGTATTATCCCTATTTCTCCTATCAAAATTCCGATTCTCCCAATTTCTACTATTCCTATTGTCAAATTCCCTATTGTCATTCCTATAACCATTTCCTCTAACTTCTCTCCTATTAAAATTACTATATCCCCTATTAAATTCCCTATTCCTATCATTGAATCTGTCATTACCATAATTCCTATTTTCATCCCTATTTCTATCATTAAATCTATTCCTTTCATTACCTCTTTCATTCCCACTATATCTGTTCTCACTCATCAAAATTCTCTCTAATCTCTGCAGATAATTTGATAGATTTTCCATAGTTTTAATGTTCTGTAAAGCTACTGTTTCTGCTACTTTATGATTAAATTGTCTCGCAATGTACAAAACTATTTCCTCTTCCCTCATCACAGGTTCCAAATATTGTGCATTATTATATAGTTGCATTGCATATGCATTAAAATTTTTTCCTTTAATATAGTCATATTTTCCAAAATACAGTTTTTCTCTAAAGTTAGCTTGTTGAATTTCCCCCCAGAAATATCTACAAAATTGCTCTTCGAAATCTTTTATTGACGACATTTGATTTTCTTTATTGCAGAACCATAGTAAAGGATGTCCTGTTAACATATCACGGATCAACAGTTTTTTCTCCGAGAAGTCACTAATATAATTTGTTTTACTTTTTATTATATTTACAAATACTTTTGGATGTATATGATTAATGTTTCCATCAAATTTAATTCCGGTATTGTTATAGTGTGACATAACATTAGGAAGAAATCCCCATGCATTTCCTCTTACGTTATTATCCATAGTTATAATTTTAATTTTCCAGAGATATATACAAATAATATCCAATTTTTTTATAAAAATACCTTTATCAAATAAAAATTTACCAAGCAAATACCTTTTAATTATTTTTCATTCTGATTAATCAGAATCACAAAAAAAATTACCAAACAAAGTTTTCTTGACTCGTGTTTTTAATATCCGAAAATTCTCAAGTTTTTTTATTATCTAAATAGGCTCTAGTTTTGATTATTTAGAGCGAAATAATGAAAAAAAAAATTTAACAAAATTCTCAAGTTTTAATTATTTGAATAGGCTCTAATTTTGATTGTTTAGAGCGAAATAATGAAAAAAAATTTTAACCAAAATTCTCAAGTTCTAATTATTTGAATAGGCTCTATTTTTGATTGTTTAGAGCCCCACGTTGGGCGCCAAAATTTATAACATATACCTGATGTAAGAATAATAATACTTTCTTTTGATTATATCAATTACTATGTTATAAAATATTCCTTACCATGAATTAATTTTGAATTTAAATATAATTATTAAATAGGTAAGAATTAACTTAATTTAATTATTTTCCAATATTATTATTTAAATATGCTACCGGCTATTCCCTTATATCAAGGTCAGAGTTCCAAATATTCAACAAAATTAGATTCAAAATCAGTTAATATAAAAAATTTTCAATAAAATGACTGTAAAACCACACTATCCTAGACCAATGATGTTTTCTAGGCATGAATTGTATATAAATTTCTAACCTTACTAATTCAAAATGTGTCAACTTTAAAGATACCGTTGATAAACCCAAATATGCATCAAATATATGAAATGAAGTATTCTGATTTGAGTTAATAAACAATTCAAATTAAACTTATCAAAAAGTGAATAATAATAGTTTAGTTAAACATGTAAAACAGTGAAATAAAAATGTTCATTAAAATTACAAAAATCAAACACATAAAACTCTTTATTGTACCAAGTGAAAAGTGGTTACCATTTGGATAAAACTTCTCTCCTCTTCTGGAAAACCAGGATTCAGGATTCACTTCTCTGGACAATCTACTTTCTTCCCCGGAACAGCAAAGATTTCAGGACACTTTGTGGAGATCGAACAATAAATTCTTCTTAAATCAAAGGATAAGCTGCTACTACCTTCTCTGGTAAGTGTAATTATGACTTTCTTTCTTGTTAAATATTAGTTTAATCTTCATTAACTTAATTAAAATGCAGTCATACCATATACTCTCAACCCACAATTCAAGTATCTATTCCTTCATAAAATATTGTAATTTTCTCTTACCAATTGCTTTCTCAGGTTACCTTGTGATAATATTAACACTTTAAACTGATTTAAAACTTTCTTTTATCAATATTTTCAAAAAAAACTCAAAATTTCTACGGAGCAATTTTTTAATACAACTTCCATTTCAAGAACCAGAAAACAAGAGAGATTCTATCAAATCAACAAAAAAACAACTGACAAATTCAACAAACTTAAATCTATACATCCTTAACACCTAATCGCCTACTAATTCCTTATTTAAATAAAATTACTAACAAAATCTAATTCTTGATTCAATATTACAATTTAAAACAATGATTATTCTTTTTATTCTTATAAAATTTACTAGCACTACAAACTAATAATTTTCTCTTTTTCAGAATATTTCATTTGGCATTTGAACTATTAATAAATTAGAATATGGTTGATAAATTTGTATATTTTAAAAGTAAGTAGAAGTTTTAATATTTATTTTAACTATTTGTGATATTTTTATAATTTAATTTTCTTATTTAATTATACCCTTAATTCATTTAAATATTAATGTTTAATTACTAACGTATTGACAATTTTATAAGCTTTTAATTATTTACTTTTCTCATTTATCAATTTCATAATTATTGTAACTCTATATAATGTAGATTAAACCATTTTGAATCTTTAAACAAAAATCTTTGAAATGAATTTGTATTTTTTTTTCTTATTCTATTTTCTTTTTCCTTTTTTAGGAATTATGAAGAAGATGATGATAATTGATCCTAATGTTACTGCATTTGTGCTCTGACCCGAAATAAGAAAATTTTCCTTTCTCTATTTTCCATAAGGTTTTCATTTTACATTCTTACTTAATATAGCATAGTAACTCATATCATCTCAATATATATATATATATATATATATATATATATATATATATATATATATATATATATATATATATATATATATATATATATACGCAGACGTAGTCTTTGCTGACACAATAATATGAAAAAGTCTATTGGGTATGCAGCAACAATAATGAAACAGAGTACTCTTTCAAGTGTTTATTCCGAGCTTTCGGCCAATATTACAGCCATCTTCAGGGATCTACAATATTAATCAAGAGCGTAATTTATAATAAAATAGTAAAAAATATAAAAACTTACAACTTGGGGAGGTTGTATCCATAACGATGTTAGTAAAAATATTACATGTAAGTATCTGGATCCGGTTACACTAGTTATACTTAATTTCCACTTGGTGATAATTAGATTATTGCAAATACCAATTCTATTGTCTAAGTTACAGGTTATATTACCAACTAATGGTACCAAGCTGAGAAAACCAAGACTAAGTCTCAAAACCACAAAAAAAACAGATAATCTGTATTAACACAAAACAAGATGTAAGCATCCGTATCAAGAAACGAACTTTGAAAAAATTTTTGAAAAAATTAATCGTTTTTCTCAAACTGAGATGCATGAGTAGCATAAATTGAAAGAAAGATGACATTAGCCATGACTATCTCAAGTAGTACCAACTACATAAAAAGAGGGGTAGGCAATTTTTAGAGATTAGGATTGACAACAATTATTTTTAAAAATACAAAAAATATTACATTATTATTTATAAAAATGGAAGTTAAAATCTAATTTTAAAATTAATTATGTTATGAAGAATAATAAAATTCTTTTTAACAGTTATAGTTTATCAGTCATAGTTGACATTAGTATTTTAAAATTTATTATGTTTAAAAAATAAAAGAAGAAGAGAAAAGCAGTACAGTTATTAACATCAATTTGATTATTATTTAAGTTGACAATATTACTTTAATCTGAGATATGAGCTAAATTTCGACAGTCTAACGATAACAAATATGAAAACATTTCATTAAGGTGGCCTATATCAGATTTATGGTTCATCGCGAGAGGTTGTTTGTTAATATAAACCATTTCCATGAAGAGCCTTCTAGCAGTGTTTCTTTCTTTGCAAAGGATGCTAACATTATTATAATCAATGCGATGATCATTGGTAAGGACATGTTCTCCCAATGCACTACGTTCAGGGTGTAATCTACAGTCTGACTTATGTGAGGTAAGTCGGTCATTAAGGCGTCGAGAAGTTTGACCAATGTAAGTCAAGTCACAATCCATACAAGGTAAATTGTATACAACATCTGTGGTAGATAACAAGGGGGTTTTATCTTTAACTTTAGAGAAGATTCCATTAATGGTGAGCACAGATTTATAAGCTACTTTAGCCTGTACCAAAGGAAGTAAAATACGAGTTAGTGAAGGTGTTAGATCCCTAATATAAGGTAAAAGAAAATAAGAAGTCACATCATTATTTGGAGTTATTTTTGGCCTATTACTTCTATCGTGAGATGCAATCTGTGGAGTTGACATTGTATTGAATAAAAGTTTAGTTAGTAGTGTTACAGGATAACCGTTGTTAATAAAAAGTTTTGATAAAATTTTAAGGTTTTTTTTATGAAAGGAACTATCACTAATTTTTATTACCCTATTTTTCATTTCCTTAACCAAATTAATTTTCATTGAATACTTATGATATGAGTTGTAATTTAAATAACGACCCGAACTTAATGGTTTTGTGTACCAATCAACTAATAAGTTATTATTATTACGAATTATACGTGTGTCTAAAAAGGGAACGGATTGATTTTCATCTTCTTTTTCTAAAGTAAACTGGATGTATTCATTAAAATCATTAAAGTAATATAAAACATTGTCTAATTCATCCGCTGGAAGGCTTATTAGTAAATCATCAACATATTTTTTAACAAAAAATAACCTAAAAGGTAAGACTTGGATTACATAGTCTAGAATATAGTTCATTACGTAGTCTGCGAGGATAGGTGAGATTTTGTTACCCATAGGTGTGCCAAACGTTTGTTGATAGAATTTATTATCATATACAAAATAATTGTTATTAAATAAGAAAGACAAAAGTTCAAAGAAAGTTGTTTTTGATATTGAACAATGTTCCGCGATTAATTGCCATTTTTTATCTATCGCTTTTATGCAGATGTCAAAATAAACATTGGTAAATAAAGATATAACATCAAGACTCGCTATTACGTAGTTTTCAGGTATTTGAAGTCTGTTAAAAATAGTGTTTACTTGGAAAGAATCGGTTATATGGTATTCGTTGTCGTATTCATATTATGATTTGGTCAAGATATCAGTGAGGAACTTAGCTATCGGTTCAGTGGGAGTACCAATGGAAGCTACTATAGGTCTCATGGCTAATGGATTCTTATGAATTTTAGGTAGAGTATAAAACTTCGCGATTATTCCATTGTAACAAGATAAATTCTTCTTTTCTTTTTCAGAGATCTCACCATTATTAAAAAGTTTTCGAATTAAAGTGTTGTTTTTACGTTCAACCATCATAGTTGGGTCTCTATCTAAGGATACATATGAATTGTCGTTGTTTAATATCTTAGTGTTTATGTTTAAATCATTATATTGTGACTTATCCATGATAACTGTGACTCCTCCTTTGTCAGATCTAGTTATTAATAGGTTAGGATTATTTTTCAAGAAGATTTTTGATTTGAAATAAAGTTTTCTATAGATTGTATTATTGAATCTTGATTTTTGAATTGAATTAGTAATAACATTAATTGATTTAGCGGTGGTAATATTTTTGGTCTGTGGGTTAGTGATATTGGAAAGAAAACTGTCTAAATATGATAAAATATTACTTACAGGGATGTCTCCACCGAGGACAGGTTCTATGCGAAACTTTGGCCCTAATGATAAAAATTTTAGGATATCGTCTGGAATTACTATGTTAGATAGATTTTTTATTCATTTTGAATTAGTATTAAGTAGACTTTTGATTTTATCATTCTCAAGTCTTTCTAATTTAGTTATATTTCTACGTTTAACCTCATGAAAAGTTTTATTGTATCGTCTGACTTGATAACTTTGAAAGTTGTTAAAAAGGTCTATATTAGTAACAGCTATTATCTCAGATCGAAGGGTTTTACGTAATGATTCAAGATATAGAATAGTTTTCTGATTGTTACCTATCTCTAAATTTAAAATCTTACAACTAAACATACTGTAACTTTTAGACGTTAGATCCTGACGATGTAGTAGTTCTTCAATTGGTTTAATTACATTTTCAATGTGGGCAGGAGATAATCCAAGTTTCCGACATTTGAGTAAAAAACAACTACGGTTGTATAAATTAGCTAATTTCAAGTGTATCCGTGTCCAAGATTTCATATTTTTCACTACTTGGTGTCCAAATGTAGATTTAATTTGTTCGTAGAAACCCATCTAAGAATATTATACGCAGACGTAGTCTTTGCTGACACAATAATATGAAAAAGTCTATTGGGTATGCAGCTGCAGCAACAATAATGAAACAGAGTACTCTCTTAATGAAATGTTTTTATATTTGTTATCGTTAGACTGTCGAAATTTAGCTCATATCTCAGATTAAAGTAATTTTGTCAACTTAAATAATAATCAAATTGATGTTAATAACTGTACTGCTTTTCTCTTCTTCTTTTATTTTTTAAACATAATAAATTTTAAAATACTAATGTCAACTATGACTGATAAACTATAACTGTTAAAAAGAATTTTATTATTCTTCATAACATAATTAATTTTAAAATTAGATTTTAACTTCCATTTTTATGAATAATAATGTAATATTTTTTGTATTTTTAAAAATAATTGTTGTCAATCCTAATCTCTAAAAATTGCCTACCCCTCTTTTTATGTAGTTGGTACTACTTGAGATTGTCATGGCTAATGTCATCTTTCTTTCAATTTATGCTACTCATGCATCTCAGTTTGAGAAAAACGATTAATTTTTTCAAAAATTTTTTCAAAGTTCGTTTCTTGATACGGATGCTTACATCTTGTTTTGTGTTAATACAGATTATCTGTTTTTTTTGTGGTTTTGAGACTTAGTCTTGGTTTTCTCAGCTTGGTACCATTAGTTGGTAATATAACCTGTAACTTAGACAATAGAATTGGTATTTGCAATAATCTAATTATCACCAAGTGGAAATTAAGTATAATTAGTGTAACCGGATCCAGATACTTACATGTAATATTTTTACTAACATCGTTATGGATACAACCTCCCCAAGTTGTAAGTTTTTATATTTTTTACTATTTTATTATAAATTACGCTCTTGATTAATATTGTAGATCCCTGAAGATGGCTGTAATATTGGCCGAAAGCTCGGAATAAACACTTGAAAGAGTACTCTGTTTCATTATTGTTGCTGCATACCCAATAGACTTTTTCATATATATATATATATATATATAACTCAAAGGTGACTGACCGACAGTGATCTGTCAACGCACAGCCCAAACCCCTGGACGGATCGGGCTAAAATTTGGCATGTAGGTAGATGTTATAACGTAGGCATCCGCTAAGAAAGGATTTGGATAAATACTACCCCCAAGGGATTAAAAAAAGGGATGAAAGTTTGTAAAAATCGTCTTAGATTTTCAACTGATTGAACTGAAATTAATATTGGAACTACTATGATGAAGAAGTCCGCTTAAATACGATTTTGATAAATTAAACCCCATGGGGATAAAATAAGGGATGGTGAAGGATGTAAATGTATTAGTTTAAACCTATTAGCCCAAATGGAACGAATAAATTAGGACGAAAAAAATAATTTTCAGTTGTAAATGTTGACAATAGATGGCGTCAGTAGTATTTGAAAACGCGCTATTGTTGTGTTTTCACTTAGTTCAAAAAATTCGTCCATATTTCTCAAAGAGACCGGAATAAAAAAATACTACTTTTGTTGAGACCGAGACTTTAAATTATTTTTACTGTTATTTTCACTTAGTTACATATACATGATGATGAGTGGCCGCCGTATCGTATAGTACATACTATACCTAAATATTTCTAGCGGATTATATTTGATGATTTTGACTGTTCTTTTCTTGGCATATTTTGGATTTGCTTGGTTTCGGTTTAGTAGTTTTGGTTATAGACTCTGCTTTGTATTTGACATTTGTTTTGTTTTCGTTTGGTTTAAGTGTAGGTTAGATACCAAATGATATCCCGTTCGAATTTAAACCATTAAAGTTTCCCCAAAAAGTCTGCTTTGCTCTGACAATAAACAAGTCGGGTATTGACTTGAGAGAACATTGCTTCTCTCATGAACTGTAAAATGTTGCTTGCTCACGAGTAAGTTCACCCAGTAGCTTGATAGTTTTAGCGCCCAATGACAGATTAGTTAAGAATATTATGTACAAAGAAGTTTTGTAGGCCCTAATTTTTTACACACTATAAACAAAAGTAAAGCCGCAAAAACTATACCTAATTAATAATAATACTTCTTAACTTTCTTCTTAATCCTTATTCAAATAAATAAGTTATTTATCACAGGCACTTCTTTCTAAACAGAATTACCCTTTACAGTATTTGATTTCAACCAATCGGTGATCCTTAACTCCGGTCCAAGATTGTTATCAATATAAGCCGCCACCTCAACTCCGGTGGGTACATCGGTTGCCCACTAATCCTATGCATTAACTCCGGTCCAGAGAATAATATTATCGTACCTGATAGACCAAACATTGTAATTAATGATTACCGTTATAATGTTTTTAAATTGTGGCTTAAGAGATTTATTGAAGAAAAACTTTCATTCTAGTATAATATAAAGTTAAAGAATGGGATTTGCTTTATTTTATTCACGTGTCATTAGTAGTACAAATGAAATGAAAAATCAAAATAATTAAAATCTTTATTTATGCTAAGAACAATACATAAAAAAAAGAAATACCTATACCAAATACAATGATGATCAAATTAAATAATGCAAAACATTGACAAAACAGACAACAAAAAAATCAAAACAGGTTAGGTTACACAAAATACCAAAAAAGCAGTCCTTTAAAAAAAGATTACAACATACTAATTGCATATTTATATGATATGCATTTAACAAAATCGAATCTGGAAATTCGATTTTCACTGTATTGCAGTAACTTTTCTGATATAAAATTTAAACGTTGCCTAACCTCTCTACTTATCCGTTTTTGTAATCGAATGTACTATCAAGGTAAATTTTTTCTTGTTCACATAAAAATTTAAAATTTGGCTTTGTAGACAAGATTACAATATTAGACGTTCTATCGTTACCGCATAAAAAATCTTCACCTCTAACCGTTTTGATTTCAGTGTTATCTAGAAAATCCTGGACTTTTTCTGGAGATCTCGGTAATTTCGGCACTGATTGTAATTTTGTCCCGCTAACAACGTTCCTTGTATATGTCATATCTCGATTGTTTAAAGTATTCAAAGCAACTTTTTCTTGGATAATCCCATGATGAATAAGTTTGGACGGTTTGTCAGATATATCTTCTGTAGCTTTCCTTTTGACCGCATTACTAATTATTTGTCGGTTTAGCACATTTGTCCTATTTTCGTGATCGTGTACATCACACAGTTTAGACAAAATAGGTAAACTATCACCAATAACATATAGCTTCACTTTACAGTTCTTATTTATATACGCATAACAAAATTCACCGACCGTTTTAAATTGTTTGTATTTATAAAACTTAAAATCTTCATAAATTATTAACTTTTTCTCTCTGCATAAACATTTCTCGTAAGGCTATTTTAAAAAATTCAAAAAGAGGTTGACCTTAAAGGCCATCCTTGCAACTTCCCGCTAATTTTAACCGCAAATCTATAGTATTTTGACGTTTTTGACTTTTTTTGTAAGGTTTAAAAAGCCATAACTTTTTAACGCGTTATTCGGTTTTGATGTTCAAGACGGCATTCGACGCCGTTTTTTGAGACCTAAAAATGTTATTTTGAGAGCAAAATCGATTAGTTTAAAATTCTCCAGTTTTTAAAAAAAAACACTTTTTCTGAAATTTTTCGACAGCGATACCTCACGAACGAATTAACCGATTTTAATTTGCAAAACGGCATTCGACGTGGTTTTTTAAGGTTGAGAGCTGATTAGGTTATGAAATTGATCAATATAATATCCAAAAAGATATGCTCAAAAAACATCATTTTTACAAAAGAAAATTTTTGTTTTTTTTTGAAATTTCTCAAAATCTACCAGTCCGAATCGGTTCAAACTTACAAGGAGTTTAAGTTAGATGGAACTCTTTAAAACACTCTTTAGTTCATTTCGATCGGTCAAGTTCACACACACACACACACACACACACACACACACACACACACACACACACACACACACACACACACACACACACACACACACACACACACACACACACACACACACACACACACACACACACACACACACACACACACACACACACACACACACACACACACACACACACACACACACACACACACACACACACACACACACACACACACACACACACACACACACACACACACACACACACACACACACACACACACACACACACACACACACACACACACACACACACACACACACACACACACACACACACACACACACACACACACACACACACACACACACACACACACACACACACACACACACACACACACACACACACACACACACACACACACACACACACACACACACACACACACACACACACACACACACACACACACACACACACACACACACACACACACACACACACACACACACACACACACACACACACACACACACACACACACACACACACACACACACACACACACACACACACACACACACACACACACACACACACACACACACACACACACACACACACACACACACACACACACACACACACACACACACACACACACACACACACACACACACACACACACACACACACACACACACACACACACACACACACACACACACACACACACACACACACACACACACACACACACACACACACACACACACACACACACACACACACACACACACACACACACACACACACACACACACACACACACACACACACACACACACACACACACACACACACACACACACACACACACACACACACACACACACACACACACACACACACACACACACACACACACACACACACACACACACACACACACACACACACACATACACACATACACATACACACATACACACATACACACACACCCTCGTAAAAATAGTCAAAACGTTGGGATTTCGAAAAACAGGGTATAATAACTTTAAAGTTAAGATATCTGGAACTTGTGAGGAGCCTTTTTTACTTTGAATGTTAAAACACTTATGGGAACTTTAACACAATTTATTTACCAAAATTCATACAGAGACACAAGAATTTCGCTAGATAATTGAAGTTTCCCACGCACCAGGTTGTGGATATTCTTCATTCGATTCTATAACACGGCGACATATTATTGACGGGCCACTTCTTTACCAAACACCAAGTCACATGGTAGCCTCATTTCTCTATCGCACAGGACCTTCGCAGGCGTTTGGCCTGTTGATTCGTTAATGGTCGATCGAATTGCCATGAGAAATAGTGGAATATGTCAATTCCAATCCTTCTGACACTGTGACACTACTTTTGACAGACAGTTGGCTATAGTCCGATTTATTCGTTTCACCATTCCATCAGACTGAGGGTGCATCGCTGTGGTTCTCGTTTTGTGAATGCCCAGTTTTTGGCAAACTTCTTGAAACAGCTTGCCCTTAAAATTTCTACCTTGATCTGAATATAATTTTAGTGGTACCCCAAAACGACTTACAGAATCAGAATAAGCTTACCGTCAGAAAGTGGATAAGCAAGAAAAGGAGCTGACGTTAGCTGTTTGCTTTAATATTTCAAACGCCTTTTGACATTACTGATCCCAACAGAAGGAGTTGTCTTGTTCTGTCAAACGTGTCAAGGGTTTGGTGAGAACTCCAAAATTCTTGACATATCGTCTGTAATAGGAAAAAAGATCAAGAAAACTTGAAGATAAGGCTTGTCAAAAGAAATTGGCTATTTTGAAACGGCTTGAATCTTAGCGGAGTCAACAGCAACGCCATCCTTGCTTACATTATGTCCTATACAGTTGACTTGTCTCTGAAACAAGTGGCATTTCTTAACATTTAATGTTAGATTAGCTTTCTGTTATCTTTTAAAAACTTCTTCCAGGTTAAATAAATGTTCTCTACAGGTCTTGTCCATTATGATTATGTGATGTAGATAAACCAGACAAGTTTTCCATGACAAACCGCGGAGGATTTTCTCTGTTAGCCTTTCAAACGTAGCAGAAGCATTACAGAGGCCAACGGAAGGACTGTGAATTGCCATAACCCTGATCCAAAAGCAGTTTTTTCTTTATCTGCAGAATTTATTTTAACCTGCCAGTATCCTCTTTTAAGGTCCAAGGTAGAAAAGAAAGTAGAACCCGCCAAAGCGTCGATGGCATCATAAATTCTTGCCAAAGGATAACTGTCCTTCTTAGTGAAATCATTAAGTTTTTGATAATAGACACAAAACCGCATTGATCCGTCTTTCTTTTTAACTAATACCTCAAGAGAAGCCCACAGACTACTGCATGGTTCAACTATGCCATTTCAAATCATTTCTTTAAGGGCTCTGTCTCTCTCTTCCTTCTTAACTTGGGGCAGCCATCGGGATACCTGTCGAATTGGACGTGCATCGCCAGTATCGTTTTTATGTTGGATATCATCTCTTCTAAGTTTATTTTTAGAACCAAATAAAGGTTTATAACGGTAAAGTAGGTCTCTTACCTGTTTCTTTTCTAATTAAGACAAAAAGGGATTTAATTTTGTCATTAATTGTTTGATCTCGTTGGTCTCAGCTGTTTTTACAACGTTTACCTTGTGAATTATGGCCGTTACCGGTTCGAAAGTCCCATTTCCGTGTCGTTCCTGAGTAAAACTGGATCGTTTAAGTTGATAACTCGGATAGGTTCCTCTTTTGCACATCTAACAAGAGTTTTACCCACAAGGAGTCCCTTTCCCAATTCATGGTCATGGTTCATTGGCTCTATCATGGCTGGAGCTCCAAGTGGGTCCAGTCCATCCAACCGTGCTGTTACGACACATTCGCAGCCCATTGGAAGTTCAATATCATCGATTAGCTTAATCAAGGCATCGTCAACTTGTTTTCGATGTAGGAATATTTCTTTATTACTAGTACATCGTGGAGCATAACGTCCATTCCCAGAACAACATCTTCGTCAACGTCAGTGACCAGCACCGAGTGATTCTCTGGTAGCGGTACCCAGTCTTCAACTGGTAGGCAACATCTTCTTCCGCATAATGATGGTTGGTCTGACGATAGTTATATGCTGCCCATGTGGTGTCGCAGAGTTACCAATTTAATGGTGTGAGGAGCTGCAGGATTGTTTGGGGTCGATGATTACGTTTTACACTCCTGTCGTTCAGGCGGACACCCTAGTGGATACAGTAAATAGCTATAAGGCTCGTACCCCTTATGCCTACCCCCTTTTTCGAGATATGTCAACGATAATATGGATGAAAATTTTCTCAGTCGAAGGTGTTGATACGACAATTCGAAAACCTAACGAGTGGACATCTGAATGTATACCAAGGAGGATGCGGACAAGGGTAAACAGGGTCAAAATTTGGCCAAAAAATCGTCATCGATTATTTGTTCAGCATTTTTACTACGTATATACTTTTAATACATAATAAACGACTTTTTTTGAAAATGGCGTTTATCAAAAAATGATAAATAATCAAATATAGCTGATAGCGAATAATACATTTTTTGATATTTTTAATCGCAATGTGTTATCTTTAAATACCTAGATGTCTACTATAAGATAATTTTACATAGTTTTCCACAAAACTGTTTTGATTTAAACAATTGAAAAAATATATCAGATAGTCTCTATAGAAAATAGCTTAATTAAAAAAATGTGATAGATATAGACACAAATAAGTACTACAGTGCAACTAACTGATAAATTTTTAGCCAAATACAGTGTTCTAAATTTTGTTAGCAGTGCTTTTAAATTTAGAAAGAATACGAACAAGAAAAGGTATTAGGAAGAATTTAAAAACAATTCCCACCCGTCAGTTCTCGAACCCCATTTATTAGCTTGTTATTCCTAATTTATTTTGGTGTCTCTTTTTACACATTATACATATAATTGACCAGGGTCTTATATCTTCCACTTTAAAACGTAATCAGCTGCTCAGGTTGTTTTGAAAAAAAGTCATTATGATTATTCATTAATTAAAAGCTCAAGCATGCTGCACTATCATTACTCCTTCAGGGTTTTTATCTCGTATGCCCAAACTCCTCGTGCCTCCATTTCATTAAACCTCCTCTTACATACAGGTCCAATTAAGTCCCTATACACAAATACTCTTTTATTATTCGGTATATTCATTATGACTGGATTCTTTTATCTACTTCTCTTTGTCACTCTACTCACAACCCTCCTGCAGCTCAAATACATTTAAAACATTATACTCTTTCCATATCATAACTTTTATAATCACTATTCTGTCATTCACTCTCTAAATTGCACACACCTCTTTTTTCATATAAATATTTACAATTATTCCATCACTATTTTTACCATTTTCATTCGCACTACTATAATAAAACTTATATTCCTCTCCTACCTCATTTATTTGTTGTAGATTATATATAGATTAAATAGTTAGAAGATATAAAAATTAAGTAGTCGCTGTAACTTTTATATAGTCACAAAATTAAAAAGACTACAAAAAAATTATGTTTTGACCCATGGCTGTTTTTATTATTATTTTTTAATTAAAAATTATGATAACATATTAAACCATTGTTTAAAACGAATTTTTCATTAAATAACAAATAAAATAAAAAAACAAATAAATATATTATTTCATTAATAACAAAATAAAAATTAATTTTAAACAATTAAAATGTAAACATATGTCGCAAACAAAAAATAGTGTAATCAGTCATTTCGTGAAATGTCTAGATAGTTTATGAACCGCTGACAGATAGTGTAATTATAGTATTTGGCCAATATTTTTTACCATTACATGAAATGCAACAGCTATTTCGACACTTGGTAAAATTATTAACGTACCTGTGAATGCGTATGCGCATTTAGGTACAAGCATCGAAACAAGTTTCAAAAATGGATTCACGTCAATTATTTGATAAACAAAATATTTAAGTATTCTTAAGACAAGCTGACAAAAAAAGCGGGTGTGGCAGTCAGTGGGACTGCCAGCAGAAGTTATACTTCTATACACGCGCCCGGAGTTATAAATTTGTATGCGAACGATTTAAGAAAATCATTATATGATATTCGTGTTCAGCGACCCCAAAAATTTCCTAGTACCGAGTGCACACTCATTTTGTATTAAATTTGCTAAAAATTCCTGGAGATGAGGTTCGTCTTAGCACCAGGTGTTTCTGAGACCATGGTCATTATGATAATCGTATTCAGCGACCCAATAAACCGCCGAGTACCAAGTGTGCATTGATTTTGTACAGAATTTACATAAACTTCAGGAGAAGAGGTAAATACCCTAGGCACCAAGTGCCGCGGAGACTTTCGGCATCATGATATTCGTGTTCAGCAACCCCAAAAACTCCAAGTACATAAATTGAATACTTACCGAGTTGTAATTTTTCTATCTATTGTCTGTTCGGAATGCACTTCTCGAATGCAGAAATGCAATTTCCCATTTTTACATTATGGAAAATAGCGACACATTTCCTGATACTTTAACGAATCCAATGCAAAAAACCGCATTCCGATCCATCTTACGTTACAAATTTCGGAGGTTTTGCTGATTTTAGTGCTTTATTTTCTCGACTAATCTTAAAAACTCTGTTTATGTAGCCAACAACCTCAAAAGCATAGTGCAAGATATAATGCAACCATGTCACGCTACTATAGACTACAATATAATACTCATTACTGAATATTATTATTAATATTATTAATATAAAATACTAAACTTTATATGTACACTTACGTGACAGAACTATAAAATAATCTGTCAAACACAATGTGATACGTCACTATGATATTCAAAACATTCGCTCACACTATTTTTTGTATATCTATCTCTTTTCAATGCACCGAAAGTTTAAACGGTTTTTAATGGACTTATAGTTATGCCTTATAACATGTAGTTAATATTTCATCTTTGTTTTTACCGACCAATATACCTTATATGTGTTTCTGTCTCTCTCTTACTCACACCATTACACATGTAATGTTTTTTCTCATTTAACCCTACACAAATTTTCTCCGCCGAGTAAACGAATAGAAGTATAACTTTAAAAAGCTATTTACAAAAGTAAAAAAAGATTCTAGTATTATTGAGACATATGTATAATATAATATAGTTCAACCGTAAACATCTACAATATTCTGCTCTGTAATTTTTGGTAAATTTTAGTGGCAAAAACTTCTCAGCATGGCAAAGTTATTTGAAGTTGTGGACTAGGGGGACAGATGGATCTGATATACACTGACGTCTCAAAGGCGTTTGACAGAATCGTTCATGGTGTTTGATTTAAAAGCTTAATCAGTTTGGTTTCTCTGGTGATTTGATATAATTGATATAAATCACATAATTACATATCTCAGTTAGGTGTACCTCAAGGCTTCAATTTAGGACCATTATGTTTTTCATTATTTATTAATGATTTAGACAGATGCCTTAAATTAGCAAAGATTATTTTATGACTAGGTGTACCCGCGACGTCGTTCGCGTGGCGTGTTGTTTGTTGTATAAAAAATTCTTCCCCACCCCTTTAACGGAGAGAATTTTTATACACCAGATGTTAAGTTAAAAGAAGACAAATACATCCGTGAAAACCGCATTTGAAACAGATCAGTAGTTTTCATGTGAAGCGCGCACAAATATACTGACAGACAAAAAAAATCTCACTATAATTTTGGGTTCTATATCAATGTAGAATAGAATAGAAATATGCTTTATTGTCACTGAGAATTATACAATTTTATGGACAAAGCTAAATATAAATATAACAAAATATAAAAAATAAGTAATATAAACCAAAAAACAAATACAAACAAACAATTTATATGAACTTTTATACGTCGTCGCAAAGCTAACAAAGAAAATTAGAAAAAAAAAACAATATAATAACTACAAAATTTGAATAAATTTAAAAATTAGCAGGTTGTAATAATATGCAGATAATAATCAAAAATATAAAAAAGTTGAAGTCACTGAGAGTGATACCCAACTGAAAATAATACTATTTTATCCCCTGTTATTGAATTTAATCGTTTTATTCATTGAAAAACTCATCAATCAAATAATACGGTCTTGTAGAGAGGCTTTTGTCATATTACCAAATCTGATAAAAGATGTTGCAGATTTAATGTGTATCGGAAGACGATTATATAATCTTTTTGCGGAATATAGTATAGATTTCTTTGCCAATTCCTTAGACGGGGTCGGTAAATAAACATCATGATCCGATTTTCTTGTGGAGTAGCCATGATTAGGTCTTGTCGGTAAAACATGTAGGTGTTTGCAAATTAAACAAACAGATTCTAAAAAAATAAAAAAGGAAGCGCCAGAATTCTATGATTTATATATATAAGACACAGTGAGGTAAATAGTGGGTATCTAGCAAAAATTAGGCGAAGTGTACTCTTTAAGATTTAATTACTTCAATATTTCGTTAAAAATATTTTAACATCTTTAGGAAGTTACTACAAATGTTACAATTTGATTAAAATAATAACTAGTTATGTTCTGATAATGTTTTATGAGGATGAAGCCAATGATGGAATTGGAAGGAATTGGAAGGACGTATATTTGATGAAAATAAAATATTAAAAACAATCACTATTAATAAAACTTTTCAGAAGAAAATACAATTAGAAACACTCTACAACTGCTGAAAAATAGATTTTGAGTTAGACGTCATCGTTATGTTGGAATAACATAAAATAGAGACGTAACTACTTCGATTTTTTGAAAAAATATAAGAACAAAGCCAGGAGAGTGAGTTAATATTATTGATTTGTTAAGGTAAACTTAATAGGTCGAGGTTTATTTAGTATGGAGATAGACAGAAAGATCGAATGTTAAGTTTTGATGAAATAAATAGTATTTTTGGGTTTTAAATACATTTATTTTGTTAATAATTATTAAGGTCTTAGAGGATTAAATTAATATGAATGATTGGAGATGAACATAGATGTAAACTTTTTTAAAGGATGAGATTATTCATTTATAGAGGAAGAACTGATATTAGATGGTAGGTGGTTATTATCTAAGTATAATAAGAAACTATAAATTTCACTTAGATAATAACCACCTACCATCTAATATCAGTTCTTCCCCTATAAATGAATAATCTCATCCTTTAAAAAAGTTTACATCTATGTTCATCTCCAATCATTCATAATAATTTATTCCTCTAAGACCTTAATAATTATTAACAAAATAAATAAAAATATTAAAATACTAAAAGTATTGAGATTTTCACAATTTTTATTTAAAGTATAACTCGTTTCACTATCTTATAGCTTCATCAGATACATAATTAAAATCGAACTTACAAAGTTATGATATAAATAAAATGAAATGTGACATAATGACACAATGATGGTCGAAAATCATGTGGTATAAATAAACTGAAATAAAACAAATGTACTACAAATTGCAATAAGGACACAGTTAATAATAATAAATTTTTACGATAGTAGTAATATATACAGGATTAGTACATAGACTTTTATGTAAATAAATTTAATAACGGTGAATTATTTAATTCTGTTTGATCATTCAGTAATGTATCAGAGTGTTTACATTTATTAATTTCTAGACTTTCTAATAAATTTAATTTAAAACCTTTATTTTCTTGGTGTAAAATATCAAAATTATTATTAAAGTTATGGTTTTCAGAAATTAGATGATTTGAGTATGTAGAATCAGTTTTTTTATTAAGGAAGCTTCTGTTATGTTCTGTAATACGCTTTTTAAAAGTTCTACCTGTTTGTCCTATATATACTTTATTACAAGAACCACAATTAAGTTTATATACACCCGATTTTTGATCTTTTGAATTTTTAGTTTTATTGTTCTTAATGTATTTCCCTATTGTATTATTGGTTTTATATGAAATCGTAAAATTTTGTTTCATTAAAAAAGATTTTAATTTAGAACTACTTTTACCTAGATATGTTAAACTTTTGTATTGTTTAGTTTCTTTTATGTACGGATAAACTTCCTGGATGGCTTGTTTATAAGCTTTTTTAGAAATAATGTTGTCAATTAATTTGTGGTCGTAGCCATTATTAACTGCTATTTGTTTGATAATCAAATATTCTTTATTATAATTATTTTCAGTTAAAGGTGTATTCAATAATCTATGGATCATACTATTATATGCTGCGTGTTTATGTTGAATTGGATGAATAGAAGTATTGTGGATAGTTATATCTGTATGGGACGGTTTATGAAATATATATATATATATATATATATATTTTTCAAAAAATCGAACATAACGATGACGTCTAACTCAAAATCTATTTTTCAGCAGTTGTAGAGTGTTTCTAATTGTATTTTCTTCTGAAAAGTTTTATTAATAGTGATTGTTTTTAATATTTTATTTTCATCAAATATACGTCCTTCCAATTCCATCATTGGCTTCATCCTCATAAGAGTAAGTAAAACATTATCAGAACATAACTAGTTATTATTTTAATCGAATTGTAACATTTGTAGTAACTTCCTAAAGATGTTAAAATATTTTTAACGAAATATTGAAGTAATTAAATCTTAAAGAGTACACTTCGCCTAATTTTTGCTAGATACCCACTATTTACCTCACTGTGTCTTAAATAATCAGCAAACGACTAAGAAGTAATTTATTTATATATATATATATATATATATATATATATATATATATATATATATATCGAATTGCTCCTTTCTGTAATCTGAAAATAGCATTGAATTGGGCAGCTGTACCAGAACCCCAGAAAGGAAGACCATATTGAAGATGAGACTCGAACAAAGAGAAATATGCTATTTTGGCAGATGATAAATTGATTTCTTTCGACACAGATCTTATTACAAAGCAAGCTGAGGCCAGCTTCTTATTCAAGGAATCAGTATGAAGGGACCATTTTAGATTGCTGTCAATAAAAATACCTAAAAATTTTACGGACTCAACTATATTGATTTGGCTGTTATTTAGAAGCAATGGTTAAAAGGCTCCCTTATAAGATAAAGCTACTGTCTTATCTACCTTAAAGCAAAGTAAGTTAGAACCAGACCAGGCCTTTATTTTACGTAAATCGGCGGTAATAATTGCATGAAGAGTTAAAATATCCGAATTGCTCCAGGTAATACTAGTGTCATCAGTAAAGAGAAAAATCTTTCCATTAATGTTTAAGAAAGTGATGTCATTAATGAAGAGCAGAAAGAGAATAGGACCTAATACAGAACCTTGATGTACTCCACAAGTTGTCGTTTTACAACTAAAATCAGCACCATTTGCTCTAACCAATTGTTTCCTATTCCCCAAATATGACCAGCTTAAAGAAATTCCCCGAATCCCATAGAAATTTAGTTTTTTTAATAAATTGTTGTGATTAACACAATCAAAAGCTTTAGCATAGTCACAAAAAACTGTGGCTGTAAAGAGATTTCTGTTTAGTGCTAGATATACTTCATGTAATACAGAAAACATGGCATCAGAAGTACAATTGTTAGACAAAAAGCCGAACTGAATTTGTGATAAAATGTTGTGTTTAAGGAGAAAGGGCATAAGTCGGATTTTTAAAAGCCTTTTAATAATTTTGGATAGTACCGGAAGTAAGGGAATAGGTCTATAGTTGCAGGTGTTAGATTTTTCGCCACCTTTATGAAGAGGTATTATAATGGCTGTGTTTAGCACTCTGGAAATGTACCTTTTTCCAAGGAATCGTTAATTAGGGAGACCAAGCTTACTAACACATTATTCAGAAGTTTTGAGAAAAATTTTGCTGATAGTCCATCAGTGCTACAGGACGATTTGCTTTTAATACTTTTGATTGTTTGCATAAGTTCAGATTTATCAACCGGTCTTATATCAACGATATTTTTTGAGTTGGGGAGGTAGGAAATGGGATCGTTTTGTGGTAAAATAGTTGACGTTAACTTTTTACTAACATTAATAAAGTAATCATTTAAATTCTCAGGGTTCGGAAAGGAAAAAGTATGATCCGTCGATCGTATTACTTTTATTTCGAAGGTCGTTTATTATAGACCAAGTTTCTTTTGAAGCATTATTGGAGTTGACTAGACGATTCTGATAGTATCTTTTTTTTGCTATTTGGATTAATTTTAGGTAAGTTGCTCTGTATTTGTTAATATATTTGATCACTGAGACGCTGTCAGTTAATTTTTTAATAATAATTAGTAACGCACGCATATTTTTGGCTGAAATGCGGATACCTTTAGTAGTCCAAGGTTTGTGATGTTTTGGCCTAATGGTTATTAAAGAAAATGCCTTATTGAAGTTAGCTACTAATTTAATAAAAAATTTACTGAAGTTACTATCAATGTCGCTAGAAGAAAAATTCCAGTCTGAAGTCGAACATAAATAGTGTAGTAACACTCCCCGCTAATTATTTTTTAAATATCTTTAATATTCTTTAATGTACAGAATTTTCATATCTACAGTTTTATTATATGTATAGATGTTCCAACAATTTCTATTGCTAATAATGAAATAGATAAAATTTATAAAAATAGTTGTTTATAAAAAATTGTTTAAACAACTTAATGGGTTTTATAAAGCATTTAAAAAATAAATAATTGTAGATTTGTAATCTACGGAAAAAGCTATCCCGATTTAAAAAAGTAACTTCCATTTATTAGATCTGGAGAAGTGGATACTTTTACTGAGAAGCAATAAATTTATTTTTTTAAATATTAAAATTGCAAGATACACGTCGCATCGCTTATAGCTCTTTATCTATGACGCTAAGTTGAATGTTAACTTTTAACGGAATAAATTTGACATTTTTTTTGTTGCAATACTTCTATTATTAATATTTAAAATAGTGCTTTTTGAATTTCTTATTGTGTATCAACAAAACCCCGCTGAAGTTTTGAAAAAAAAAGGACCAAAATGAATTTTAAAGTTAGTAGGACATTCTATGTTTTTATTTGTGTAAAATTGTTACTATTTCGAGAGTGTTATAAACGTAAAAGTAGACAAATATAATCAGAAAGCTTCGAACTGCTAAGCTATCGGGAGTTACACGTGTTATTGTGAGTCAACCATAAAGGATAGACATATGCTGGTTTGGGATATTTTTTATATAATTTTAAGGAGAACATTTTCGGCGTACATGATTTCTGTATAGCTTTAACCATTAAGGTTGCACACGCGACGGAAGCTTAAAAAATGGATTAACTTTTCCCCTTTTCCCAACATTTTCCTTCACTGCTCTGCTTCTATTGAATGTAGCGTGATGAAAAGTTTGCTATAACAAGCTCAGGAGTATGAAAAATAATTGTACCAAGTTTCGTTAAAATCCGTCGAGTAGTTTTTATTTCTATAACGGTTATACAGACAGACAAAAATTTTACTGATTGCATTTTTGACATCAGTATCGATCCCTAATCACCCCCTGATAGTTATTTTGGAAATATATTTCATGTACAGAATTGAGCTCTCTACAGATTTATTATAAGTATAGAATATAGAATAGATAGATAAAAAATGATTTAAAAAACTATCGTGAGATATCCCTTTGGGATAACTGTTTACATCTTCAAGGTTATCTAAGTTCGTGAATGGTACCTTTTACAATAATCTTTTACTAAATATTTCTCATGAATCAAGTTGCGAACGTTGGGGATAGTGAGTTCATAAAAGGTCACTCTCTTTAAAATATTTAAATATTCCATCCTCTAGTTCCTTTGTGAATGTGAAACTTGTCCCATACTACACGCTGTATTTTCCGTTTACAATCGCTTTCTTAAAGTGCTTTTCTTTAGTTTAACTTATAACGCATCTTTCCTTTTACTAGCATCCTTCAAAATAAATATTTTGCAGCTTACAGCTAATCTTCGGCGACGATATGTCTATCTGCGCATACTTGACACACTTCACTATATAACCTTTATGTCAGAGAGCGGCATATGAACAATGTTTAGCACAAAGTAAGGTTTTTAAGGAACGGGAGCAAACTCTAAATTTACAAAGTAGTATTAAAAGATGAAAACAAGTTCTCGTAACGTTTTCTTAAAGGTTTTTTTATGTGTGCATTTTATTTAAAATGACTGGTAATTGTAACCCGTAAATATTTAACTTTTTCAGCCTTTTTAATCCTCAAGAAACAAAGACAATTTGTGCTGTTTGTACCAGCAGTATTATGTATAATTATCTCATTAAAATCTGGCAGCGTTTTCTACGTAAGTGTAAACTGCGATTTTTTAGCATTTAGTACGAGAAGATTTTCGTCTAGCCACTTTTTTACTCTCTTCCCATAGGTTGCCTTTACTCTAGCTTTTACCCAAGTGTCATCTCGGAAGTAAAGTACAGTGTCATCTACATCTGCAAAATCTTGACCCCAGGAATATTAGTTTATAAATCATTAATGAATATTAAAAATATTATCGGTTCTAAAACTATTCCCTGGGGTACACCCCACTGTAATTTGAGCCTATTTTCACCAGTTGTTTTTTTTAGATAATTTTTAAGTAAATTTAACAAAACGCCACGTTAACTAACACTCTCTACTTTCTTAAATAAAATCTCATGAAACACCATATTAAAAGCCTTTCTAAGATCTAAGAACAAAGCCATGAATTTCTTATTTTGTTCTAGGTAAGTATTTACTTTATTAATTAAATTGTATAAGGCGTCTTCGGTACCGGAAAGAAAGCCATACTGAGTCATACTTAACAATTTAATTTTACTAGGTAATTCATACAATTTTTAAATATTTTTGCAAAATTATTAATCAAGGACATGTCTGTATTTTTCTATTGCATTGATATTTCCAGATTTATAAATAGGGGTTACTAAAGATTCTTTAAATTCTTGTGACACTATACCTGTTTCATAAAATTAAATTAATTATGTGTTTTAGAGGTTTTGTGAGGTAATTATAGTTAAGTTTAATAAGTCTAAATTATTTGTTTTTCTATCATTTTTATAATATCTTATAAAACTAAGATCAGGCTTTTGAATATTTCTGAAAAACTGCAAAAATGCGGTATTAATATCTAGCAGTTTACCTATTTAGAAAATCTGGTATAGTGTTAAATTCGTTTTATTTATAATGTTACGCTCTCCTAATTTCCTCCATAGAATTTTACTATTACTATTGCAAAACTCCAGATACCACTTTTTTCTATTTTTTACAACAATATTTGGTTGGTTACACAGTTGTTTATAAAAAACTCAATGTATTAAGTTCGCTTGTACTTTTTAAATGTCTTATCTCGCATCTGAATCATTACCTGTATTGTATCTGTTAGCCAGGGTGGTTTTTGTTTTTTAATTTTTACAGATTTTAGTGGAGCTAAAATATCAAGTATTAGTTAAAAAAAAAAACTTTTCATTTACTTCAACCAAATTATAAATTTTTTCAAAAGGTGCATAATTTAAAAATAGTTTTAGTAACTCTTTATCTATCCGTTTTAAATTTCTCATGAAATAGAATGTGTGTATCAATCAAACACCCAATAAGTGCATGATCAGAGGGATATTGGGTATATCTTTATATACAAATGTAAATTTACTTCTAGATTAGGTATAAATAGCAAATCAATCATAGTTGAACTATTACTGGTAATTCTAGTGGGTCTGTCTACAATCTGATTTAAACTGAAAGACTCAACAGCAGATATAAGCTGTTGCATACTGTCGTTTTGCAAATCTAACATGTTTAAGTTAAAGTCTTCACCAGATTATCACATTTCGTATAAAAAAGTGACAAGGTATTTAAAAAAAATGAAAAATTATCTTTAGGTGGAAGATAAACCGAGCCTTTAATATAGGAAGTAAGTATTACTGAAATTAAAACGTACCCACAACTGCTCAAAATGTTCTGGGTGGTCCGTACGCAGTATTGTATAATTGAAACTACTTCTAACATACATACAAACTCCTCCACCACTTGTTGCCCTATCAAATCTGAGCAAGTTATATCCTTTTTTAATCATGTTTTAGAAATTCCCAAAATATCATAATCATTCTCTAAAAGTAGGTGTTTTAGGTATATCTTCATAATGTGCCATTAAAGATCGTACATTTAAAAATGAAATCCTTAGTGTTCTCATTCTCATTTTACAGCCAAGCAAATAATTCCTATTAAACCAAAATAATATTTAAAAAAACGACGGGTTGCACTCCGGGAGTGCCAGCAGACGTGAAAACTTGATTATTAACGTTGTGCATGTTTGATATTTTGGAATGGTTAGGGAATAATTTTGCACGAATTGCTTTATCAGTATAAAATTACTATCATTTATGTGGTAGAATACAATATTCCTTTATTGCGCTATCGTAAACAGTAAACATATTACAAATATTACATCTATAATATGTAAGTACATACATATGTATCTATATTAATAATTTCGTTAAGCATTACGATAGACTAGGTCGAAACCTAAGCTTAATAATAAAATTATATTAATTCAAAATTAAAACTTAAATTTTCATCTAGTAAAGTACTCACTTATTTTCTTTCGCTATTTCTTCGTCACTTTTATCATTAATTTGTTTAATATCCATATTTTAAATACTTAAAGTTACTTAAAGAACACTAAACACAGACGTTTGAATTTTGAATTATTAGCTGTCACCTGTCACTATTTATAGGTGCGCGTGGCATAGGGATATTCACACATCGATATATCGACCCAGTTCAAAAAGCAAATTCTGAACTAACAACTTTCCCGGCTGCAAGAAGAACAAGCTCAACAACTTTCCCGGCTGCAAGAGGAGCTATCAGGACGAATGACGAGCCAGCAAGAGGAGCTATCCGGTCAGATGGAAAGCCAGCAAGAGGAGCTATCCAGTCAGATGAAAAGCCAGCGTAAAGATATGTCCCAGCTTTCACAACGAATGACGAACCAACAAGAGGAGCTATCCAGTCAGATGAAGAGCCAGCGCGAAGATATGTCCCAGCTGAAAGAGGAGCTATCAGGACGAATGACGAGCCAGCAAGAGGCGCTATCCAGTCAGATGAGAAGCCAGCGCGAAGATATGTCCCAGCTATCACAACGGATGTCTACCCTACCAGAAGAGTTATCCAGTTCCTTCTCCCAGCAAATATCGCATTTGCGCTCCGAAATGTGCAACTTGCGAGACGAGCAAAACCAGCAAGTGGACAACTTGAACCAGCAAGTGGCCAACATCCGAGAGGAGATCAACCAGCAAATGCAGTCCGAAATAAGAAAGCTGCAACAAGAACAGGAAGCTTGTCGTCGAAACCAGCCCATCCACCACGGCGACGGAGATGCAGAAAGGATGGAGGCCTGCCACGTAGACGTCGACCGACGAGGAAACGAAGAGGCGACCCAAGTACGAACTACGATGAAACCCCCAACCTTCGACGGGAAGACCTCCTGGACAAATTACCTAAAACAATTCGACGTAGCGGCCAGAGCTAATGAATGGTCATCCCAGGAGAAGGCATTGTCCCTAACTGTAGCTCTGCGAGGCGAAGCTTTAGACGTCTTGCAATCATTGACACCGGATGAAGCTGACAACTTCGAGTTATTGGTTAATCGTCTAGAGATGCGTTATGGTCAAACTCATCTACAACCGGTGTACCGAATGCAGTTAAAGAGCCAAAAACAGAAAAATGGAGAAACTATCCAGGAATTTGAAGCGGATGTAGCAAGAATGGTACGACTTGCGTATTCAAATGCAGCGAAGGATTTCCTGGAGTGCCTAGCAGTCCAAACCTTCACCGATGGTCTTCGAGACGTCGAGTTGCAGCGCGCTGTACGGTTGGCGCGGCCTAAGACTCTTGTGGACGCCTTGACCATTGCCCTGGAGTTTGAGGCGGCGACGGAGGCCTCACGTGGAGTTGCTCGACTAAGGGAAATCACCGGTAACTACGACCATGCCGTTCATTCCGTTAGCGACGTTGAAGCGGTAGTAGAGAGATTAATGAAGTTATCTCCAAGAAGAAGGCGCCAAGTGAGATGCTGGAACTGCGGAGAACCAGGCCATATAAGAAATACTTGCCCCCAAAAAGAAAAATCTTCTGCAAAAGTACCCCAGCAGCAGGAAAACTAGAACGGGTCGACTCCTGGAGGGCAAAATCGACCCCAAACATTCCCGAAGCCCCTCACACCGTTAAATTGGCAACCCTGCGACATTACGTGGACAGCTTATATGTAGATGGCCTCCTTGATGGGAAGAATATTAGCATGCTGGTAGACACTGGAGCTACAAAAACTATCGTCCGACCAACCATCATTATGCGAAATAAGATGTTGCCTACCAGTTGGAGACTGCGTACCGCTACCGGAGATTCTGCTAGAGTCTACGGTGAGATACAGGTGACGCTACAGTTTGGTTCAACCTCTCTTGTTCACTCAGTGCTGGTGGCTGACGTTGATGAAGATGTTGTTCTGGGCATGGATGTTATGCTCCACTGTGGTTTTCATTTGGATCTTGGCCAACGTATCCTTCGTACTGGTAATGAAGAAATATTCCTGCACTGAAAACAAGTTGACAATGCCTCGATTAAGCTAATCGATGATATCGAACTTCCGGCAAGCTGCGAATGTGTCGTCACAGCGCGGTTGGATGGACTGAAGCCAGATGGTGCCCCAGCCATGATAGAGCCGAAGAACCATGACCATGAATTGGGAAAAGGAATCCTTGTGGGTAAGACTCTTGTTAGATCCGCCAAAGAGGTACCCATCCGAGTTATCAACTTAAACGATCATCCAGTTCTTCTCCGAAAGGACACGGAAATGGGAAGTTTAGAACCAGTAATGGCCATAATTCACAAGATAAATGTTACGGAAACAGATGAGACCAACGAAATTGAAGAATTAATGACAAAATTAGACCCCTCTTTGTCAAAATTAGAAAAGAAACAGGTAAGAGATCTACTTTACCGTTATAAACCTGTATTTGGTTCTAACAGTAAACTGGGAAGAACTGATGTTGTACAACATAGAATTGACACTGGTGATGCACGTCCGATTCAACAGGTACCCCGAAGGATGCCTTAAGTTAAAAAGGAAGAAGCAGACAGAGCCCTTAAAGAAATGATTCAAAATGGCATAGTCGAACCATCCAGTAGTCCGGCTTCTCCTGTGGTATTAGTGAGAAAGAAAGACGGATCAATGCGGTTTTGTGTCGACTATCGAAAGCTAAATGATGTCACTAAGAAGGACAGTTATCCTCTGCCAAGGATTGATGATGCCCTTGACGCTTTGGCGGGTTCTACTTTGTTTTCTACCTTGGACCTTAAAAGCGGATACTGGCAAGTTAAAATGAATCCTGCAGACAAAGAAAAGACTGCCTTTACCAGTGGATCAGGGTTATGGCCATTCACGGTCCTTCCATTTGGCCTCTGTAATGCTCCTGCGACGTTTCAACGACTAATGGAGAACATCCTGCGGGGTTTGTTATGGGAAACTTGTCTAGTTTATCTAGACGACATCATCATAATGGGTAAGACCTTTTAGGAACATTTATCTAACCTGGAAGAAGTTTTTAAAACATTACAGAACGCTAATCTAATATTGAATGTTAAGAAATGCCACTTGTTCCAGAGACAGGTCAACTATTTAGGACATAACGTAAGCAAGGATGGCATTGCTGTTGACCCCGCTAAGATACAAGCCGTTCAGGAATGGCCAATCCCTATCGACAAACATCAGCTCCGGAGTTTCTTGGGTCTTTGTTCCTATTACCGACGATATGTCAAAAATTTTGGAGACATCACCAAACCCTTGACTTGACACGTTTGACAGAACAAGATAAGTCCTTCTGTTGGGATCAGGAATGTCAAAAGGCGTTTGAAATATTGAAGAAACAGCTTACGTCAGCACCTGTTCTTGCTTATCCACTTCCTGATGGTAAGCTTATTCTGGACACCGACGCCAGCAATGTGGGAATTGCAGCCGTCTTGTCACAGCTACAAGACGGTAAGGAAAGAGTGGTTGGTTACTTCAGCAAAACTTTATCGAAAGCTGAAAAGAACTACTGTGTAACTCGGAGGGAACTGTTAGCAGTTGTAAAATCCGTCGAACACTTTTATAAATATCTGTATGGCAGAAAATTCCTGATCAGAACAGACCATGCTAGTTTAAAGTGGCTACTTAGCTTTAGAAACCCAGAAGGACAGATAGCAAGATGGCTCGAAAAACTGCAGGAATATGATATTGAAATCGAGCACAGACCTGGAACCAGACATCGTAATGCTGATGCACTTTCCAGAAGACCATGTCGACCTGATTGCCCCCATTGTACCCGTATGGAGCAGAACGAGGAAAAACTTGCCTTAGTTAAGGTTGTGCCAGAAGACGAGAGCTCTATGCTGGAGGAGCAACAAGAAAACGATCCCGTTCTGAGAAAGATTAGGGAGTGAAAGAGAATGGACCGTCGTCCGTTGTGGAGAGAGATATCCTCATCCTCTCCTGCTTTAAAAGCATACTGGTCCCAATGGAACTCTTTAATTTTGGACGGAGGGCTCGTTAAAAGACTTGTAGAAAATTCCGAAGGCACAGAAACAAGGAAACAAATAGTGGTCCCAAGAAATGCTGTACCGGAAATTTTAAAACAGATGCATAATGATAGTTCTGGAGGACATCTGGGTATCACGAAAACGCTGCAAAAGATCCGAGATAGATTTTACTGGGTAAATTGCACTAATGATGTTAAAGATTGGTGTCGTAAATGCACTACATGTGCTGCCAGTAACGGTCCGCACCGAAAACCGAAGGCGGAAATGCAGCAATACCTGGTTGGAAGTCCTTTTGAAAGAATCGCAGTAGATGTATTGGGGCCACTTCCACAGACCGATGTAGGAAACAAGTACATCTTTATTGTAATGGACTACTTCACTAAATGGGTTAAAGCATATGCAGTTTCCAATCAGGAAGCTACCACTTTAGCAGATATATTGGTTGAAGAATTCGTAAGCCGATTTGGGGTACCATTAGAATTACATTCAGACCAAGGAAGAAATTTTGAGAGGAAGCTGTTACAAGAAGTTTGCCAAAGATTAGGCATCCACAAAACGAGAACCACAGCGATGCACCCTCAGTCTGATGGAATGGTGGAACGAATGAACCGGACTATAACCAACTATCTGTCAAAAGTGGTGTCAGATTGTCAGAGGAATTGGGATCGACATATTCCACTATTTCTAATGGCAATTCGATCGGCCATCAACGAATCAACTGACCAAACGCCTGCCAAGGTCCTGTTCGGTAGAGAAATGAGGCTACCATGTGACTTGGTGTTTGGTTGTAAACCTGGTGAAGAAAAGGCACGTGAACAATATGTCACCGACCTTCAGAATCGAATGGAAAATATACACAACCTGGTCCGTGGAAAACTACAATTATCTAGTGATCGGATGAAGAGGTACCATGACACACGGACAATGGAAAAGAGTTACCAAGTTGGAGATTTAGTCTGGCTCTATAACCCCCGACGGCGTCGAGGTATTTGTCCCAAATTACAAAAGAACTGGGAAGGTCCTTACACCATCAAGAAGAAGATTAACGATGTCATTTATCAGATCGTGAAAATTCCCAGAGGGAAACGCGTCGTGGTCCATCATGATTGTTTGGCGCCTTACCAGGGAAACCACAGTGGAGATGCGCAGCAACTCCAAGAAGATGGTTTGGCTGGCTCAGGGAGTGTGCGGGATTCCGATGTAGGAAATAACATTCCAGGAGGAATGAATCCAAGGAGGGGGCAGTGTAACGGGATAACCCGGATAACCGTAAAGGAAGGAACCTTAATTTAAAAGATTGTTGTTGACAGTTGATTTTTAGAAGTTTGTAAAAAAATCAACTGACCATTTTAAATAATGTTTCTAGAAAATTCTAGAAACTTCTTAACACACTGACTAGATTAAATAATGTTGTACCTATATAAGGGGATGCATGGGCAGTTTACGTCAGTTCAAGTCAAGTGTTCACAAGAGTTCATTGTATTGTCAAGTAGTTAGACGTTATCCAGCAGAGTTCAGTGTATCTTAACAATTTTGTAAATAAATTGTGTAAAAAGCCCCCATACGTGTTTCAGTATGTTAGGGGAGATATAATAAAAGATATCACTTTTTTCACTAAAAATGCAACTATTACATCAAACCCAGATGACTTAGTAATTTTTAACTTAGTTAATAAATGATCTTGCTGTTGTTCTTGAATAAAGGGTTTAAGAAAAATTTTCCATTTAAAATCTTTAAATTTTAAGGTCATTAATATTATTATTTATAAAAGAAAGTATATTTGATATTACTTCAATTCATGTATTTAAAAAAAAAATCATTAAACTTATTGGCTAGTTCCAACGGTTCATTATCTTCTCAGACAAAAATGATATGTTTTTAATAGTATGGGGTGCTATTCCACGCAGTTTTCATAGAATTATTTAAAGATTTTGTAATATTTTGATAGTAGCTTTTAAAGGATTTCTGTGAATTATACAGAAAGTACAGCTTTCCACTTTAGTTTAATATAAATATTGAAATAAATATTACAGTTAAATGGATATATGTAACATTATTACACATTATTCGTTATTTTATGATTTTATTATCCCCGAATATTAAATATGAATGCTCATATCAACAGAAACAGTAGTACAAAAGATTTGCAATTGGCAACAATGCTTTACCACTCACATCGTCCTTTAACTGCACGAAGAACATAGTTTTAATTGCCATGTTGAACTTAAATATAATCGCTGTCTTTGTTTAATTTACAAACAATAGAAAGAAAACACTTTACAAAAATCGACAAGGTGGCAGCGTTGCACGATCAGAATCAGTTGTTCTCTAGCCGAGTGACGGCTAGTAGCGTGGTTTGAGGTAACTTTTTTATTATTAAGTATTCTTTGTTTTTTTATATATTTTTTTAAATGGATTTCCAAGTTAATACCGGGTAGGAAAAAATTGAATTTAACGAGACAACAAAGTATATCATCCGCCGCAAAGTAGGTACATTCGTTTTATTTTAAAAACTAAATTCCTACCTTAAAGAAACTACAAACCAAAATAATAAGGACAAAGATGTACCGAACATCAGTAGAAAAGTGTTAAGTTAAACTTACACCAAATATACGAAACGTAGTGATGATGAGACTTGGCTAAATCGAGGAGATACTGCCTTAAAAATTTGCCAAGATTTAAATATCGTCAACCGTCACAATGCATTCCTGGAAAATTTATAAACAGATTTGAAATCACCAATTGGGAAAGGTTACTGATTAATAATAACACATATCGGCAGTAATACAGCATTTGTTAAAGGAGGACTTCATATATTTGAATCACGTAAAACCGGTGATTACCTCGAGGATATAAATGCGGACGATTTTGAAGATTGGGCCCAAACTTTTTTTATCGCTTTTAGAACCTGGATCGATAATTGTTGTGGACAACGCATCATATTATATTTGGAAAATGGAGAATATTCCAATTACGACCTGAACAAAAAAGGATATCGTCACTTGGTTAAAATTCAAAAATATTTCGTTCGACGATAGAATGTTGAAATGTTTTGCTATTGTAAGAGAGCATAAAAAGGAAAACCAGAAAACAATAGTCGCCATAGAGCGAGGATTTACTGTCCTAAGATTACCTCCTTACCACTGCGAATTAAATCCGATAGAGTTGATTTGGGCACAAGTTAAGAACCAACACAAAATTTAAAATAGCTGATTTAAAAAATATATTTTTTGGTCCTCCGTCCTGAAACAATACTACTGATTACTTTAAAATCGTCCGGAAAATGAAATTTTCCGACCTAGGCCGGTAAATGACATTTTCCGACCTAGGCCGGCAAAATACCTTTTAGATTATCTAACTAAAGAGACGGCAAAATTTTTAAACGTCATATTAAGTATGAATGAATACATGATGAATAATACAAATTTTAATTAAATCTATTCCAAAAAAAGAGTATAATATACTAAACTAATAACTTTTTAACAAAAATAAAACTAACTAAAATTTTTACTTTTATTTTAAATTTGACATTTATGACGCACAAGTCAATTTACAACTACTTATCATTTGATTATGAAAATGCATATCTCGATTTTATTAAAGTTATATTACATGTGTAATGGTGTGAGTAAGAGAGAGAGACAGAAACACATATAAGGTATATTGGTCGGTAAAAACAAAGATGAAATATTTATCACATGTTATTAGTCTTAACTATAAGTCCTTTATATACCGTTTAAACATTCAGTACATTGAAAAGAGATAGCTATACAAAAAAAAATTTGAAAATTTGAAAATTTTGAAAATTCTAAAAATTTTGAAAATTCTAAAAATTTTGAAAATTTTAAAATTTTTAAAAATTTAAAAATTCTCTATGCGTTCAGTATAAGATGTTTGGGGAAAGCATTTTGAAAATTTTTATTACTTTCTGTATTAATTTTGAACAGAGAGAGAGAGAGAGAGAGAGAGAGAGACAGACAGACAGATTTGGCGTTTATGAGTAGGCACGCCATTGAGCCTTGCTTGGGTTTGTGTTTCGTCCCGGGCATGCTTACATGGACTCGTCAGTAAGACTTGTAAGCCATGCCCTGCCTTAGACACGATGGAGAAATTATTGCAGCGGCCGGGGATCGAACCCGGGTCCGCACGGTGGGAAGTCAGGAGCTCTGACCGTTGCACCGCCGAGGCTGCTGTTCGGATAGTGGTACGAACGTGGTCCGATCGAGTCGAAGCGACCGCCACAACAGACAGACAGAGAAACATGCGTGTGTCGTGTCGTGACAACTTTTGGTCTTAATTTTTTCCGTCTAGTCTCCGTCGTAACTCACGATAAGGAACTACGTTCCAAAAACAGTCTAAGCTAATATTATTGTATTATAGTGACATATCACATTGTGTTTGACAGATTATTTTATTATTCTGTCAACATATTTAGTTTAGTGTTTTATATTAATAATATTAATAATAATATTCAGTAATGAGTATTGTATTGGGCGCACCCGAATTCTACTACAAATGAAAATTTTACCTGATTTTTAAGACTTAAGGGATTAGTGAAAAGTCCAAACTCTGTCAGGAACAATAACGTTTACTCGTATTAAGTATTAAGGATTTAAATATCTAATAAGAGTTTTTAAAAGTGATAATAGGGTAAGATTAAGCAGGAAAAAGTGGTAAATTGTTTTTTAGTTTAGTGAATCTAATGCTTAGTGAAAAAGGAAATAAGTTAATTGTGTTAAATAATTTAAGATTGCTAATACTAGCAAGTGTGGAAAAATTCAATGAATATGTTGTAACGCTAAATGTACAGCTAAAGTAGGTACTAGTAGAGGTCAAAGGAAAACACAATTATGGTTTTGAAAAGAAAGTTGCAAGAAATGCAGTAAGTAACAGTGTAACAAGGAAAGCAATTTGGGATCAAGCTAAGAAACCATCAAAATATAATTCGAGAATTGCAATCAAATAATTTTTTCTGCGATCACTATGAAAATAATGCAAATAGCCACGGCTTACTTCAATGCAACGTTAGTAATTCCGTACCTTTGCGGAAAAGTGAGCGGAATTATCTGTACCGCATTCTGCACATGCGCAGGGAACAATAAAAAAGTGATATACCTATTAGATCTCCCACGCATCTGTCGTAAGAAGCTTTGCATTGGCTGAAAGTTTGTAATTCGTAATATAATATTTTGACGTTAGCTATATTTAAAAAGTTTGAATTATTTTCATAGCAAATTAATACACAATAATTATATCTATAAACTTTTAATTTAAACATTTGATAACTTGACATATCATTATATAATAGTTTTAAGGTATAGTTCGACATAGATGTAATTGATAATAATTCAGATTCAGAAGTTGAATATATGGAAAATACATCTCCAGAAATTTTGGAAATTGCTTTGAATGCAACTTTAAACATTTTGCCACCAAAATTAAGAGAAAAGTTTAAATGCCCTTATCCAAAATTTATGGAATGGAGGAAAAATAAAAAAAAACATCATTTTCGCCTATTTTCAAAAACAAATAAAAAATGTTTATTTTTTTTGTGTTAAATTTTATGAACTAAATATAATTAGTTAACTTAAGTTGAATTAAGTGTTATAATTTTTATTTTACATTCCTATAATATAATAATAATAAAAACGGTTACACATTTAAAATAAGTTTCTTATTTTTAATTATTATAAATTTTGATCGTAGCAAAAGTATTGTGTGCAACATGTGCGCAAAGTACTTTTCCCACTCACTCGATTTGCGAAACTTCTTTGTTCGTGGGAAAAGTATCCCTTTGCGCACTTGTTACACAAACTACTATCGTGGAGAACTTAAACACAGAAGATATTAATCAAATAAGACAAAACATTTATGCGGCAAGAAGAAAAATCCTGCCAATATTACCTAAAACCAAGAAGAGGTGTTCATTACTGTTCATGAGTTACATCTTAGTAGAAATAGCGGAGAAGAGTTTCTTATGGTGGCATATCAGACAAAAAAATAATTAATTTTCCTGTTTTTCTAATCTAACATTTTTGTTTGAGTATTTTAATGAATGGAACATTTAAATTTTGTACAAAATTTTTCTACAAGTTTCAGTTTTAAAAATGGATGGGGTGTTTTTTGTTTACTGTCCGATAAAACAACGTATTCCTTCTTTTAAATAATAAGTGTTGGTTTTATATTTTAAGCCAAAAGAGATTGTTGTAGACTTTGAATTAAGTATTCACAATATAAATATATTGGGGAGAGCTTATTTTTTGGGTTGAAAATTTTATCTCTGTTTGTACAGTGTTTTAATTTGTATATTGATAAAATACCTATCAGGAATATAAAATAAAACCAAATGATTTCCCATGTTTTAATATATTATTTTTTATGTAATTAAGTACAACATATAGTTAACAATATCACTAACTTTTTGGATACCTTCATTGATAATCACTTGATTGGTTCGTAGAGACCCCCTAATAATTTAGGAACCTGCACATGGTTGAAGTATAGGTTATATTATATCCAGCACTATGCTTTTGAGGTTGTTGGCTACATAAACAGAGTTATTAAAAATGTATTTCAGTTAACTTTTTAAGAAATTATAATAAATTTTATAAATAGTCTTTCATTATGTTCACAAAATTATTAAAAATTTTATAAGTATTCTGTCATTCATCGCAGTATATATGCGTATAGGTTACTTCTTCGGGAATTTTCATGTTTAGCTTTTTATGACTTGGCATGAATACCTGGTGCAAATGGTCAACAAATACACTACCTACGGAAGTGCGAATTTATAGTATAGTAGGTCCATGCTTCAAGCATATACTGATTCCCATACAAATTTCTAAACCCGGGTGCGTGCATAAAAGTATAACTTCTACCGGCAGTCCCACTGACTGCCACACCCGTTTTTTGTTGCTTATTAAACCGTAATAGTTCATTGTTTCTGCTATTTTTATATAAAATTATTTGATATTAATGTTAATATTTTTAATATAAAAATTTTTAGTGTGTTGCTTATTTGCACAGTATTCGTATGTATAAAAATAAAGGATCTTGAAATCGATTATCAGAAAATCATTCCTTATTACTAATTCTCAATCGTGCAATAGATGTCAATAAACACCTAAACTTGTATGTCACAAAGTAAAAAGTTTTTGAACACTTGAAAATATTAAAAATGTGTTACAGCCCGATCAGACGGAACGGCACGGGTAGTTTATTGGATGTCGGGTTGCTTAGTAGCGCATAGTTTTAAATGTGCATCTTCACACGAGTCGACAGTGTACCGGGCTAGAACATTTTGCCGCTGCCGGCGATATTTACACCTGGTTTTGTGCTGCAAACCGCCTCCCGGGATACCATAAAATAGTATATTCTGTAACATGGTTAGAATGAAAATTCGATACGAGTGGAGAATTCCGAACGCGAGCGTAGCGAGCGAGAGGAACCACGACTTATCGAATTTTCATTCTAACCGTGTAACAGACTGTATTTTCTCCACGACCATGTAATTATTCTGTTTATTTAAATTGAAATATGTAGCAAAACAATTAGAACGTCGCACTGACAAACTGAGTGACAGTTTTAAAATTCGCAGGGCAATCTATGTTTTTTGTTGAGCAATTACAGAATGTTATTCCGTCACTAGTTATAGAATGGAAATACATGCAAAACACATAAGGAGCAAGTGTTTTAGAATGAATATTCTATCTCAAGAGTGAGAATGAACACTTTCTATTATTAAAAATTAAGTCGGAATTATTACATTCGTACTACATGCGTATTTGGAAGGTAGAAGATGAAAAATCCCTATTCACACTGATAATTTTGCCCTGTGTTTTTTAAACAATTACAAAAATTGAAAAACAACTTATTTGTTAAAAAAAATCTACTTTATTTAGGAGTAAAATAGTTAAAATAAAAATTAAAGATTTAAAAAAGTTTCTCAATATAAAAGTTATTTAAGTCGAGTATATTGTATATAGGATTTTATCTTTACTAGAAATACTTGAAAAGATTTTTTATAAATATATTTGTATTTGAATATAATGTAAAAAGAATTTTATCTTTAATTGGAAAACTTGAGAAGTTTTTCAAATATGTATATAAACCTTTGGTATTAAAGCGAGCTCGCAAAATTGTACTATTAATAGTTTATGATATTACAAAAAAATATTGCTTGTAAAATAATATGAAACGAATTGCATTGTATTTATGGCTCGTGTGTGCAACAGTTGCGGCTCCGCAGAATGGATTTAAGGACGATGATTTTGTTACTGGTAATAGAAAGTTTGCAGCTGACATCTACAGGGTAATAGCTAGTTTTTTTTTCTAAATATGTATATGAGTTATACTAAAGCGTTTTGGTTATTAGGTTTTATTCTAAATATCTTAATAATAATAAGTCTGCAATATGGATAGCTAGCAATATTTATTATCGAAAATCACTTTATTTGAAATAGTTTTAATTTAGTTCATAAAAAAAATTAGCAAAATACTACATATTTATAAAAATATAAATTAACAGTAAAATCTTGTTTGTATGTATAAGACAAACCTGAATGTTAACTAACAAAAATCCAAAAGAAATATAACACTTCTTACATGGAAAACTCTTCACTTGACAACATTCCACCTTTGATTGTGCAGGTAAATCTAAAATACATAACGAACAGATTAACGTAACAATAACCAAATCTGTTGCTTCAATTTTTGTTGTTTATATTTTTTTAATTATGTATGTTTCATTTTTTTACTTTGTTTATTTTACTATAAGTGTATATGCTTTTCTGCTGAATCATTGCACTGAAACTATTAAACACATTTTTAAAGGACTTTCATTATTTGAAACCTTAGATATATAAAAAAGCATAACATTTTGTGGAAATTTTTGTCTTTATCAGAATAGCTGAAACCAATTGATATGTCATAATGCCGCACTACTTGGTGAGCTTCACGAAAAATGCTTCAATATATAGTTGCTATAATAGTTATCATCAAAATCTACAAAATGAAATATTTTGTATTTTCTCATTTATAGTTGGATAATTTAAATATTTGTTGTAGAAGTTGTTATTTTATAATTCCGTTATATATTTTATAATACCGTTATATATTTATAAGTATATATAAATTGCAAATGAAGACTTTTTTTGTAAATGTTTTTATTGTTAGCTTTCATTTAATTAAAATTATTTTTTAAATACGTTCATTTGATCTAAATACTAGCGGACCCGGCGAACTTCGCATCGCCTAACACTTATGTTTTTTCCAATTTTTTTTTTATTTTTACGATTAATTTTTTGTATTTTTTATCATATTTTCTCGTTAGTTGCCAGTTTTTACTATTATTTATAGTACTTTGTAATTTATCGGTTAGGTATATTATATATTAACTGCGCCACCTAACGGCGTCATAGTTCTTAGGTAAGTAAGTTTTGCTCTTTTAAATATATGAGATATCAACTGCGCCACCTTACGGTGGCGCCATAGTACTTAATTATGTAAGAATTCCAGGTGTAAATTTATAACATCTCAACTGCGCCACCTTACGGTAGCGTCATAATGATTAATTTCGTAATAAACGCGTTCGATCGCTGCAATATTCAAAGTGCTATGGGAAAATCTCGGCCTCCGACGCGCTATTTATAGGCTCGCTGCCGTCGCCCTGCAATTGTAAATCTGTAATATCTTCGAAAATATTTAAATCTTGTGTTGTAAAGGACCATATAGATTTATATTAAATCAACAATGTATTTAAGCTATTTAATTGGATAAGGATTAATGCTGTATTGGTTAAAATCGCTTCGAAAATTAGCCATTATTTATCGTAAAAAGTAAATGACAAAAAAATGTTATTGTGGGATATCCATAAGAGATAGACATATACCATCGCGGAGTTTTCTGTAGACCTTTTCAATGTGTACAAATAATTATTACAATAATTTAATAAATCTCGTAGGGTTCAGCCCGCGTTTGCAATGTGAGCGGAAAAAAAAATGATAATTAACCACATCACATTAGAAACCTCAAAAATAACAGTATTTCTCCACCATTTATTGGATGTTATTATACATATAAACCTTCCCCTTGAATCACAAGGCTGGAATTTATAGTCGAGACTTGAGAACGGAGGAGTCCTTAAGGACTCCTTCGAGAAAAATTTTGTTTTATAGTCGCAAAAAGAATCCTTAAGGACGAGTAGAGGACAAGGTAGATCTCTAGCTACCTTAAGGACGCCTTGAACTGACTTTTGACATATAAATTCTTGATTTTTAGGTTAGAACACGTGTTTATTTGTGTTTAGAATTTGCTATTTTGAGTTTTTTTGTGGAAATATCAAAAATATGGACGATTTAGAAGACTTTTTGGAGTTTGTTGACATTGCGGGTGAAGAAGTATTTATGCCTGTACAACTACCAAAAAGATATTTGCGAGGTTGGGACAATCCCTTTGAGAGATTTAGGGAAATGGAATTTCTAAATCGATATAGATTTAGCAAAGGTACAGTGCAAAATGTACTTTTCCCCTTGGTCCAGGAGCAACTATCGCACATTAATAATAGAATGATACAGCTATTGCTCAATTTAAGATATTATGCTACTGGGAATTTTGTTTCCAAAACGGCACTAAATTTATTTATCTGTGATACAAGGAAGTATGTTTCTTCCTTCTTATAGAGAGATCTGTTTTCTTTTTCACACATTCTTTAGAATAACAAAAACAAGACCAAAACTTTCAACCTTAACCTCCCTTTCTGTCAAAATTACGCCAAACAAAACAAAATATAGTGTTGTCAGTTGCGAACCTTTCCTCAAGATATCCTTCCTCGAGTAAAGGACTATAAAACCGAAAAACGGAGGAATGGTCGAGGACGCCTCGCATAAGGAGCATCTCAAGGCTCGACTATAAATTTCAGCCAGATGTATTAAAAAAACCGCATCAAAATCCGTTGCGTAGTTTTAAAGATTTAGGGCCATTTGCACCGACAAAAGTTTAAGCCGGCTTTTGCGAAAAGCCGAGCTTTGCGAAATATTCATTTGCTCCGCCTCAAAAGTGTGTCATTTTGTCCTCTAAACGCGCTTTAATTTAAACCCTCAAAAAAGAACGTTTATCTTTTTAAGCTTGGTTTTCTAACCAAACTTCATTGACACTTTTTTGTTAATTCGTGTCGTGTACATTGTGCTTGTGTATTGTTGATTTGTATTGTGTGTGTGTTTATAGTTTATACTGTTATTATTTTTGTATACAATATGGACTACAATGATATATTTGAGGATGATCTTGATATTCTTGAAATTGTTGAATTTGGATTTCCAAAACAAGTATTCGTAAGACGTAACCCTTTTGAAGAGCTCAGTGAGCTGACATTTTTCAGGCGATACAGGCTATATAAGAATACTGCTCAGTACGTACTTAGTTTAATCGAACATAATTTGGAATATCTGAATGACGTGTAAGTATCTCGCTTTATATATATATACATAGATTGTACAGTAAATGTATGTAATTGTAGGAACAACGCAGTTTCGCCAATGAACCAGCTTTTAACTTGCCTTCGTGTCTACGCTACTGGAGGGCATTTAAGTTCAGTAGCTGATGTTATAAACATGGATACATCCACTGTGTCAAGAATTGTTGTTAAGGTATCAAATGCTATAGCTGCTTTATGTCGACAATTTATAAGAATGCCTGAACAAGACACAATTGTCGGAGAACAAAACAATTTTTATAACATTGCAAGGTTTCCAAGAGTGATCGGAGCTGTCGATGGGACACACATTCGTATACAGTCTCCAGGTATAATTTAATACAAAATAGCACAAATTCCAGTTAAACTCATAGCATCACAATTAAATTAACAAGATTAATTGCTGCCTGAAGCAATAATTTTGTATTTGTTGTAGGAGGCGACGATGCTGAAATTTACCGTAATAGAAAATCATATTTTTCTATTAACGCTCAGGTAACTTGTAATGCCAATTTGAAATTTATAGATATTGTGGCGAGGTGGCCGGGCTCCGCACATGATTCGACCATCTTTAATAATAGTAGACTTAAAAATGATTTTGAGCTTGGAAGATTCCCACATTGTTTTTTGTTAGGTAATTAAAGTTGTTTAGTTTTGTATCTATAATCGTTGTGTAATAATTCGAAATTTTAAAGTTTTACAAAACCTTTAAGGAGACAGCGGCTATCCACTTAAAAATTATTTTTTAACTCCACTGCTTAATCCTATTGGACATGCTCAGCAACGATACAACGAATCACTAATTAGGACAAGAATTTGTATAGAGAGAACAATTGGTGTATGGAAGAGACGATTTCCAATATTAGCTTATGGAGCCCGTTTAAAGTTAGAAACTGTGCTTACTATCATAGTCTCAACTGCTGTTCTGCATAATATTGCAATTGACCAGAACGAAGCTGAGCCGCCACCTCTTGATGGTATTCAAGCAGATGAATTAAATAACCTAATTAATATGGGCCAGGAGGTGCCGGAACCTAATATGCAACAAATACCACAACGCATTCAACAGCTAATCATAAATTATTTTTCTAATTTGTAACTATTAAGTTCTTTTTGTAATATTTATTAAACAGTTTAATCAGATAATTTTCGATTTATTATTTATTTGAAAGATTACAATAATTGGGAGAGAATAATTTTTGCTATTTTCGGATATATTTTAATAAAATAAACATATAAATTAACTAAAAAAAAAAGAATTTCATTGTGTTTCGTATTTTAACTGTTGTTGCTTAACTTGCAATTCTACATCTAATATCTGCATTCTTTTCAAATGTTCTGCTGTTTTTTGTTTGAATTCAATTAAAGTCAAATCTGCAATTTTCAATCTTTTTTCCAACAGTTCCTCGTATTTCTGAGAAATACTTGATGCATTCAGAGCCTTCACAACTGTTGCCGGACGTTTTTTTTTAAATACGGGTTTCACCTAAAATGATTACATTACTTTCAGAAAAAGAACAGACAAACTAAAATACGATAATGAATATCAAAATGATACATTACCTTTTTAAATATTCTGCTTGAATCAACTCTAAGAGAGGAGTCATTCCTTGAAACGGTTGGGGTATTCCAGTCGACTTTGGATGAAGTACCACTCTCAGTATTAACTGGTGGTTCCAACAATAGGATATCGTTACCAACAACCTGAATATCATCAATTGTTTCCTAAAAAATATTTGTGTATAATCTAAATTGATGGAACATTTACTATATTTACTTGCTCGCTCAACAGTAATAAATTGTCTTTATCATATCCTGAATGTATTTCCGCTTCAACATTTTTTTCGTTCGAACCAAGAACATTAGAGTTTAAACAATTTTCTCCGCTGCTTTCTGGTACATCTGAGTCGAATAGATTTTTTAATCCGTATACAGTTTTCTTATTCATTAAAGACAATACCATTTCGTATGATGGATCGGCTTTTACCGTAGGTGGAGGTCCTCCCCCTGTTCCTTGTATTTCTTGTTTTTCTATAGCAGCTGCTTTCCTTACAGCTTTTTTCTTATTCTCATAAAATTTTTTTAATGTGACAGCATCTCTGAAGCAATTCTCCGGTGCAATAGCATTAAATTCAGACTCGATTTTCAACCAAATTTGATTTCTTTCAGTGAGTGAAGAACTGTCGGTTTTTTTATTTTCTACCACATCTCGATACTTCGTTATAATATTTAGCAAAGAAAGCTTTTCTTCATTAGTGAAGTTTGTACTTCGTTGCTTCCTTTTATTCATTACAGATACCTGTTTTTTATTGCTACGCACTAAACTTATAAAAACAAAAAACTTATTGATTCACTTTGGCCGTATCAAGATATAGTAGTGGTAACTTATGGTAATAACTTAACTTGGTGATGACGACGGTGTGATGACTGCTTTTTCTTTCTGAATATTTTGGAGCCTCAAGCAGAAATAGTTAAGTGGGAATATTAGGGTGGTGGACAAAATATTACAGAAATTTACCAATAGAGGTTGTTCATTAAAAAATGGGCGGATAAAAAGTAAATACTTAAATTCTGTAAAATTCCCAAAGTAATTAACTATATTGCTACATATGTTTCTTTCAAACAAAATAATAACCCTTGACTAAGAATAATAACTGTACGAAAGGTTCCAAGTTGTAAATCCGATGTCTATAATAGATCCCTTTCCGTTAAAAACTTTTACAACATAATAAAAAGATAATTTCTAAGGACTAAACTTTTATGATATGAATACAATAATATACGAAAAATACGTGAGGGGAATAATAGCAATAAAATCATAAAAAGTAAAATTTAAACTAAGAGAAATAATTCTACGAAACAATATCCTTTTGCAATAAAAACTGCTAGATCCATCACTAGCAGAGACAATGGAATAAATAATTATATATTATCTAGGGAAACTTTATTTGAATGAAGTTAGCAACTAGTTACAAATGACCTAAATCAAGAGCGGGTAGTTCATATCTCTGGCTTAACAAAGCTGGTTTAAATCGGTGGTGGTGCAATGCGTGTGTAATTAAAGCCCGCTTAAGAATTTAAGCTAGTTTTTGAAAGCCAAGCTTATGTATAATTCGGTGCAAATGGCCCTTAAGCATACAAAGGGACAGAGAAAGCGACTTTGTTTTATAAGTACTATGTAGTGATTTTTAGGGTTTAACGATCATTTTGCACTGTCTTACACTTTTTACGCGTTTTTTCGTCGATTTTAAGCGAATTTCGATCACAACTTGTGTTAAAAAATTCAAAGTATCTGAAGGCTGCACCAAGAACTTCAAAACTCTAAGCACCTGAAGACATCAAGAACGAGAAAACGAAAAACATGAAAAATTAAGAAGGAAGACAAGGACTTTGACAGACAGGAATGACAGATAGGTAAGGTATTTAATATAATAGAGGCAGTGATTAATTGTGGGGAGAATTTAATTAAAAACTAAACATTAATTTTAAAATTAAAATTATTAAATTTTTTAATATCAACATATAAATTAAATAAATATAACAAATTGACATTTTAAATTAAATATAAAATAATTAAAAATACTTAAATAAAATGGATACAAGACAAAATAAAAGTAATAGAAGGAGAGAAGATGAAACACAAAGTAATGATGTTATGAAACAATAGAAAATATTGGTATAAGGGAAAATGATGGATCTTCGGAAGGAGAAGAAAATACAACTATTCAGGAGGTAAATGTAGATGTGATAGGAGATGCGACTAGTTCAAAACCACATTAAGAAACAGAGATGGAGAGAATGTTTAAATTTTTGGAAAAAATGGAAAATAAAATGGATGAAAAATTAGATGAAACTAATGGAAAAATGGATAAACATAATAGAAAAATGGCTGAAAATAATAGAAAAATGGATGAAAATAGTAGAAAAATGGATGAAAATACCAGGAATTTACAAGAAGAAATGAGGAGTAATAAAAATGAAATGAAAGCTGAAATGGACAAAGTAAATGGGAAAATATTAACTATGCAAGTGGATATTCAGAAATTGAAAGATGAAGTGAAAATAGATATTAACATTATGAAAGTAGATATTATAAATGAAATGAAAAATATTATTAAAGAAGAAAATTTTAAAATACAAAAAGAAGTAGACCAATTGAAATATGGATTTAAGGAGGTAGATTATAATATAAATATAAACGAAAAGAGAAATAAACCTACGGGAAAATATGAAGAATTTATTTGTCATGAAAACAAGGTACAAGAAGAAAAAAATAAAAATAATGATTATAAAGGATATGTTACTTATAAAGACAAAATGAAAAAAGAATATGAAAATATGAGATTAAAATTAAATGATGATTATTACTATAATAAGAAGAATGATAAAGATAAATATTACAAAAATAAAGAAGCAAAATATGAAATTGAAATATATGAAATTGATGAAAAGAAATATAAAAATGAAGTATATTATTATATTAATAAAATTGAATATAAAACCGAAATTAATTATGATAATGAGAATAAAAGGAAATTTAAGAAGAAAACGTACGAAGATATAAATTATATATATATAAGGATATAAATTATTTTGAAATATGTAATAAGATTAAAACAAGATTAAAGAAGATTTGGAAGGATATAATGTATAATTATAAAATAGTTAAATAAAAGTAAATAAGATTAAAATAAAATTAAAATTAAGATATTAAAATTTAACAAAATGTAAAGGAAAACTGAATAAAAAGGTTATAAAAATAATAATAATAAAAAAAAATTAAAAGTAAATTTAAAAAATTAAAATATGTCTTTGGAGAAAATTTTAATTTTTTTAATTGTGGGGATTCGTTATGGTATCACTGTGTCTATTGTGTAAATAAAATATCTTACTGTATAGTGTGACGACATAGACCAGTGACTATTATTTTTTTTATGTATATAAAGCGGTGAAATGCCATGGAGATGGATTATGAATATTAGATTATTAGATTATTGATTTTTGAACTTTGATTGATTAGAAATTTTAAGAATTGTCATTGTTAAAATATTTTGAAAGTTAAAATAATAAATAGTTTAATTAGAAATTCAATTTTTAATTGAAATAAAAAAATAAATAAAAGAAAAGTATATATAAAACAAGAACCCAACCCATTAGAAGCCGGAGGCAAAGAGGAGAATCATAACAATATATTGTAATATTGTAAACATATAGTTTGATATTTTTAGACTTGATAAAGCACAGTAAAGGATGTGCGAAACGTTGTAAATCAGTGTTCTTTATTTAATACATTAACCTATACCCAAGAATAAAAGAAACATATATATATATATATATATATATATATATATATATATATATATATATATATATATATATATATATATATATATATATATATATATATATATATATAGAAAAAGAAGTCTTTGCTAAATAGAAATATGGTTTAAAATTTATTGGGTTTGCAGCAATTATGAACGGTGTACTCTTTTAAATATTTATTCCAAGCTTTCGGCTATATTTATAGCCATCATCAGGGATCTACAATAATTATAAACTAAGTGTAAAAATATAAATAAAATGAATGATATAACTTACAACTTAATGAGATTGTTTTAGAACGATGTTATATATATATATATAATATTTAAGTATAAATTCTCAGCCACGTAGTGCCTTAGGTGAACATGTCTTCACAAAAGATCATCGTATAGATTATAATAATGTTGGCATCTTGTGTAAGGAAAATAATAATTCTAGAAGGCTTTTCATGGAGATGGTTATTATTAATAGGCAACCTGAATCAATGAATCATAGATCAGATATAGGCCACCTGAATGAAATGTTTTCTTATCTCCTATTTTTAGATAAAAAGCATGCAATATGATATATTTTATATTTGGAAATTACTAATTAACTTATTAATTTTAAGAATGTTTTATTGTAGATTCTGAACTTTCATAATTTTCGAACATAACCATTGATTTTATATTGATTAAAATTGTATATTGACATTTTCTTATGGGATTGTCATCTTTCATAAAATTAATAAAATTTTGCTTAATATCAAGATAATTTTATGGTCCAAAATTATAATATCAAATTTGTTTGTGACTAAAGAAACTTTTAAATTTGCGCGCCTATTGTTGCGCATAAGCAAGGAATTATGTTGTTACACCCTCTCTCAGGGGGTGTCATTATTCGTTTAACGCTGTTAAGTAAAGGTCGTTTTAAGCAAGTTAAGTGTGTTTTCTTTCAATCATCCTAGTTTTGGAAAATCAAGATATTTGTAAAGCCAGTTATATACAGTCCACTTTCGAAGTTATTGTTTCTCAACATTTCTTGGTCCTGGCGATCCAGATATTTGTGTAAATAGTTGATAATCATCAACTTAATTTTCAAGTTTGCAAGCGGCGTGCATTGTGAATGCAATAATTCCAGTCAGCCACTTCACTGCCTCAAGTAAGAAATCGACGTTCTATCAACCACTTAGCTGGTCAACTACAAACTTCTGCTTAGTGAGTGAGTATACCTACTTTCCTTTTTACAATTCCTTTTATAACAGATTTATTTCTATACCTGGATTTGGTATTCTCTCTTTTGAATTTATATTATACTTATATTTTTTCAAGATGACCGACGCAAATATTTCTCTATTACGTAGAAAACGCGGTATAATTAAGTCAAAATTAACAAATTTTAACAATTTCATGAATAAAAATAACGATTTAGATAATAGTGTTGATAATTCTATTGTATTGGCGGATATTCAGTGGCGCTTAGATAAATTTCAAGTCTTAATTAACGATTTCGAGTCCATTCAGGATGAAATTGAATGTCAGAATGAAACAATTTCTGAAGATGATTTAAAAGAAAGAGAAGATTTTGAAAATTCCTTTTATAGTGCACTCGCACTAGCAAAATCAATACTTGATAAATTTTATTCAGATAAATGTTCGGAAAATTCAGCTCGTTCTATAAGATCAAACGCTCATTCTGTTAATCATAATCTAAATGTTAATAGTGTTAAACTGCCAACAATCGAGTTGCCAAAATTCAACGGTGATTTTGAGAGTTGGATGGATTTTCATGATTCATTTGATTCGCTAATAATAAAAAACACAACTTTAAGCGACATACAAAAATTTCATTATCTTAAATCCGTTATTTCTGGAAATGCATCTGCGGTGATTGGTTCGTTGCCCATTTCATCAATTAATTTTGAATTAGCGTGGCAATTAATTTGCGAAAGATACGCAAACAAAGATATTTTGATATTCAGTCATATAAAGGCTATTTTTAATTTGCCAAATATAGTGAAGGAAAGTTCTCAGCAACTTCGTCATTTGATAGACACAATGACAAGTAATCTACGGTCATTAAAGTCACTAGGAGAACCTACTGATCAGTGGGGTACACTCCTTCATTATATTTTGATAAACAAATTGAATTCAGCTACTGAACGTGAGTGGGATCTTTCTAAACCTACTGGCGCTACGTTTGCTAACCTTCTTGAATTTTTAAAAAGGAGAGCTGATATTCTGGAAAATCGTATTCTCAAACCAAATGAAAATAAAGATGTTTCCTTTCAAAAAACTTGTACGAAAGGAAATAAATCGTCAAAATCATTTATTTCAACCCAACTTTCATGTCAGTTTTGCCAAAGTGCACATAAAATATCAAATTGTGCTAAATTTCTCAATCTAAGTGTTAAACAGAGATCAGAAGAAGTAAAAAATCGGAAACTTTGTTTAAATTGCATACATTCAGGGCACATTAGTAAAAATTGTAAATATGGAAAATGTCAAAAATGCGGACTGAAACATCATACATTACTACACGTGGACACAATCTCGTTTTCGTCTGATCCACAAGGTTCTTCAGCTCCTACAGTTTCTCCGATTCTACAAACATCTTCTCGTGATAACACATCATCAGGAAACCCAACGTCATCTGTGCTTCTTTCATCGTACATTCCTGATAATCTGGTGCTTCTATCCACTGTATCTGTACTTATAAAGGATTCTCATGGTAAATTTCAAAATGCCAAAGCTATTCTCGATTCCGGGTCACAATCTAATTTCATCTCTGAAGATTTCTTTAACAAATTAGGGTTACGAAGGCAAGCCACTGAAATTTCAGTATCTGGTATTAGTCAGGTGGCTTCATTAATAAATTCAAAGTGTTCCGTCGAACTTGAAGCAATACACTCCAAATTTTCTATCTCTTTACCATGTCTCATAATAAAGGAGATATGTAGTTCGCTTCCAAGTTTTCCGATTGACGCGAATAGCCTTAATATTCCTCAAAACATTACTCTTGCTGATCCCTCATTCTTTAATCCTTCTAAAATTGACATTCTCATTGGATCTTCTGTGTTTTGGGATCTACTTCAAGTAGGGCAGATAAGATTAGGTCGTAATATGCCCATTCTTCAAAAAACTCATCTCGGTTGGATTATCTCAGGCCCAATTGCTAGCTCTTCAAGCAATATCACTCATTGCAATTTGTCTTGCAATTCCGAATGCCAAACTCTGTCTAAATTCTGGGAATTGGAAGAGTGCAGTAATTTAAAGAGAATACTTTCTGAAGAAGAGCAAATGTGTGAAACTCATTTTTCATCAACGTTTAAAAGGAACGCTAAAGGTAGGTTCATTGTTCAGATCGCTCTCAAGGAATCACCCAATGTTCTCGGGGACTCAAGCAAAATCGCTACCAAGCAATTTTACAATATTGAGCGAAGATTTCAGTATAATCACATGCTTCGAGAAAGGTATTCTGAATTTATTCAAGAATATATAAATATGGGACATATGTCTAAATCAAATTTCATTCTTTCTAAAGACGTCTCTTATTTTTTACCCCATCATCCAGTGTTGAAGGAAGAAAGTTCGACTACTAAACTTCGTGTCGTTTTCAACGGTAGTTCTCCTTCTAGTTCTGGAGTTTCGGTAAACGACATTCAAATGGTTGGCCCCAATGTACAAAGTGATATTTTTTCAATTCTTCTGCGCTTTCGCCAGCACGCTTATGTAGTTTCCGCTGACATAGCCAAGATGTACCGGCAGGTTCTTATCGACCCGTCCCAGCGAAGCTTGCAGCAAATTCTTTGGAGATTCAATCCTGAAGAGGAATTAGGTTCCTTTCAGCTCAATACTGTAACGTACGGTACCGCTGCTGCATCCTTTCTCGCTACAAGGTGTTTGATTCAACTTTCAATAGATTCTTCTGATAAGTATCCTGAAGCTTCAAAAAGGATTGCTGAGGATTTCTATGTCGACGACCTTTTGACCGGCTCGGACACAGCATCTGATCTGTCTCGTTTATGTTCTGAGATAAATGTAATTCTTCAAGGTGGTTGCTTTCCTTTGCGAAAATGGGCATCAAATTGTCCTGCTATAATTCAAGGTCTTAACGGTTCCCTTGAAGACTCAAACTTTCTTCACTTAGGAGACAACACCAAGGCTTTAGGAATTCTATGGTGTTTTGACACTGATATTCTAGCTTATCATGTTAAGGACATTATGTCCAAATCAATCAGCAAACGATCAATCCTCTCAAACATTTCTCAAATTTTTGATCCGCTAGGGCTTTTGGCTCCTTGCATTATTAAGGCTAAAATTCTAATTCAAAAAATCTGGTCTGAAAATCTTGACTGGGATCAGTCGGTTCCTATTTACATTCATACGGAATGGTTATCCTTTAAGAATGAACTTCCTCTACTAAATGATCTTAAAATTCCTCGCCATTTTATCTGCCAAAATTACATTAATCTTGAATTGCATGGATTCTCCGATGCATCAGAGCAAGCATATGGAGCATGTATTTATAGTCGCAGTGTCAATTCCTTCGGTGAGGTTGCAGTTCGTCTTATTTGTGCAAAGAGTAAGGTTGCTCCTCTCAAAAAACACACTCTTCCTAGACTCGAGCTTCTAGGAGCTCTTATCCTTTCAAGGTTGTTCAAAAAGGTAATTGAGTCATTAACAATCGAGTTTAGAAGCATTTATTTTTGGTCAGACTCGACAATAGTCTTAGGGTGGATTAACACGGCACCCAACTGTCTTAAAACCTTTGTTGCGAATCGGATTTCAGAGATACAAACTAATACAACTTCTCGTATATGGTCTCATGTTGGTTCCAAGGAAAATCCCGCTGACTTACTTACGCGTGGCCTCAATCCTTCTCTGCTCCAGTTTTCAAGTTTATGGTGGGATGGACCATGTTTCTTGCATTCAGAGCCGATTTCTTGGCCTGCTCAGCCCCTCCAATTAGATAAGGAACTTCCTGAATTAAAGCAGCATTCCCTGGCTTTGATTGCGTTACCAGAAATAGACTTTCCGCTAAACCGTTTCTCTAGTTTAACCCGATTGTTACGTTGCGTAGCATACTGCCTACGTTTCATACATAATTGTCAACGTTCAGTTTCTTCTAAGTTAACAGGCTGTTTGTCTATTAAAGAGTTGGATAATGCTGAAAAATTTTTAATTAAATTAGTCCAATCACAAGCATTCAGTAGAGAGCTTCGAACTCTACTTTCAAGTAAATCCCTATCTTCCAAAAGCAATTTATTATCTTTATGCCCATTTCTAGATGATGGTATTCTTCGTGTAGGAGGAAGATTAAAAAATTCTTCATTTAATAGGGATAAAAAACATCCTATTTTATTACCTTCTGGTCACCATTTCACAAAACTAGTATTCAGGGATGCACACATTAAGTCTTTGCATTGCGGTGCTCAGCATCTTCTTTATGTTGTTCGTGAAAAATACTGGCCTATTCATGGCAGAAACGCAGCTAAAGCAGCGGTTCGCAATTGCATAACTTGTTTTAAAGTCAATCCTTCTTTCATTACTCCGTTGATGGGAAATCTTCCTTCATTCAGAGTTGAACCGTCATTTCCGTTTTGTCACACCGGAGTTGATTACGCCGGTCCGTTTCTTCTTAAGGACAGACGAGGGCGGGGATGTAAAACCTACAAGGCTTATGTTTGCCTATTTATATGTCTCAGTACTAAGGCCTTGCATTTAGAGTTAGTTTCTGATTTATCAACACCAACGTTTATTTCGGCTCTTAAGCGTTTTATTTCACGCAGAGGCATGCCGCATCAAATGCACTCTGATAATGGCACAAACTTTGTTGGTGCTCGCAACGAGCTAATCGGCTTAGGTGAATTTTTAAGAAATAATGCAAATCATATTTTAGATGAATGTAATAATCAAAATTTCTCTTGGAGTTTCATTCCCGGTTATTCGCCTCATTTTGGAGGTATCTGGGAAGCAGGCGTAAAATCTGTAAAATTTCACATGAAACGGACGATGTCGAATGCGTTATTAGTTTATGAGGATTTTCAAACTATTTTAATTCAAATAGAGGGAATATTGAATTCAAGACCTCTTTCCCCTCTATCCAGTGATCCTAACGATTTAAGTCCTTTAACACCTTCACACTTTTTAATTGGAAGACCCATTCACTCACTTCCTGAAGTAAATTTCATGGATTGTAAGGAGAACAGGTTATCGTTATACGAAAGACTTCAACTCATCCAGCAACACTTTTGGAAGCGCTGGGCATTAGAGTATATATCCGAGTTACAGCAGCGTCAGAAATGGAAAGGAAATTCTCCAAACGTGAAACCAGACACATTGGTTCTCATCAAGGGTAAGACACTTCCTCCGAAGAAATGGTTACTTGGACGCGTTCACTCGCTTCATCCTGGTGCTGATGGAGTAGTTCGAGTAGTGACCATTAGAACTAACAGTGGAAATATTCGAAGAGCAGTTTCAAATATATGTCCTCTTCCGATCGACATTGTGTGAAAGTGTTGTGAAAATCATTATTTTTACTGTTGACTATTTCTTGTATATATGTATATTTTAATTGTTTTATTTCTGTTGAAAGTTAGCCCTTTCAAGGCGGGGGGCATGTTTGTGACTAAAGAAACTTTTAAATTTGCGCGCCTATTGTTGCGCATAAGCAAGGAATTATGTTGTTACACCCTCTCTCAGGGGGTGTCATTATTCGTTTAACGCTGTTAAGTAAAGGTCGTTTTAAGCAAGTTAAGTGTGTTTTCTTTCAATCATCCTAGTTTTGGAAAATCAAGATATTTGTAAAGCCAGTTATATACAGTCCACTTTCGAAGTTATTGTTTCTCAACAAAATTGCTAATTTGATTTAAATTAATATTACTAGTGGCTGAGAATTTATACTTACATATTATATATATAACATCGTTCATGAAACAATCTCATTAAGTTGTAAGTTATATTATTCATTTCATTTATATTTTTACACTTAGTTTATAATTATTGTAGATCCCTGATGATGGCTGTAAATATAGCCGAAAGCTTGGAATAAATATTTAAAAGAGTACACCGTTCATAATTGCTGCAAACCCAATAAATTTTAAACTATTTATATATATATATATATATATATATATATATATATATATATATATATATATATATATATATATATATATATTGATATGGATTTTTCTTCATGGTGCACGTTCTTTCAATGAAATTTTGGAACGTGGTCATGATTTTTGATTGTCTTGATTAAGTATTTTTGTGTTGGGATTGTTTTTGTTTAGTTTATAAGTTGTTTTGGAAATTTTTATGATTATTGATTGAATTGTCAAAGATTGTAATTTGGTAAAAGTCATTAGAAAAATAAAATTGATAAAATACATAGAATTTGATTTAACTAGTAAGAAATATTGAAATTTAAATTGAAATAAAAAGAGTTGAAGACAATTATATAATCAGAAGAATTTATAAATAAATAAATAAAAAGTAATTGGAATTGGATACGAGGATACAGAGAGGTTAAAGTTAGAAAATTGTAAAAGAAGAAGGTATAGAGAAAGAGTTGAGCAGCAGAAAGGTATTAAATAGATGGAAAGGCAGCAGCAAGAAGGAGTTGGAAAGTAGTTGGAAGAGGAAGATATAGAGAAAGAGTGGAAAAACGGAAGAAGAAAGATTTAGAAAGACGCGATAGATTTTTTTTTATATTTATAATTTTTGTAATTTATTTTTAGGACAATCAATTTAAAAATTTTGGAATTCACGACCGAGAATTTTATTGAAAGAGGGTGTTCCGGAAGGAGGATCCATTTCAATATGTATATATATATATATATATATATATATATATATATATATATATATATATATATATATATATAAAATGAACAGAGCGTTTGTGACAGTCTTATATAACAGTATGTAAGAGATGATACAAAAGTATCTAGTGCCGTGCTGTCAATAATAAATCCAGTTTTCAATTTAACAATTTTTTAAAAACAACTAATTCTAAACTTGATATAAATATTATTACTGACAATCCTCTTGTGTAATAGAACTTCCATCCCTAAAGTCATTTCTGTTAATATTTTTATTTTCCATTGTTAACAAATAACTCTTATTTGGTACCTAGGCGACGAATAATCATCGCATATTCCTTTTTTATGATGTTTGCTATATTTTTCCAAAATCAACTCGGGTCTGATTAATCAGTTATTTGATAACAAGTTAAATTATGAAATATATAATTGCATTTAAATACCTCTTTCCTAACTTAGTCTTTACAAACTTTTTATAATTTTTAGGAAATCATCAAACAACAATCAGGCAATCTGATTTTTAGTCCTTTAGTTATGGAGACAATCATGTCTCTTACAGTTGAAGGAGGAAAAGGTAAAACGAGAGACGAGGTCATCAAAGCTTTGCACCTGCCAAATAATACTGAAACCATTCATAATGCTTTTAAAGAACTGTTGCCAAAGTTGAGTTCCGATTCTTTAAAGAGTGCTAATCAACTTTTTGTTGACAACACACTAAAGACAGAAAACACCTTTTTAGATACTGCAGAAGATGTATACCTATCAGGTGAGAGTATTTTTAAAAAAAATTATCAAATATCTTTAGTATGCAAACATTAACAATTAACAAACAGTTAACGACTTTAAAACATAGCTATCTGTTATTGTCATATCATTGTTAACGGTTCTAAAGTGTTTATGTTTTTTATTTAAATAAACCAACCGAAATAATAATAATATGTAGCTAGTAACATCCAAGTAACAATTTAAAAAGATTAAATAGTCTTGGAAGAAGTCTTAACTTCGTTTTAAGAAGGTTAAAATATATGTTTATACAGCTTTATACAGCTCACAATTAGTAGCATTATTACTAAGATTTAATGGAACTGCTAAAATCTCGCGGTAAAAACAATTAGGATCGTTTTTTTTTAACTGAAAATGCCTAACAAAAATGAAAATAATTTTCTTAATAATTCTTAGCTTTCGACAACCAGATCGGTTGTCGTTTTCAAAGACGAAAAATTCTAACATATACCTACTTCTTAATGCAAAGCTTGGTTTTTAAATTAAAAAAAAGTCAAAAAATTGATTTATATTTTTTATTAGTTTGTTTTAAGTGGCAAAAGTTCCCCATTGAAGAAGTAAATATATGCAATTATGCCACAAATTATTTTAAAACCGTTTGTTTTTATAATACGTACTCCTATAAACTAACTACTTTTTAAGAAGTTTCTGTTTTTTAATTTGTCAGTACAAACTGGTTATACAATTTACTTTACTGCAACTAATAGTAGTTTACGTAACAACTCCCATAGATTTAAATTTTTAATTTAAAATAGTTTTATTGTAGTTGAAAGGATAAATTTGGGATTAAAATGTTTTATGTTTGTTTTGTCGATGTCTTGAGAACTATATAAAATAAAAAATGTTATGTAACAGTTTGATTAAATATCTTTTCCAAAAAGTACTATACAGTATACACACAAATTTTTGCTGCTTTGAAACTTTAAAGAAATATTTACATAGTTAAATAAATTAATACGAGAGACAAATAAATATTTGATTGGATAACATATATTTTTTTAAGAAATTGTATAAATCATAAATTTATATATACTCTAGCTCAACAGGGTCTTGGATTTTATTTAACTAAGGGTTTATCCTCCAGTTAAACTCTTATTTATCCGGCGCTCCTTCATTTGATAGTCTAACTCAGCAATTCTCAAACTCTCATACTTAATACTCTAGTCAACATGTTTAAAAACGTGAAGATAAAGGTCCTAAAAATATGAGCGATAGCTCATTGGATTCGGAATCACCTCTAGAAAAATGTTTTTGAAGGATTTTGGTGCAGGTAAAAATTTGTAATTGTTATTAACAAAATAAGATGAAATAAATTGAATTTATGTTTTTGTTAATAACTCAAAAAATATAAATATTTAAGGAATTTTGAAAAAAGCTCGTTAAAGAGGAGGAAATTTTCGAAAAAAGAGTCCGTACTTCCGGAACTCTATCTCCATTATTTATAATTTTAATTTGACGTTGAAAATAGGGCTCCGCGCGGCTTTTATGGCATTCTTGCGCCGATGCTAAATGGGGTTTATTAGATAAAATATTTTTTTATGATATAAAATGTTATTTTAAAAATTTGAAAAAATTCTAGTATTTTCCTAACACTTGAAAGAATCTAACTCAGTTGGAAAAAACATTTGATCACTATTTTTCAAAAAGTTATTCAATTGTTAACTAACAATTTTTTTCCTAATCTCTGTTGGCATAAACAATGGGATAAAAAGTATAAATAATTGGCCTAAAAATTTAAAACTTCGTGGGGCCCTTTTCATATTGTAACGAAATATCCGACTAAGGAATGGACCTTTTTATAAAATACTGTTTCTAGGTTATTCGAGAATGTTCTCTCTCTTTCTAGTGTGTATTGATTAGGTTCGATTTATGTTTCGCGTACATTCTAGAATAATCATTTTATATAAGGAGATGTATGGGTAGTTAAGGGGAGTTCAAATAATAGTTTATTGTATTGTCAATCAGTTTAGACGTTAACCAGCAGAGCTCTGTGTATCTTAATTTTGTTAATAAATTGTGTTAAAGTCCCCATAAGTGTTTCAAATTGGTGTCAGGTGTGAGGTGAAGATACAGGAATGCCTGGAAAGAAGATAAATTAACTATTGGTGGCTAAGCTCAGAAGAGAGCTCAAAGAAGTAGAGTTTGAAACTACTGGGACCAAATCCGTATTGTTGAGGAGGCTCCGTGAATACTATCTAAGTAATAATTTAGACCCAGATGCTGTGAAGTTCGAAGACCCTAATCAAAAAGCGAATTCTGAATTAGCCCAACAACTTTCCCAGCAATCGCAATAACTTTCCCGGCTGCAAGAGAAGCTATCGCAACGAATGCCAACAAATTTTTTCCTAATCTCTGTTGGCATAAACAAATAGAAAAATTTAACATTTTCGGAAAAAATTTTTTTGTTAATTTACGGCCAGAAAAAATTATGATTTTCTAAAAAAAATTTTTTTCCTATTTTTAATTTTTAATTGTTTAAAATTGTTTTTTTTTGATATTTTTATTGTTCAAATAATTGATTAAGAAATTATTTTGCTTTTAAAAATCACTATTTATACTTTTAAACAGTTTAGAGAAAAAAGAATTTTTTATTAATTATTTAATTGTTTATAATATTAATAATTTGTTGACCTGTCTCTGGAACAAGTGGCATTTCTTAACATTCAATGTTAGATTAGCTTTCTGTTATCTTTTAAAGACTTCTTCCAGGTTGGTTAAGTGTTCTTTAAAAATCTTTCCCATTATGATAATCTAGATAAACTAGACAGGTTTCCCATGACAAACCGCGGAGGATGCTCTCCATTAGCCGTTCAAAAGTCGCAGGAGCATTGCAGAGGCCAAACGGAAGGACCGTAAATTGCCATAACCCTGATCCACTGGTAAAGGCCGTCTTTTCTTTATCTGTAGGATACATTTTAACCTGCCAGTATCCGCTTTTAAGTTCCAAGGTAGAAAACAAAGCGTCGAGGGCATCATCAATCCTTGGCAGAGGATAACTGTCTTTCTTAATGACATCATTAAGCTTTTGATAGTCGACACAAAACCGCAATGATCCGTCTTTCTTTCTCACTAATACCACTGGAAATGCCCACAGACTACAGGATGGTTCGACTATGCCATTTTGAATCATTTCTTTAAGGGCTCTATCTGCTTCTTCCTTCTTAACTTGAGGCAGCCGTAGGGGTACCTGTCGAATCGAACGTGCATCGCCAGTATCAATTTTATGTTGGACAAGATCAGTTCTTCCAAGTTTACTTTTAGAACCAAATACAGCTTTATAACGGTAAAGTAGATCTCTTACCTGTTTCTTTTCTAATTTTGACAAAGAGGGATTTACTTTTGTCATTAATTGTTCAATTCCGCTGGTTTTTTTAGTTCCGTAAAATTTACCTTGTGAATTATGGCCGTTATTGGTTCTAAACCATTTCCGTGTCCTATTGAAGATATATTTTGTAGCATAAAAAAATATTTTATCTAATAAACCCCGTTTAGCATCGGCGTGCAAATGCCATAAAAGCCGCGCAGGGCCCTATTTTCAACGTTTAATTAAAATTATAAATAATGGAGATAGAGTTCCGGGAGTACACTCTTTTTTCGGAAATTTCCTCCTCTTTAACGAGCTTTTTTCAAAATTTCTTAGATATTAATATTTTTTCGAGTTATTAACAAAAACATAAATATCTTTTTATTTCATCTTATTTTGTTAATAACAATTGCAATTTTTTACCTACACCAAAATCCTTCAAAAACATTTTTGTAGAGGTGATTCCGAATCCAATGAGCTATTGCTCATATTTTTAGATCCTTTATGTTCATTTTTCACGTTTTCAAACATGATGACTAGAGTATAACGCCTCCCCATTTTATTTCAAACAAGTTTGCGCCCCGCGTTGTATGGTGAAAATTAAATAGTCAACTCGGGAAATTAGACTAGACAACACTGTATATCCAGCTAGTATGATGTTTCTCAAAAGATGTCAAACGTCATCAAATTGTCTTGACTCAAGATGCGTCGCTATAAATAGAGAATCGCGTTTACAGGTGTAGCCTTTTGTTTTAAGACAGTTGTTGCATTACAATTAGTTAAAGTTAAACGAGAAATTTTCAAGTTTAGTGCTCTAACGCTGAATATTTTCGACGTTCTGGATCTGGAAATTTGGGAAGGGGCGAGCTAGTGCTCAGGTGCTCAGCCAACACTAAGGCCACATATGACCTATTGTGCATCCTCTGGTGTGTAGGGATATCCTCACCTCAGGCTGTCACCAGGTCTAGTGATTTAAAATAGGTGATGAGGCTCCCGAGGGGGATCTCCCTGACATCGGCTGGTGTAAGCCAGTACTCGCCCAACACTGATCTCCTGATTTCAAAAAACGCAGAGCAGTTATACATTATATGTTCTACTGTTTCCTCTTCTTGTTCGCAACCTCTGCATAGCGGCAATTCTGTTAATTTTATCCTAAAGAGATATTGTCGCAATTGGCAGTTACCTATTAAGATACCCACAGCTGATCGGAGATTTCGTCTGGTCAATGCGTTAAATTTTTTTGCTGTTTCCTTGCCAGAATGAGGTAATTACTCTCTGGCCAGTCTACAGTTCGTAGTTTCATCCCAGCACTGTTTCCATGTCCTTTGATCCACCTAACAGTGACCACGTTATTCTGGCTGGACTCAGTTAAAGATTGGTGACATCTAGTACTAAACTTAAAGTGATACGTGGTCTATTCAAGGTCAGTAGTACTTCTCGGCAGTCTGTGTATATATTTTCATTCCTGCCTGTGATGTTCCTATTGATTAATTCTTTTGCAGCTATGGTTATGCCTGTGAGTTCTGACTGAACCACACTTGACAAGCCATCCATAGCCCATTTTATTTTTAGGTTCAAGGATCTAGAGTAAATTCCACATCCCACACCTTGCTTAGTTTTTGATCCATCCGTGTAGGCGCTCAGAGCGTTCACTACGTTGGGGTCTGCTATTTTTGACGTTGTAAATACAGATAAATTTCTAATTGAAGCCAAACGAAAACTAAACGTGGAAGAACCTTGTACTTTGACTTATTTACATAAGTCAAAAACCCGAAAATATGACAAAACTTACCTAAATTTGGGATTTACTTTCATTAAAATTGGTGAAGAGCAAAAAAAAAACGCAATGGGTTATCTGTTTCAAAGTATTATTTAAAAAACAGAAGACAATTTCAGAAAACGCTTGCAGTCAACGAGAAAGCACTGTTAGCTTTGTTGGTCGGTGGTAGATGGAACTTTCCATCGCTCAAGGAGGTACCACCCTGCAATTTGTTAAGATAGGGTGAAACATGTTTCCCCATCTGAGATGTAAGTCGGTCTTTCCCTTTCCTTCTCACCGTTCCGTTTCCTTCCAATCCCCGTCTTTCTCTTAAACCTTTTTCCAGAAAATACCATAATTGTTTCTCCAGAGGCTAAATGTTCCGGAAGTAAAATAGTTCGCCATTTGGATCTCCGGGAATGAAGTCTTGATAGAAATAACATAGCCATCGATCAATATACTAGTAAACCAACCTCTAGTTCAGCCAATTTTACCCAGAAGCCAAAACGCAAAATAGACTGCATATTAACATTCACTAATATCTGCGGGTTAAATGCCAACATTAACGCAACCCATCACTATTTAAAGTCTATATAACCTCACGTTCTTGTTCTTACCGAAACACGGGTTTCTGGGAAAAATAGCCTGAAGCATCTTAAATTTCCAGGTTACGAACTTAACCACAACTTTAAACGGCACCATGGAGTATGTGTTTACGTAAGAAGCATCCTTTTCTGCTTTACATTACCTGCACTAAAAAACAACAAAGACAACATCCTTTGGCTAAAATTAACACTAAAAGCCTATAGCAAATTTATATGTTGTATTTATCGACCATCAGACTGGTATTGCGACGAACGACTAGACTATTTATAACAAAAGATCGACTTTCTTTATAGTGAGTACCCTTCTGCTGAGATAATTGTTCTTGGGGACTTTAATGTTCACCACGAAAAATGGCTTAAGTCCAAAATAACGGACACAGAAGGCAGGCTAACTGAAAAGTTTGCAATCAGCCATGGGCTGTCCCAACTAATCGACAACCCCACTTACTTACCCAGGGCTGCCAATCACAGTTCTAATACTCTGGATCTTTTTCTAACCAATCACCCTGAGCAATATAACGTAAATGTTCTGTCTCCCCTAGGTAATTCTGATCATGCTGTAGTAGAAGTCAAATGTCCAATCGAACCTCAGCCATTTGAGGCACCACACAAGAGAACTTTTTGGAACTTAAAAAAAAAGATTGGGAAGGCCTTCGAGACTACTTTGCAACTTTTCCCTGGAACCCAGAGTGATTTATCAACGAAGATCCATCGGCAGTTTGCAACAATATAACTAAAATCATTCAGTGTGCCATGGAAGCTTACATTTCTCACTTTACCAAACGCTTGTAAGCCAAACAGAAGCTGTGGTTTAATAAAGACTGCGATGTAGTTTGGAAAGCTAAGATCAAGTCCCACAAATTATTTCTACAAAATACATCAGAAGAAACAAAACAGACTGCTATAAACGCTAGAAACAGATACATCACGACTATTTCCAATTTCAAGAGTCTCTTTGACGCTCGAATGAGAGAGAAGGTAATGTCCAATCCAAATGGAAGCCGGTTTTTTTGTACTCTCGCCAAACATATAAATAATAATTTTACATATAAATAATAATTTTCCCTCCACTTACAGCTGATGACGGCTCAATAGTTACGTCCTTCACAGAAAAGGCAGAACTCTTTGCCAAAATATTTTCTACGAACTCGACACTTCACCCACCGGACAACATGGAACTACCTTCTATACGCAATATTTTTAAACCAATATTAACTATCTATGACCAAATAGTAAAATGTATAGCGTTGCCTGATGAAGAAAGGAACTAGTATTAATATCAGATAAATTTGAATATAAATTACGAAAAGATTTGATTTTTTAAATCTAATTAATGAATTCTACCTCCAGTTTAAGATACTTAAATGAATACAATTTTCTTACAAATTTTTATAAGTAAATACTTATTCACCTATTTATTTATTTATTGTAAGAATTATATTTTTAGGTGTGGAACTTCTAGATTTCTCAAACCAGTTCGCAGCTGCTGATATTATTAATAAGTGGGTAGAAGACAATACCAATAATAAGATTCATGATCTTATATCACCTTCTGATATCCAAGATCAAAACACTGTTGTTGTTGTTAACGCATTATACATGAATTGTAACTTTTCTGATCCATTCGCAATAGTTGACACTATAACTGATAAATTTTATACAACTCCAAATGAAACAGTTGATGTTGATATGATGCGCCATTGGGGATACTATAACATTTATTTTGATGAAGAATTAGATGCCTATTTTGTTCAAAAACCATATGATAGTAAGTTAATGCATATATATCTAAAGATAATTTTCGTACAAATAAGTGGAAGTAAGTTGTTAAAGTAACTTTTCATATTGTTTTAATTACTGTTACAGTATTTGATATAAATGATTATAAATTTTATATTTCCCAACTCTTTTGTTTCTTTAATTTTAAGAAATATGCTATTCATAACACATGACAGCTCTATTTTTAAAAGGTTTTATTTAACTTGTTATGGTAATGCATGTATGTATGTATTATATAAGTACCTATGTTTGTTCGGGTGGAATCATTAAAGTAAATATTTTCAACCGAATGATCTCACATATTGTATACTTATTTAGTTTTATATGGAGGACAATGCAAGATAGAGGAATGGTTAATTTTTATGCACTTCTACAAATGGATATAAAATAAAAGGGCTCGTTGAGAGTAAATAAAAAAATAATTATTTTTCGATTTACTCTCAACGAGCCCTTTTATTTTATATCCATTTGTAGACTTATAACCTCATTATATACAATTTAGGTATATAATAATAAAAGCTCTTTGCGAAATTTACTTTTGCAAATAAACTAGTATCAATTCAATTATATAAAATTTGCTAAGTTTAATTTTTTAAAATTTCACTTTAATTAAATATATATTGATAAGCACTTAAACTTTTATTTTCATATAAATTGTGTATAATAAGGTTACTAACTGATAGTTAATATTTAAAAGCAAAATTTTCTGGTTCACTTTCAGAGCGTTTTCACAAAAAAAAAATTTGCTTTAATTTTTTCTATATATAGAAATATGGCAAATTTTTTAACACTCAAATATTGTAAGAGTTTGATGAAGCATTATTAATAAATAGGGCGATTAGTTCCCCATCGCCCTCAGAATTATGTGCAAAAAAACAAATATGGCTCTAGATCTTTTGACTTTTTAAAACCAGATAATAAAGCATTTATAGATCTATAAAAGAATATTTTTTGTTGTTATTGGTGTTTCTCTGCCTTACACGTATTTTTTTAATCTTTTTCTCCACTTTTGTTGTATGAAAAAAAAATTAAGGAGAAATAAAAAAAACGCTGGATATGACATTTTTTCAAATTCTCTTTAATGTCATTTAATATATTCTTGTTTGTTTACCTTTTAAAATTACAAAAATTATCATAAATTGTTTCAATTAAACATAATCTAATATTTTTATTAGAGATTCAGATTGATTCGTAGCGTTTGTTGATAAAAATCATATAAAAAATATTTATTAAAAATTTGTCTATCGTTTTCTGCTACTCTTAACCATCTTTCTGGAAGAGAAAGATCGAGAAGGCTTACTCATATAAATCTTTCCAGTTTTGTGATTTGTAGACTAGCGTCGTCATTCAGTAAAATAGCTTTGTCCTGTCAGCTGAAGTATTTTGGTCTCATTTTTTAATGCACATTTCTGCGCTTCGGATTGTGAATGGATTTATTTTACATTATCGTTGATCTTTTTTTCTACTGTTAACGCAGCAATTCACACGTAAAAAGCGCGTCTCAATAATGTCCTTTAGTTTTAAATTATATGGGATTCAATATTCTTTCTTCTGCATCATGCATAAATTTTTTGCCTATTAATTAAAAGTCAGACCATCAGCTGAGTTTAAAAATGCATTTATTAGAAAAACATTAGCCATTTATTACATAGTTTGTGCACTAACGGTAGGAATCCGGAAAAGCTAAGTCTAGCCGGCCTTAGCGAAAAATGGCGGCATCTCCAAGTCTCCAATTTTCGATTGTGCATTCTATGATATACGTATTACAGCATTTTCTAATAAGATATTCTTCTTTGCAATTTTGTAAAGTACTTTCTCTAAATAAAATAATCTTCCTTAAATTTCTCATTTTTGCAAATAACCAAAGTATATTGTGTGGCAAGGGGTGAAACAAGACGATTTCTGACTAGGGCGAGAGTTGACTGTCGTGCCGCACACTATATTTTTCATATCACATGCATTAAAACAGCGAGTTTTGATCTTTGTAGCCAGTTGAAGTAAGACTATTTCAGACAAATAGCGTAGTAATATCTTGACAACGATTTGACGACAGCTGTCAGACGATTATAATTTTATTGGCTGTTGTTTATTACAAATGCGATTCTGACAGACTTGAAATAAAGACATAAATAATAAATAAATGAATGTGTCAATTTCTGACTGACAGTTGCATTGGTCTGAAATTGTCTTGTTTCGACTGACAAAACAGTAATTAAAACAAGCTGTTTCAATGCATGTGATATAAAACAAATTTTTCTATAACATCCACGTTACAACAAATTTAATATTCTATCCAAGTTGTCTCGTAAGCATGCCGCATAGTTTGGTAGTTGCGGCAATTTAACAACGCATTTATATTGACTGCACGCCCACATTTTCTAAATTTTACTTATGAAGTTCGGTTACTTTTATTCGATTTTTCTTATATGTTGTTTAATCTTTTCACGCGGATACACAATTCCCCTGAAAAATAAAAAAATATATATTTAATATGAATAGTGACTTCATATGGTGTCTGGTTTTATTTTAATTTGAAATTTAAAACACAATTTTTATAGTAAAATTTTTTATCAGTTTCTTATTTCCAGAGACGTTTTCTTAACTTGTCAAATTTTCACCGTACCCTTCTACTAAAATACGATGAGCTACAGCAGCACTTTTGATCATATTAAAGTAATGAACTAAAACTTTCCACAAAAGCAATTGGCACAAATTTTTACATATTTAAGTTATTATTTACGATTCACTAGACACTAGAAGGTTATGCAAAGCATAGGCAGCTATTTCACGATGAATACATCAATTTAAATAACAATGAAATACTATGCAAAATCTTTTAAAACGCTATGAATTAATTCAAGAACCTACTATAAAAATATATTTGATTTTTCATTAAAGCCCAAAATCAAACAAAACCATATTATTATTATAAACGGCCTCTGAATATGTCGACAAATGTCTTGCCAATTTGAATATTAAAGACGTTTGAGATTGCAAGGTAAAAAACATCTATTCATTATAACTTAGTTTCGAATATTGGATAGTTTTTAGCGAATTAAAAAAAGGTTTGTTTCTATTTTCAAAATACTTTTCTTCTCTTAGGAAACATTTTATATATTAAACTAATTTATGTGAAGTTGAAACTCTACTACATTTACAGATATATTTAGTGGTTAAAAAATATTGATTTATTTTTTATAGATCCCAACAATTTAATATTGACTATTGTTGTACCAAAAGAAAAGGATGGTTTGAACAAACTGGAAATAAATGCGAATAAAATTTATAAAACTATTTCTAATTATTACTACGACCTTATTGAATTCCACTTGCCTAAGTTTCTTGTAAACACATTTGTTGATTTTAAACCAGTTTTTGCCAATGTAAGTATATATATATATATATTTTAATTTTTATGAACTTATTACAACAAGTGCTTTAAAATTAATTTTTATTTTTTATTTGTATAAAAAATACGTTTTTCAGCAAAAGTTATTTTCAAGATATTGTTTACTTCACTTGCTAAGAAATGATACTTTACATCTAGAATAATCTAGAATGCTTTAGACTGTAATTTTTGTTAATTTTTCCCACGACTTATAAGTAAACTAGCTGTACCCGGCGCGCGTTGCTACGCCATCAACTAATAAAATAAATTTAAGAAAAATAAAAGGAAAGAAGAGATAGGGAAGGAAAGAAAATTTATAGTTTTGTTTTACTTATCGCACCAACAATATTTTAAGAACTTTTATTCGTACGAATACGTATAGATATATATTAAAATCAGTATGGAACTTGATACATGGAAGCGCCATATGGTGGTAACTTCTATTAATACGAATATCATATTAATCTTACCCATTAAAAATACTTCATCGTACTGATTTTCGTGACAATCGGTTAAACGGAGCAGAAGTTGCTACTCTGCAGCGCCACCTGGTGGCGATTTGCATCAATGAGCATATCATACAAATTTTCTCCGTGGAAAAATACATATACATACCAATTTTCATGACAATCGGTTGAACAGGACTGAAGTTGCTACTCTGCAGCGCCACCTGGTGGTTAGTGGCATCAATGAGCATATCATACAAACCTTCTCCGTGGAAAAATACATATGCATACCAATTTTCATGACAATCTGTTGAGCAGGGCAGAAGTTGCTACTCTGCAGCGCCATCTGGTGGTGAGTGGCATCAATGAGCATATCATCCGAACTTTTTCTGTGGAAAAATACATATACATACCAATTTTCATGACAATCGGTTGAACGGGAGAGAAGTTGCTACTCTGTAGCGTCACCTGGTGGCGAGTGGCATCAATAAGCATATCATACAAACCTTCTCCGTGGAAAAATACATGTACATACCAATTTTCATAATAATCGGTCCAGCAGTTTTTGAGTTCATTGAGTACATACAGACATACAGACAAACATTCATTTTTATATATATAGATAGAATATAGATTGCGTATTTTTTAACCTATAACTCTGTCAGTAAGTGTCAAATTATTGAGTAGTTGTGTTAAAGTTTCATTTACTAAACTAGTGGAGTAAGTAAATAGAAACCTGTATTATTATGTTGGTTACCTTCAGTTTTCATTAAATTAAACTAACATTTGACATTTCTCAGACAGAACTGTCTGCGAAATCGAATAATTTTGACAACTTATGCAAAAATTTAAATTTTATATTTGTTATTTTTAGTTTTATACAAAACCATTTGGTAAGTCGTGGGTAAAGAATAGTACTTCACTCGAGAAACAAATTGCATATTTAGCTCGTTTCTTTAGCCCCTTCGCTCGCAAGCTCGCTCATGGGCCAAACACACTCGCTGTAATATGCAATTTACTCCTCTCGTAAAGTAATATACTATTAAATAACAGATAAGTGTAAATAAATCTTTCGTTTTAAATTTTTAAATAGTGAAATTAAAATTTTGAATGCACAAATCAAAATCTAATTTTTTTATGAAAATTTTGTTTCTTTCGAAGATCTATTAGTTTCTCGATCTTTTCTGGCTGTATTAAAAAAATAAAAGTAAGAAGTTTCTTATAGAATATTAGATATCACAAATATTTCGTTGTTAATTTCATTACATAACAAAAACGATTGCAAGCAATATACAACGATTGGAACGCTACTTGCTCCAAAAAGTTGCAAACTACAACTAATAACGTCGCGTCTAAACTCTACTTGATCCTTTGATTCAGACATGTTTAAAAATAAATATTGGGTAATGTTAGCACGTTATATATATATATATATTTGTTATGATCTCTATACTCATATAATTGTATTCTTGTGACTCTTCAAGGTTGGGTTCTTCGATAATATTAAACTAAAAAGTCCATCTCAATTTTAACATCATTTAATATATAAATATATTAATTCTTTACAACATTTTAAAAAACAATATAACATTCATCATTTATCCTGTCATAAACTTAACACTAATTAATTTTAAATGAAATTTTGCCCTCTTTTCCTAAAATCACCGAATAACTATTTCTAATATACCTCTATTACCAGCTGATAACAAATCATACCAGAAATACTTATCTTTATAAACTATGCTTATTTTATTTTGAAAATCCAATCTATGCAAATATCCAATTAATCTTCTCTATATATATCCATTTTATTCCATATTTACCTCTACCATATAGTTATTATAACATTCTATTCATACATTAATCTTCTTTTATAATTTTTATATTTATATTCATTAACATTCAGTATTTATCTTCATTTTCAATTTCTATTATTATTATATTTACTTTATAATGGTTTTTAAATTTTTAAAATTCTATATAATTTCCTAAACTTTTTCTCTGACTTTACTCTCCAAAATTCTATGACATTCTATCAATAATAATTTTTTTTTTTTTTATCCCCCTAGAAACCTCGCAACCCAAATTTTTTTTTTATTTATGATTCCTTGATAATTTGCATAAATTGATTATTCAATTCTAATATCTAGTTAGTCTTAATTACACTTATATTACATATAAAGACCAACTATTGAATACCATAACAATTTCCCAAATTTAAAATTTTATAAATTTTAGAAAAAAAATTTTAATAATTTAAAATTTAAAGTATATAACAATTAACATATTAACACAAATTCTGAATACTCTAAGTTTCTTCAAAATACCTATATAGGCTTTCAATATTAAATACTCCTCTAACATTTCTTGTTATCGGATCTTCAACAATATAACTATTAACACCTTCCTCATTTACTATTCTATATGGTCCTTCAAATATAGCTTTTAATTTCCCTGATTCATTTTTCTTTAAATTTCCACTTATATATGCTTTTATTATTACCAAATCTCCTTTCTTAAACCTTACAGGATATTTCACTTTTTTCTTAATTTTTTTATAATATTTTTCCCACGCATCCATTAACCTTTTTCTTACTTTTTCTATAATTTCATCATATTTTTTTCTTTCTTCTTCTTCTTCCCAATTTCGTTTTGGTTTTTGACCTAACATTAAATATGTTGGTGTTTCTTCTGTTATTACATTTGGAATATCATTGATATACATTTCTACTTTATTAATATAATTTTCCCATTCTTTATGTTTCTTTCCATTTAAACTTATTCGTAAAAATTTTATCACTTCTTTAATATATCTTTCTGCAGGATTTGCTGCAGGATGTCTTATACTAATACAATTCTTTTTGATTCCTTTCCTTTTTAAAAATTTTTCTAAATTCTGTCCTTGAAAATACGTTGCATTATCCATTACACATGTCCTTGGTTTACCTATTTCTTCTATAAATTTTTGTAAACAATTTTTAATACTTTTATAATTTGTCCTTCTACATGGGTATAATTTTATAAATTTTGTAAAAACATCAACAATTACCAATATATGTTTATTATTATTTTTACTTCTTATTAGATTACTAATGAAATCTATTGCTATTATTTCCAATTTTTCCATTGCTGTAACACTTTTCCCAATATTTTTATTCACTTTATTCTTATTTTTATTCAATTGACATATCTTACATGTTCTTGTTATTCCTTTTGCTATCTTTTGATCTTTTTTCATGATAAAATTTTCTCTAAATAATAACCATAATTTTCTTGAACCTATATGTCCATATGTTACATGTAAATTTTTTAATATTTGTTTTCCTAAATAACTCTCAATTACATAAACTTCTTCATTTCCTATTTCCTTTATATAATATCCATCTTTAATTAAAGTATTCTGTTTTTCTTTTTCTGTTAAATTTTGTTGACTTCTTATTATTTCTTCTTCCGAAAACATACCTTCATCTTCTATTAATTTGTTCATTCCAATTTGTATTATTCTTCCTTTATCCTTATTTTCACTACTTTCTCTTGATAATGTATCTGCAATAATATTTTCCTTTCCTGATAAATATCTAATTTCAAAATCATATTCTTGTAATAATAAACTCCATCGATATATCCTATTATTATTAAATCGATTGACCATTACATTCTTCAAAGCCATGTGATCGGTTTCAATTATAAATTTTTTTCCAATTAAATAAAATCGACATTTTTGCACACAAAAAACTATACTCGCAAATTCCAATTCTGATACACTATAATTTCTTTCATACATTTTTGTGACTCTAGACATAAAACATATTGGTACTTCTATTCCATTTTGTACTTGTATTAAAACCCCTGCTAACTTATTAATTGATGCATCTGTTCTTAATATAAAATCTAATTCATAATTTGGATGATATACCTTCAAATTATTAGTAAACATTTTTTTTAAATCATTGAATGCTTGTTCTCTTTCTTCATTCCAGTTCCATTTTACATTTTTCTTTAATAATTCTACTAATGGAATCTGTTTTTCTGATAGATTTGGTATTAACTTTTTATAATAATTCATCATTCCCAAAAATCCCCTTATTTGCTTTAAACTTTTTGGTTTCTCAAATTTTAAAATTTTATCTACTCTTTCCGTATCCATCTCTACTCCATTTTTATTAATTTTAAATCCTAAATATATCACTTCTTTTAAGAAAAATTGACATTTTTCTTTATTTACTTTCAATCCCGCTAAATCCAATTCTTTTAACACAATATTTAAGTGTTTTTTATGTTCTTCTTCACTTTTTGAATAAATTAATATATCATCTACATAATGAACAACAAAATTTTCATATTTGTTTAAAATTTTATGTAATGCTTTAACCAAAGCTGCACATGCACTTTGTATACCGAATGGTACTACTTTAAATTGATATACTACACCATCAATACTAAAACCAGTATATTTCCTACTACTTTTATGTAGAGGTATTAACCAAAAACTATGTTTTAAATCTATTTTACTAAAAATTTCAATTCCTGTTATTCTACCAAATATTGCTTCAATATGCATAGGTTTCTCATATTGTGGTATTGAAAATTTGTTAATATTTCTAGCATCTAGACATAACCTTAACTCTCCATTCCCTTTTTTCACAACTACAATTGGATTAATGAAAGATGTATCACTTCTCTCAATTATATTATTTTCTAGCATTTTATCTATTTCTATAGCTACTTGTTTTCTATATTGATATGGAATTGGATAAGTTTTAACTCGAAAATTTTCTATATTCTTTACTTCAAATCTGTGAGTATATTCTTTGGCAGTATTATTCTCTAATGTAATTAAATTTTGATATTTTTTAAATAACAAATTAATTTCATCTTTATATTTATCATCACTTTTTATATCTTCTCCTTCTTTCATCATTTCCCCATTAATTCTTAGTTCATTTATATGTATTATCTCCTCATTATTGTTTATTTTATTTAATTTGATTTGTTCTTCTTTCAATTTTATCCAACCTTCTTCATAATTAATAATAACATTCATTCTTTCTAATTCATCAGTACCTAATATTATATCATACTCCATATTTCCTATAATCAAACCTTGTATTTTATATATACTATTTCCAATTTTAATACTAATATTTATAGTCTTATTAATTTCCCCTAATTTTTTTCCATTAGCACCTATTAACTTAATTCTTGGAATTTTAATCATTTCTTCTAATTTATTATCCTCAATAATTTTTTCATTTATCAATGTTGCTTCTGATCCGGTATCTATTAAAATTCTAATTTTCTTATTTTCTAAATTTCCTTCAACAACTACTAATCCAATTTTATCTTCTAATTTATTATTATTTTCTTCTAATTTTATAAATTCACTAGGATGTATATAACAACATTTAACATTAAAATTTTGTAGGTGCTTATTTAAAAATTTTCTTGTTCTGGTTCTACCCTAACATTTTCTACATTTTCTTCTATTTCTCTACTTTGCATATTAATTTGATTTATTCTTCTAGGTACATTATTGTTTCCATTTCTATCTTCTCGATTATTATTATTATTATTATGAATTTCATTTATATTTCTATATCTTGATCTTTCATATCTTCCATTATTTACATTTTGAAAACCATTTTCATTTCTGTTATTTCCATTTCTTATATTATTATTATTATCCATATTATTTCCATTTCTATATGTATTTCCGTTTATACGATTTCCATTTTCTCTCCCATTATATCCATAATTATAATTTCCATTGTTTCTATTACGCATTTCTTCTCTTACTCTATTATATCCATTTCTGTTTTGATAATTTCTAAATCTATCATTTTCATAATTTTGTGATCTATTTTCATTAATCTTTAAATTTCTTTCAACTCGATTTAAATACTCAATCAATTGTTCTTTTTTTTTAATATTTTGTATAACTATTGTTTCAGAAACTGTTATATCATAATGTCTAGAAATATATAAAATTATTTCCTCTTCTCTCATAGGAGGTTCCAAATATTGTGCAACATTATATAATTGTAACGCATAATTAGTTAAATTATTCCCTAATCTATAATTGAATTTTCCGAAATATAATTTTTCCCTACTCACCCCTTGTTTTGATTCACCCCAGAAATATTTAAGAAATTCCCTTTCAAAATCATTAAAGGTTAATATTTCATTTTCCTGTGTTGCATACCATAATGCAGCATTATCTTTCAAAGAACTTCTTATAATTTCTTTCCAATCTCTTTTGTTCCTAGTCTTAGTTTTAATCATATTCATATACGTGCATGGATGTAATATACTGATATTCCCTGTAAATTTTACTGCTCCTTCTCCTCCATGTATTATCATATAGGAACCATCCTCAGTTCTTTCATTTTGCATTTCTTGTAATTTTTTTGTTTCATCTTCAAATTTCTTTGCTACTTCCATTACATTCCTTTCCATAGTTTGTAGTATTCTTTCATTTTCTTTCTTATTTTCATTTTTCTGCTCCTTCACAATTTTTTCTATATTATTAATCTTCTCCTGGTGTATATTACCCATTTCCTCCATCGCCTTAATTCCATCTTTCAATTGATCGACTTCTTTTTGTATTTTGATATTTTCTTCTTTAATAATATTTTTCATTTCATCTTTAAATGTTTCCATATTCTTGTTCATATCTTTTATTTCTTTTTTCATAGAATCCATTTTTCTATTATTTTCATCAAATTTATTTTCCAAAAATTTAAACATTTTCTCCATCTCTGTTTCTTGATGTGGTTTTGAACTAGTCGCATCTCCTATCACATCAGCTTGTACCACTTGAAACATTGTTTTTTCTTCTCCTTCCGACGATCCATCATTACTTTCTGTTTCATGCATATTTTCATTAGATTCCTGTATTCCATCTTCTCTCCTTCTATTTCTTCTATTTTGTCTTGTATTCATTTTATTCAAATCTTTTAATTATTTTATATATTTATTTAATTTATAATGTTAACTTATTATATTACTTTATTATATTTATTCGATTTGTATTTAGTTTTAAAATTTTCAAAATTTTATGGTCTTTATATATAAATATAAATATACTTAAAACTCTCACCTAATCCTCTTATTTCTATTATAATGTATTTATGTTTTATTTCAATTCTTCACTGTTCTAATTTTCTAATCACTTCAATTGTCTATATCACCCTCTCAATTTCAATATACTGTTCTATTTTAAACTGGATTCTTGTTTTATTCACGCCACACGTTGGCTCGCCATAATTGTTATGATCTCTATACTCATATAATTGTATTCTTGTGACTCTTCAAGGTTGGGTTCTTCGATAATATTAAACTAAAAAGTCCATCTCAATTTTAACATCATTTAATATATAAATATATTAATTCTTTACAACATTTTAAAAAACAATATAACATTCATCATTTATCCTGTCATAAACTTAACACTAATTAATTTTAAATGAAATTTTGCCCTCTTTTCCTAAAATCACCGAATAACTATTTCTAATATACCTCTATTACCAGCTGATAACAAATCATACCAGAAATACTTATCTTTATAAACTATGCTTATTTTATTTTGAAAATCCAATCTATGCAAATATCCAATTAATCTTCTCTATATATATCCATTTTATTCCATATTTACCTCTACCATATAGTTATTATAACATTCTATTCATACATTAATCTTCTTTTATAATTTTTATATTTATATTCATTAACATTCAGTATTTATCTTCATTTTCAATTTCTATTATTATTATATTTACTTTATAATGGTTTTTAAATTTTTAAAATTCTATATAATTTCCTAAACTTTTTCTCTGACTTTACTCTCCAAAATTCTATGACATTCTATCAATAATAATTTTTTTTTTTTTTATCCCCCTAGAAACCTCGCAACCCAAATTTTTTTTTTATTTATGATTCCTTGATAATTTGCATAAATTGATTATTCAATTCTAATATCTAGTTAGTCTTAATTACACTTATATTACATATAAAGACCAACTATTGAATACCATAACAATATATATATATATATATATATATATATATATATATATATATATACATTTCGTACACTAATTAGTAAGAGTAATATATTTGTAGATAGTACCTATATGTAAATAAATGACTAACCGGCAACAGTAGTCACTTGTTAAATTAACAAGTAGAAAAACTTTGTTATATTGTAAAAGTAATTTTGGTTAAAGAGTCTTTGAAGTCATCCTTACCTGGGCCCAGCGGGCGGTCTGTAAATGGGCTATAAAAGAGACCCTTTTCCGACGCTAGACTCAAGATCCGGCATGTGGTTGTATGCATTCACAAATTTACAACCTATTATTTAAATTAAAAAACAAAATATGTGATTAATTTTTTATAAATAAAAATAAATAAATCCTACCAGAAACATAGAGATAATTTTTTTCTGATTGCAACCATATATAATATTTACGCAAAATTTTGAAGGTTACAGACTAGACACCAAAATATTTTACATTACATTAAGAAAAGAATAACACTCATAATCTTTTATAGCTCATTTATAGACCACTTGCTGGGCCCAGGTAAGGGGTGACTTCAAAGACTCCTTAACCCAATTTGATTTATCATGCATTGTAACTTGTCAGCTTATTGTTAGATATTAATATAAAGGTATTAAATATAAGAATGTTAATCCATCTACCTAATATTCATATCAACTTCAGCAACTTATTGTTTTATTTGTGGATATTAATTATATTATAACTCCAATCATTGTAGAACTGACTTAATAATCAAGTGATTAATAAACAACAGATTTTTACCAATATTATTTCATAGTCATCTATGCTACACAACGTAATGAAATAAATATTTATGATTATTGTAACTTATAAACGACCGACTAAATTAAGTAGATACCAGTATAGTAATAACCTACTTACTAATTTATGGTTGGTTTACACGATTGGCAAGTCTCCGCAGGCATCAAAAAGCTCCACATCTTCACAAACGCTTAAATGCCGTTTACACGCTTGAGAGTGAGCTAGTGTAACGGACAGGCCAACATGGCAGAGGTAGACGTCGAAGTTGTTTCATCACTTGCTTGAAATAAACATTAACGTCGCAAGCGCTTGCCACAAGCTTACTCTGATTTGTGCTCGGAAATTCGAAAATTAACACTGCCCTGGATCTTCTTATCTAACGCAAGCCAAGGTAAACACTCCCTTTACACACTTGTGTTTGTGGAAGCTTGCTAAGACTTGCCAATGATAAAAACCTACCATAAGAGTGACCGTTTTAATTATTTTAACTAAATGTATATCTTCTTTGTAGTTAGGTGTAAAAACCATTTTTGACTATGATAATGCGGATCTACGTGGTATAGCAGATATATATCCATTGTATGTACATAGCGTAGTCCAAAAAGCTTTTATTGATGTAACAGAGACTGGAACTGAATCTAGTGCTGCTGGTGGAGGTAAGATTTTAAATGATAAATTCAGTCTATTAGAAATCATTTTATTAGGAATAATAAAAATAATAAAAAACTCTTAGTTTTTTATATAACTTTCAAATTATGCAAAACACCTACTTGAACATCCAACCTCACTCTTACACAACTATGACATCCAAATACTACACATTTGTATTAAAAAACAAAATTTAGATTTCCTTGAAGAACTTGAAATAAAAAGACATCTAGCAGATCCACAATTTAAAGTTGTTAATGAACAAATAAATCTTAGAAATTCTCCACTATTAAACTGTTTACTTTGATTGAGTCTTCATTTTATACATAGAAAAGATATAATTGTAATACAAATATATTAAGTTATTGTAAAGATTAGCAGATATAGTTTTTTCCTGGTTTTTCTATATCATTGCACAGTTATACTGATCTAAGAGGGAGATACATCCAGGATAATCCCTTAGGGCTAATAACATCTAGGCTTTAATATTGTTATATCTTATTACTTCCATACTTAATCTAGCCTTAATACCTATTCAACATCAGATAGTTAGCTACAAATAAACAAAATGTAACTTTATATGTCAATCTGACGATGCTTATTGAAGCGAAACATGTCATCAATTTAAAAAATATAAAAAGTTTTTAATTAAAAGTGAAAGTTATATAAAAAACTAAGAGTTTTTTATTATTTTTATTATTCCTAATAAAATGAACTTTCAAATAGTAAGGGTCAGTACAATTAATTTTATTAGAAATCGTTATTATTTTTTAGATACTCCTGTTGGACCTATACCAGCTCCACCACCACCAGAACCTATTCCAATTTTTGCTGATCATCCTTTTGTCTACTGGATAGAAATGGATGGAATTATTTTATTTGAAGGTAGAATTGTAAATCCTGCTCAGTAAACAACTTATATTTCTCCTTATCTAATGTAAAAAATAAATAGCAAAGTTATGAAATATATAGCACACGATAATTGTCTTTTAAATTAATAATCGAACATTGCCGAACATTTTGTTTAATCCACTGTTTTAATATTCTGCATTATCAGAAGTACCTACATGAATCCATATAAAACCTAAGCCACAAGTGTTACTTTAATTTTTTCCAGGATATTTATTACGCCTTAACTTCTTGTTATTATACAGACTCAGTTGTGTTGAATAGTTAAAAAAAGAACATCTACGAACCCATTTGGTTGGATTATTGTAGGCATTGAATCATAATTTGTGTCACTTTTTGATTTTAACACTAAAACACAAATATTCTAGTAAGACAGTCTAAATAGATGTTTATATATTTTTTTTTATTAAGGATGTCCTCGTAGGTATACACCTAAATACAAGTGTACCGAGGACATCTATTGGGACAGAAGAGACAATTTATTATTAAAGGCCTGCAAGTCAGGACTAGTCAGGAAGACGTGGGAACGTAAGGGGTTCCACAATCTGGAGACCCTTGGGTTAAAGGAACGATCGAATCGATCCGTTCTCGATGTGCAGCATTGAACAGTATAAGGGTGCATGAAGTTAGCACGTCGCGTTGCTCTGGCTGGTCTGACAAGTGAAGGCATTATAAAGCGGAGTTCTTCTGAGCAAATTCCGTTTATGTATCGGTAAAACAACGAAAACAAACGACACTGCTCTTTGGTGGGACAATGAGGCTAGGTTTTTGGTGATAACTGGTGTCGTTTATTAGTCGAACTGCTCTTCTCTGTATTGCATCAAGAACTCCGAGCCTTGACGGAGCGGCGAACCCCATACGTGCGAGCAGTATTCAAGATTAGGTCGAATTTGGGCTTTGTAAAGAGTAGCTAAGTTGGATGGAAAAAAATATTTCCGTGCTATAAACAGAAAGCCTAATTTCTTTCCTGCGGCAGTTGCTATGGATGCAATATGTTCGTTCCAGAGTAAGTCCTGAGAGATCGTTATACCAACCAGCGTAATGGAGTCGCCCGCTACCAGTGTCTGATCGTTCATTGTAATGGATGAGTGGCTTGTTTGCCTCTTGTTGGATAGGCAACATGTCTTTGTCTTGAAAGCATTAAAATTAACAAGATTCTTCCTTCCCCACTCGTCTACAATTCTCAAATCTTAATTGAGGATCTTCTGTCCTTTTCCTGAATAACTAGAGATATAGGACGGTTGTGCGATTTGCTACAGTGTAGGTTACTATCATCTGCAAAACCATGTATCTGGTTATTAGTGGCTTCTAGTAGATTATTAACGTGTAAAAGGAATAGAGTAGGAGCTAGAGCCGATCCTTGGGGAACTCCAGCGTTGATCTTGTAGAGGTTGGAAGAATGTCCATCTACAGCAACTTGGATGTGTCTGTTGAAGAGAAAGTTGAATATCCATCTGCAAAGGTTTTGCGAGAGTCCGTATGAAGGCAGTTTGTTTAAAAGAGCTGCATGCCACACTTGATCAAATGCTTTTGAGATGTCTAGTGATACTATTTGAGTCTCCCCATAGCGGTGGATGGCATCACTCCAGACGTGAGTTACATATGCAAGTAGATCGGCTGTTGACCTTTGTTGGCGAAAACCATATTGTCTGTCACTTAAAAGGTTGTGTGTCTCAAGGTAGCTCAGGATCTCGTGATTGACGTATTTCTCCGTAGTTTTGCTAATAACAGATAGAAAAGCTATGGGTCTGTAGTTAGAAGGCTGGGTTTTACAGCCTTTCTTGGGGATTGGTTGTACTCGAACAGTTTTCCAGGATTTAGGGAAAATACCAGTATCATATTGTAACGGGATAACCGTAAAGGAAGGGACCTTAATTTGAAAGATTGTTGTTGACAGTTGCTTTTTAGAAGTTTGTAAAAAAAAAATCAACTGACCATTTTAAATAATGTTTCTAGAAAATTCTAGAAACTTCTAAACACACTGACTAGATTAAATAATGTTGTATATAAGGGGATGCATGGGCAGTTAACGTCAGTTCAAGTTCAAGTATTCACAAGAGTTCATTGTATTGTCAAGAAGTTAGACGTTATCCAGCAGAGTTCAGTGTATCTTAACAATTTTGTAAATAAAATTGTGTAAAAAGCCCCCATAAGTGTTTCAAATTGGTGTCAGGTGTGGGGTGAAGATACAAGAATGCCTGGAAAAAAGATAAATAAACTATTGGTGGCTGAGCTCAGAAGAGAGCTTGAAGAATTAGAGTTGGAAACTACTGGGAGTAAATCCGTATTGTTAAGAAGGCTCCGTGAATACTACCTAAATAATAATTTGGATCCTGACGCTGTGGAGTTTGAAGACCCAGTTCAAAAAGCAAATTCTGAACTATCGCAACAATTGTCCCAGCTATCACAACGAATGACGAGCCAACAAAAACAACAAACTCAACAACTTTCCCGGCTGCAAGAAGAGCTATCAGGACGAATGACGAACCAACAAGAGGAGCTATCCAGTCAGATAAGAAGCCAGCGTGAAGAGGTGTCCCAGCTATCACAACGGATGTCTACCCTACCAGAAGAGTTATCCAGTTCCTTCTCCCAGCAAATATCGCATTTGCGCTCCGAAATATGCAACTTGCGAGACGAGCAAAACCAGCAAGTAACCAATGCGAGACGAGCAGAATCACCAATTGGCCAAGTTGCGAGACGAGATCAACCAGCAAATGCAGTCCGAAATAAGAAAGCTTCAACAAGAACAGGAAGCTGGTCGTCGAAACCAGCCCATCCACCACGGCGACGGAGATGCAGAAACGATGGAAACCTGCCACGTAGACATCGACCGACGAGGAAACGTGGAGGCGACCCAGGTACGAACTACGATGAAATCCCCGACCTTCGATGGAAAGACTTCCTGGCCAAATTACCTGAAACAATTCGACGCAGCGGCCAGAGCTAATGAATGGTCATCCCAGGAGAAGGCATTGTCCCTAACCGTAGCTCTGCGAGGCGAAGCTTTAGACGTCTTGCAATCATTGACACCGGATGAAGCTGACAACTTCGAGTTATTGGTGAATCGTCTAGAGATGCGTTATGGTCAAACTCATCTACAACCGGTGTACCGAATGCAGTTAAAGAGCCGAAAACAGAAAAATGGAGAAACTATCCAGGAATTTGAGGCGGATGTAGCAAGAATGGTACGACTTGCGTATTCAAATGCAGCGGAGGATTTCCTGGAGTGCCTAGCAGTCCAAACCTTCACCGATGGTCTTCGAGACGTCGAGTTGCAGCGCGCTGTACGGTTGGCGCTGCCGAAGACTCTTGTGGACGCCTTGACCATTGCCCTGGAGTTTGAGGCGGCGACGGAGGCCTCACGTGGAGTTGCTCGACTAAGGGAAGTCACCGGTAACTACGACCATGCTGTTTATTCCGTTAGCGACGTTGAAGCGGTAGTAGAGAGGTTAATGAAGTTATCTCCAAAAAGAAGGCGCCCAGTGAGATGCTGGAACTGCGGAGAACTAGGCCATATAAGAAATACTTGCCCCCAAAAAGAAAAATCTTCTGCTGAAGTACCCCAGCAGCAGGAAAACTAGAACGGGTCGACTCCTGGAGGGCAAAATCGACCACAAACATTCCCGAAGCCCCTCACACCATTAAATTGGCAACTCTGCGACATCACGTGGACAGCTTATATGTAGATGGCCTCATTGATGGGAAGAACTTTAGCATGCTGGTAGACACTGGAGCTACGAAAACTATCATTCGACCATCCATCAATATGCAAAAGAAGATGTGGCCTACCAGTTGGAGACTGCGTACCGCTACCGGAGATTTTGCTAGAGTCTACGGTGAGATACAGGTGACGCTACAGTTTGGTTCAACCTCTCTTGTTCACTCAGTGCTGGTGGCTGACGTTGATGAAGATGTTGTTCTGGGCATGGATGTTATGCTCCACTGTGGTTTTCATTTGGATCTTCGCCAACGTATCCTTCGTACTGGTAATGAAGAAATATTCCTGCACCAAAAACAAGTTGACAATGCCTCGATCAAGCTAATCGATGATATCGAACTTCCGGCGAGCTGCGAATGTGTCGTCACAGCGCGGTTGGATGGACCGGAGCCAGATGGTGCCCCAGCCATGATAGAGCCGAAGAACCATGACCATGAATTGGGAAAAGGACTCCTTGTGGGTAAGACTCTTGTTAGATCCGCCAAAGAGGTACCCATCCGAGTTATCAACTTGAACGATCATCCAGTTTTTCTCCGAAAGGGCACGGAAATGGGAAGTTTAGAACCAGTAACGGCCATAATTCACAAGGTAAACGTTACGGAAACAGATGAGACCAACGAAATTGAACAATTATTGACAAAATTGGATCCCTCTTTGTCAAAATTAGAAAAGAAACAGGTAAGAGATCTACTTTATCGTTATAAACCTGTATTTGGTTCTAAAAGTAAACTGGGAAGAACTGATGTTATACAACATAGAATTGACACTGGTGATGCACGTCTGATTCGACAGGTACCCCGAAGGATGCCTCAAGTTAAGAAGGAAGAAGCAGACAGAGCCCTTAAAGAAATGATCCAAAATGGCATAGTCGAACCATCAAGTAGTCCGTGGGCTTCTCCTGTGGTATTAGTGAGAAAGAAAGACGGATCAATGCGGTTTTGTGTCGACTATCGAAAGCTAAATGATGTCACTAAGAAGGACAGTTATCCTCTGCCAAGGATTGATGATGCCCTCGACGCTTTGGCGGGTTCTACTTTGTTTTCTACCTTGGACCTTAAAAGCGGATACTGGCAAGTTAAAATGAATCCTGCAGATAAAGAAAAGACTGCCTTTACCAGTGGATCAGGGTTGTGGCAATTAACGGTCCTTCCGTTTGGCCTCTGTAATGCTCCTGCGACGTTTGAACGACTAATGGAGAACATCCTGCGGGGTTTGTCATGGGAAACTTGTCTAGTTTATCTAGACGACATCATCATAATGGGTAAGACCTTTAAGGAACATTTATCTAACCTGGAAGAAGTTTTTAAAAGATTACAGAACGCTAATCTAACATTGAATGTAAAGAAATGCCACTTGTTCCAGAGGCAGGTCAACTATTTAGGACATAACGTAAGCAAGGATGGCGTTGCTGTTGACCCCGCTAAGATACAAGCCGTTCAGGAATGGCCAATCCCTATTGATCAACATCAGCTCCGGAGTTTCTTGGGTCTTTGTTCCTATTACCGACGATATGTCAAGAATTTTGGAGACATCGCCAAACCCTTGACACGTTTGACAGAACAAGATAAGTCGTTCTGTTGGGATCAGGAATGTCAAAAGGCGTTTGAAATATTGAAGAAACAGCTTACGTCAGCACCTGTTCTTGCTTATCCACTTCCTGATGGTAAGCTTATTCTGGACACTGTAACGTGAAAATACCCTTGCTAGCTCCAGGGTTCGTGGCTTCCTTCTGGCTTTTCTTTTAACTTCCTCCAAACAAATAAAAAGGGCGCCAAAATACAGACATACAAATAAAAGAAAATAAATCAGTTTTAAAATTGTTTATTCAAGAATTATTGAATTGAAAATTTTCAAGATATTAGTTGATTAAATAGTGAATAACTTGTTTTCTTATCTTTTTTTATTGGAATCTTCCTCGAAACAGGGTGAGGACGACGGAGAATTCGGTTCTGGATACTGATGCCGATGGCAAGATGTTTTCATTAACTAATCTTTAATTCGGTCAGGCTGGATACGGCAAAAAAAATAATTTCGGCTAGGCCAAAGCTTCTTAGTCAAAAAATTGTTTCCTGGCTTCCAGTCCTTCCTTAGGACCCTTCAAAATTTGGCAATCGGCCTATCAAATAAAAATGAAAACCGTCAAAATTCCGTCTCACTAAACCGTAATTTCGATTACAATCATTCAAGGTTTCTCCAAGTTCGAGATAGAAAAAAGTTAATCACTTGAATTGTTTACTTATTTTTAACTCAATAAAAACTGATTTATAACAATGATTGTAATCGAAATAATTAAATGTTAGAAACAATATAACCATTATATTTATTAAAATAAATTCACCAAGTTTTTGATTACTACTAAAAATTAAAACAATTTAATTTTTACTCACCACCGAAGGGAGAAGGTATCGAAAGAACTGAATACTTTGAAGCACAAAATGTAAAGAATAAAAATAGCGACACTTTTCACGATCGAACTAAAAATTCCCCTCTCATCACTGAAACCAAGTCTGCGGCGACTCCATAGACGAGGAATTGTAAAAATTAAATAGTACGTAGGCCAGGCCAAAAAATAACGTTGCAAAATAGCCGAGATATTATAGAAATTAAATAGTATATAGGCCAGGCCAAAAAATAACGTTGTAAACGTTACACCACGGTAACCTGACGGAAAAAAAAAGAATTGCAAATTCTTTTTTTTTTATTAAAAAGTTAAACCTTTAAAATCCAAAAACATTAAAAAAGTAAATAATCAAAAACTGGTGAATAGGTAAAAAAATATACAACATTTAATAATTAAAGGAAACCACAAGGATTTGTGTAATTCTTAAATAATAAAAAAAACATTCTCGAAAAAAATTCAAAAACACGAAACCTTACAACACTTTACCTCTAGGGAAAAAAGAAAACAAAATTGTTTTGGGCCTAAGCCCGGGACCTAAAGGGACCCATGTGAAGCAAGTAAAATTACCATGGGTTTTGAAGAAACCCAGGTAGTTAAACCGTCACAAGACGACGTGACTAGATTTTTCTACAAGGTACTAGCCAACCTAAAAGGTGGAACGAATTCCTCAAAAAGCACGTGAAATTACCATGGGTTTTGAAGAAACCCAGGTAGTTAAACCGTCATAAGACGAAGTGACTGGATTTTTACAAGGGGTACCAGCCAACCGAAATGGAACGGTCAACACTGAAGTTTCTCCACGCTGGGCAGGGGATACGAGGAGCTCAGTGAAGACGGGTGGTCTCGGCATAACCAGCGGTTCGTCGTATCAATATAATGGCATTTCAACCATTTCAAAAAAAAAAAAATAAAAAATAAAAAGGTAAATATAAAAAAAAAATATAGGGACTTGACCAAGGGAGTTCCGAAAATTAAGCTTCCCCGGGAACATGTTTCTCCATTAGGCAGACAACGCCCAGTCGGGAAGAGAGAGAGAATTTAAAGCCAAAGAGGTTAAGACAAAAAAAAATTTTTGAAAAAGTGGCAATAACAAAAAGAACAAAAAAAAAATATAGTCACAATCGGTAAGAGAGTCCCCCCACTCTAAATAAAATGTGGTCGCATTGACCAGCACCTCTAGGGTACCAAAAAAAGTCATAATCGGTACTGCTAACAATTAAGTAGCATTAAGTCATAATCGGTAAAAAATAAATTAATAACTGTCCTATTTAAGGTCGTTTAAGAAAACAACAATAACGAGATGTAACGAAAGAAACAAGAGATTAATGTTCACAAAGCAGAGAAATACAAGGCAAAAAAAAATCTATCTCCAAAAGTAAAATAACTTACCATAGCAACAAAGACAAAGATAAGACTGTAGTCAACAAAAATCATTGAATAAGAAAATACTCAACAAATGAGAACAAAATAAGCTAAAAGCTAAACAAATATTCAATGAACAAAAGAAAAAAAAATTGAAACCAAATATCGATTGAACAAAAATGTGACTAACACTCAAAAGAAAAATCAATCAATATCCGAATCAAAAATAACTTGACACGTCTTATCGCAGACGCTGTGCAAACTGGAGACAATATAAAAGATAAAAGATAATATTTATCATTAAAAATGGCAACAAATAACGGTAATAATGTGAACAATAAAAATAGGACAGTTAATAAAAGAAAAGCGACAAAATCAGTAAGGGACAGGTAAGTACACTACAAAACGTTAAAAATACTGAAGGCAATATCAAACAAGAAAAAGAGAAAATTTAGAACAAGGAACTAGGCAAACTAAATATTCAAAAGTACAAGTTTATACTAATTTGATGGTGCGGCACAGAGGAACAGCGACAGCCTGTACTCGCAAATAAATGCTATCCCTAAGGTACAGTACTGACCTGAACTCACCAACTCTTATAAAATTTATAAACTCGAAAAAAAAAATTAAATAACAATCGAATTTACTTAAAAAGGTTGAAAATTAATTTTGACAAAGTTTAAGAATTTAAAAAAAAATCTAAGAAATAGAAATTGAAAGTTAATAAAACTAATGCCTTCAGTCAAGTGACTCCAGTGTAAAAGTAATGATATTATAGAATTTAAAAAATGTCGAGAAAAGATAAAATATAAGACGATATCTTAATATTTTTTCACAAACAAGTAACTACAAAAAATATTACAAATATAACGAGACATAAGAAAAATCACAAACTTTTTATCAAAATGTCCTAGGTATGTGAAAAAACAGTCCTAGATATTAAAAGTATTTCTGTACTTGGTGTATCACAAATCAATACAGAAAAAAAAATTGAAAGAATGGTATGTGGAAAACAAAAAAATCCCGAGTAGGTACAAAAACACATGGAAAATCTATTTTCTTCACAAAGATAAACCTTAAAGGTTAAAAAAAGAAGCAAAATAGACCATAATCCCACAGATAAACTCCTATTGTGTTCCATCCATACCGAACACCAATAGAGCCAAAAAGAGCAGTTAAACCTAACTGCTACACGATACTAAGGTCTCACAGACCTTACACGGTAATAATGTGGTCAACCAGACCACACCCAAAATGCCCACGGCAAACAACTAAAGGTACCCACACTCAAGATATAACAAAATTCCTATTAACCATCTTCCAAATTCTTAACCAAAAGTAGTGAAATACGAAGAGAGAAAAAAGAAAAACCAGAATACAGAAATTGAAGGAATACACGAAACAATTTGACTGTAACTACCACAACCACAAAATAAAGTCATAAAAAAAAACCGACCAAGAAAGCATAGATAGCAACAAAAAAGGACATATTGATAACACGATACAAACACATTAAAATCTGCTAAGAAGGGCCCTAACTATTTAGAAAATTCCGCCTATAAATCAGGAATAATCGAGATAAATTCAAGATAAAGAGATATTTTAAATATAACGATAACATCGAAAGAGACAATCGGTATAGAAAAATTACTAACTGTAACATAATTGTAAGGTAAAACAATTTAAGAAAAGATAATAATATTCTTCGATAAATAAAACTAGTTAAGTTAATAAAACTGAAATATACCAATTCCATAGTGGTTTACCTTGAATCTATCGATACTAAGATCCAACAAAATAAAGTAAAGATAAAAAGTATTAGATGTTAGTAAAATATTTATAAAATATTTGAATGTCTGTATTTAAATTGATGGAAAAATTTAAAATTAATTTTAATGTGAATGTTTAGGAAAAGTTTAAAAAAACCAGAATCCTTACGTTGGGCGCCAGTTTGTAACGTGAAAATACCCTTGCTAGCTCCAGGGTTCGTGGCTTCCTTCTGGCTTTTCTTTTAACTTCCCCCAAACAAATAAAAAGGGCGCCAAAATACAGACATACAAATAAAAGAGAATAAATCAGTTTTAAAATTGTTTATTCAAGAATTATTGAATTGAAAATTTTAAAGATATTAGTTGATTAAATAGTGAATAACCTGTTTTCTTATCTTTTTTTATTGGAATCTTCCTCGAAACAGGGTGAGGACGACGGAGAATTCGGTTCTGGATACTGATGCCGATGGCAAGATGTTTTCATTAACTAATCTTCAATGCGGTCAGGCTGGATACGGCAAAAAAAATAATTTCGGCTAGGCCAAAGCTTCTTAGTCAAAAAATTGTTTCCTGGCTTCCAGTCCTTCCTTAGAACCCTTCAAAATTTGGCAATCGGCCTATGAAATAAAAATGAAAACCGTCAAAATTCCGTCTCACTAAACCTTAATTTCGATTACAATCATTCAAGGTTTCTCCAAGTTCGAGATAGAAAAAAGTTAATCACTTGAATTGTTTACTTATTTTTAACTCAATAAAAACTGATTTATAACAATGATTGTAATCGAAATAATTAAATGTTAGAAACAATATAACCATTATATTTATTAAAATAAATTCACCAAGTTTTTGATTACTACTAAAAATTAAAACAATTTAATTTTTACTCACCACCGAAGGGAGAAGGTATCGAAAGAACTGAATACTTTGAAGCACAAAATGTAAAGAATAAAAATAGCGACACTTTTCACGATCGAACTAAAAATTCCCCTCTCATCACTGAAACCAAGTCTGCGGCGACTCCATAGACGAGGAATTGTAAAAATTAAATAGTACGTAGGCCAGGCCAAAAAATAACGTTGCAAAATAGCCGAGATATTATAGAAATTAAATAGTATATAGGCCAGGCCAAAAAATAACGTTGTAAACGTTACACCACGGTAACCTGACGAAAAAAAAAAGAATTGCAAATTCTTTTTTTTTTATTAAAAAGTTAAACCTTTAAAATCCAAAAACATTAAAAAAGTAAATAATCAAAAACTGGTTATAACGTTGTAAACGTTACAACACCGACGCCAGCAATGTGGGAATTGGAGCCGTCTTGTCACAGCTACAAGACGGTAAGGAAAGAGTGGTTGGTTACTTCAGCAAAACTTTATCGAAAGCTGAAAAGAACTACTGTGTAACTCGGAAAATTCTAGAAACTTCTAAACACACTGACTAGATTAAATAATGTTGTATATAAGGGGATGCATGGGCAGTTAACGTCAGTTCAAGTTCAAGTATTCACAAGAGTTCATTGTATTGTCAAGAAGTTAGACGTTATCCAGCAGAGTTCAGTGTATCTTAACAATTTTGTAAATAAAATTGTGTAAAAAGCCCCCATAAGTGTTTCAATATGATAGTTGAAATAGCTTAGTGAAAACTGGCGCTAGTTCAGGAGCACAACATTTTAAGAGTAAAGCAGGTATGTCATCGAGGCCGGTTGGTTTGTTGGTATTTAGAGTAGCAAGGACTTTCTGCACACGCTTAACACTAAATATGATATTTTTTATTATGTGGGGAGCCCGTGGAATAGAAGGTAGTTTCATCTTTTCCGGTATGTTAAGTGTAGAGTTCGAAGAGAATATTTTGGCAAAGAGTTCTGCCGTTTCTGTGGAGGACGTAACTATTGAGCCGTCATCTGATGTAAGTGGAGGGAACGAACTATTTGTAAAATTGTTGTTGATATGTTGATATGTTCGGCGAGAGTCCAAAAGGTCTAGCTTCCATTAGGGTTTGACATTACTTTCTCTCTCATTCGAGCGTCAAAGAGACTTTTGGACTTGGAAATAGCGGTGTTGTATCTGTTTCTAGCGTTTATATCATCCTGTTTGCTTTCTTTTGATAGATTTAGTATAAATAATTTGTGGGACTTGATCTTAGCTTTCCGCAATCTTTATTAAACCATGGCTTCTGTTTGGCTTTCAAGCGTTTGGTAAAGTGAGGAATGTAAGCTTCCATGGCACACTGAATGATTTCAGTTATACTGTTGCAAACTGCCGATGGATCTTCGATAATAAAGCAGACTGGATTCCAGGGAAAAGTCGCAAAGTAGTCTCAAAGGCCTTCCTAATCTGCTTTTTTTAAGTTGCAAAAAGTTCTTTTGGGTGGTGCCTCGAATGGATGAGATTCGATTGGACATTTGACTTCTACTACAGCATGATTAGAGTTACCTAGGGGAGACAGAACATTTACATTATATTGCTCAGGGTGAGTGGTCAGAAAAAGATTCAAAGTATTAGAACTGTGATTGGCAGCTCTGGGAAAGTAAGTGGGCTTGTCGATTAGTTAGGATAGCCCATGACTAATTGCAAATATTTTAGTTAGCCTGCCTTCTGTGTCCGTTTTTTTAGACTTAAGCCACTTTTTGTGGTGAATATTAAAGTCCTCAAGCACAATTATCTAAGCAGAAGTGTACTTACTATTAAGGTAATCGATCTTGTTTGATAAATAGTCAAATAGTTCGTCGCAATTACCGACTGATGGCTGATAAATACAACATATAAATTTGCTAGAGGCCTTTAGTGTTAATTTTAGCCAAAGGATGTTGTCTCTGTTGTTTTCTAGTGCAGGTAGTCTAGAACAGGAAAGTATGCTTCTTTCGTAAGCACATACACCATGGTGCCATTTTAAGTGGTAAAGTTCGTAACCTGGAAATTTAAGATGCTTCAGGCTATTTTTCTCAGAAACTTGTGTTTCGGTAAGAACAAGAACGTACGGATTTATAGACTGTAAATAGTAATGAGTTGCGGTAATGTTGGCGTTTAACCCGCAGATGTTAGTGAATGTTAATATGCAGTCTGTTTTGCGTTTTGGTTTCTGGGTAAGATGTGCTGAACTACAGGTTGGTCTACTAGTAGACTAATCTATGGCTATGTTATTTCCATCATGACTTCCCCGAGATTGTCTGCCCGGAGATCCGCATCGGGAACTATTTTACTTCCGGAACATTTAACCTTTGGAGAACTCATCAATTTTAACGATTTTTTCTTTTGTTTTTCTTTTTTTTTGTATATGTTATTAAATTTTTACAGATTTTTACTATTTTTTCTTTTGTTTAATATTGTAATTTTTCTAGTTGTTTTTTTATTTTGCACATTTATCCTTTGTTTCTTATTTTTGTAATTTAAAATTTTATTTTTTCGGGCTTAATATTTTACAGATGTGTAACGTACAATTTTATTATTGTTGTGTTTTGTAACAATGATTTTATTTTGTTATAAATCATATATTAATTTTAAAACAAAAAAATCTTGCGACGTAGTAATATAGATTTGTTTAAGCCTTATTAAAAAAGCTATTAATTTGATACTGATCCGAGGGGTAAACCGCTGGTGTACCTTGGTGTACAACGTTGTGTACAATTGGTATACTATTTACGTAATACGTGTATTATACTTTCCTATATCTAAGAATAAGTATGTATAATTGAGAAAAAGTTAATGTTGTGGTTTTAATAAAAGCAATATTTTAGAATAGGTATTGTCTTTTAAAAAATTGATTATTTGATAAAAATTCTTTGAATATTACAAGCTCTATCTCTTTTTTGTAGACTCAGGTAGTGTCTCAATTTTTCTGCTTCAGTGCTCTCCTAAACACGACTTAAGAAATTTATGCTGGCTGCAGTAAAATCTTATTAATACATTAAAAAAATAGGTATTTTGAGATAAGATTAAAATTATTTGATATGACTATTTGTAATTTTTAGTATACAAGAACGCGCCAAGTAACTTTAGCGCCGTCGTGCAAAATATTGATAATTGCCTTTATCAAAATATCAGGGTAGAATTATTGTAATCAATCACTCCTTCACATTTCAACGTGGAAAACTATGAATTTTTTTCTAAATCTATCTAAATTTTTTTTAAAGAAAACAATAAGTACACAGTACATTTATAAAAAGTAATATATTAAACACCATATTGCACAATAAGACAGAACAGAACAAAAATTATGTTAAAGTTATAAAACATTACTTAAAATTATTAAAAAACTAAAGATCAAATAATAGTTATTTACGTAACGAGTTATGAAAAGTCCAATTTTGTTTAACGAGTGTGATGTTGCAGCAAGAGCGTTGTATCACCTACTGCCTGAAATGTTACAAAACGTTCTTCGATACTAAGTGCATCGTTTTTTAAATTAACGTATGTTATGCAAACAGAAATTTGCTCCTGGTGCTCGGAAACAGACAAAAAAATAGAAAATTGGTTCTCAGGAAACCATCTCAAACTGAATACGGAAAAAACTTCAAATATTCTATTATCCTCAAATCGGTTGATTGCTTCAAACCACCATGTAGATTTATTAGGTTTTAAAATTGATGGCACGTTAAAGTGGGACATACATATAAACAGCTTATGCAAAAAACTTTCTACTCAATTGTTCTTACTAAGAAAACTAAGAATTTGTCTCAGTCAAGATATTTTAATGACATCTTACTATTCTCTTTTTCATAGCCATCTCATATATGGCTTATTGCTATGGGGCCAATCTACACAGGCATATAAAATCTGTCGCATGCAAAAAAAGCAGTCAGGATCATTTCAGGAGCCCCTTGTAGAGAACACTGTCGACCTCTATTCAAGAAACTAAAAGTTCTACCATTGCCATGTTTATTCATTTTAAATAGTCTCCTAGAAATACATAAAAATATAACCAAATTTAACACAAATTCTGACTACCATGAATACCAAACTCGAAAGGGTTCAAAACTGAGACCCACCTTCTATCGACTAAATCTATCGGCTCGAAATTCTCTTTGTCTAAATTTATATAATACTAAACTAAACTGACTCAGAAGCGATTTGAGGGGAGAGTGAGGCATTCTTTATTTGAGCATTGCTTCTACTCCATCGAGGAATTTTTAAACTGTAGCATCTTATTTTAATATTTCAATGTATTTTTATTTTGTATTTTAACGACACTCACCATACTTTATTGTATTGTATCTGTTGGTATATTTTAATATTTGAATCTATTTCAATATTTTGATTTTAATCTTTAGTCACAAACTTGAATTGTACACGTGATCAAATAAATTATCTATCTATCTATCTATCTCACATCAGGTGTACAATCTAGTATTATAGAAAAATACTTTTAATTTAATTTAATTTCTTCTAAATTATTGTGTCTTATATTATCACCTATTAATTTAATAGTTTCGTTTTGAATTTTATCTCCGAGGTAATTTACTTTAATGTGAATGTTAGGAAAAGTTTCAAAAAAAGCGAGAAGACTTTAGTTGGGCGCCAATTTGTAACGTGAAAATACCCTTGGCTAGCTCCCAGGGTTCGTGGCTTCCTTCTGGCTTTTTTCTAACTCCCCCCAAACAAATAAAATAGGGCGCCAAATACAGACATACAAATAATGGAGAATAAATCAGTTTAAAATTGTTTATTCAAACTTTAAATATTGATTTGATGATAAGCAAAAAAAATTGAAATTAATTGTAATTAATTTAATCTTATCTTTGATTGTTTTTGATGTCTTCTGTCGGAGCCTTCGTTAACAAAAGTAGTAACTGGATTTCACTTTTGTGGTCCTCGGAACAAACAGTTATTGCTTGTTTAGAAGAATTGGTGGTGACTTCAGGAATAGTGGTTTCGATTACGGTATGGTTGTAATGATGATTTCAAAAAAATGGTTGGGTCGAGAATTCACAATCTCCCTAGGACCCTCTTCAAAGTGGAATCAGCCCTAATGAAATTAAAAAAAGGCAATCAATCTCCGACCATAAATTCCTTAATTTCGTACACAATCGCTAAAGGTTTTCTCCAAAATTCGAGAAAAAATTAATCACTTACTATGTTTATATTTTAACTCAATAAAAAACTGATTCTTGACAAGCGATTGTGAACGAAATAATTAAATGTTAGTAAAGGAATAAACTTAAATATCAAATAAAATATTCACCAAATTTGGATTTTAACAAACTAAAATTAAAATAATTAAATTCTTACTCACCGAAACGAGGGTAGTAGAAAGTGAAGAATCAACCAACCTTAATGAATTCTCAAAATAAAATGAAATTATTTAACGTCGATACATACGAGCAAATTGTGATTCTCCTACCAAAACTGATGCGACGCCGCACAATTAACAAGGAAATTATAAAAATTTAATAGTCAATAGGCCAGGCCACAGATAACGTTGCAAACGTTACACCACGGTAACCTGGCAGAAAAAAAAGGAATCGAAGATTCTTTTTTTTTTATAAAGAGAAACTACTAAAATTTAAATTAAAAAAAAATAATAATAATAATCCAAAAGTGGTGAATAGGTATAAAAAATACAACATTAGTAAATTAAGTGGGTAACCACAAAAATTGGTGTAATTCTTAAATAAAAAAATAAAAAAATTCTTGATAAAAAAATTCAAGAACACGAAACCTTACTACACTTTACCTCTAGGGAAAAAAGGAAGAAAGAAAAAAAATATATAATTTTGAGAAAACTCGGGAGCAAGCACCCAGTGCGTTAAAGTACGCACCAGACTAAAACAACGTCGGTCCATCCGTATCGGCGAACCAAGGTCGAAGCCCACCGAATGAGCGGTATCAATACACACTTCCAAGGGCGACCTCGCGAAAGATGTTAATCGCGTCATGGTTACACACCCTTGGACCTCACACCATACAGTATGCAAAGCCCTCTCACCCAGCAAACGACGAACACAGTCCCCACCCACATTTGGACCTCCGCCGGAAAATAACAAAAGACAATTAACGGTATCAAAGATTATGGTACTGCTGGGACTTCCACGGGACGCCCTGCAAGGTCATCTGACTCTGCCAGCAGTAGTGGACCCCCGCATAGTGACAGTTTTTCCTCAGGTCCCTGCCGGCGAGTAATCCACCTCCCACTGACGGAGCGTAACAACGCAGTTCCACTAAAGGCGACTCCCCGTGCAGCCTCAGCACCCACCAAAACCTAAGGCCAAAGAAAAAGAACACGGAGGGACGTTTTGGGCCTAAGCCCGGGACCTGAAGGGACCCAGTGTGATAAAGTCCACACCCAACTAAAAACCTCTGAATAGTAAAATCAAAAATCAAATAAACCCCCCAACAATTTTGGTCACACAGACCACAATCAGTAAAAAGATAATATTAACTATCCTAATCAATGTAGTCAACAACGATTTGACGCGATGTCAAAAGAACAAAAGATAATTTGTTCACAAAGCAATTGTGAACAAAGCGAGAAAACAAAAATATGTCTCCAAAATAACCAAAACAAGATAAGACTGACATCAAGAGAATCATTGAATACAAACAAAAAATACTCCAAAAGAGTAATCAAATAAGCCCATGGCCAAGGAACTATTCAATGAACGAGAAAAAATTGAAACCAAATATCAATTGAACGAAAATGTGTCCAAACACTAAAAGAAAAATCGATTGATATTCAGCACAAAACAAAACTTGACAGTCTTATCGCTGTTCAAATACGACATACAAACGAAGAAAAGATAATTATTTAACGGTAAAAAAGACAAGACATCGCAGAAATAATGAAATTCAAAAGAAAACACTAATATAGGACAGTTAATAAAAGTAAAAACGACGAAATCATTTAGGAACAGGAAACTAATACTCAAACGCTAGAAATACTGAAAGGCAATAATCAATAAGTAAAGAAAAGAAAAAAAAAATTTTAAAAAGGAACAAACTAAGTATTCAAAAATACAAATTTATACTAACGTGGTGGTGCGGCACAGAGGAACAGCGACAGCCTGTACTCGCAAATAAATGCTATCTCTAAGGTACAGTACTGACCTGAACTCACCAACCCTTTTTTTAAAAAATTTTTAAAGTAAAAAAATTAAATGACAGTCAAGTTAATTAAAAAGTTGAAATGAATTTTGAAAAAGTTTTAAGAATTAAAAAAAAAATCTAAGAAATAGAAATTGAAAAGTAAATAAAACTAATGCCTTCAGTGTAGTGACTCCAGTGATTAAAGCAAAAAGCTATATCAAAATTACAAAATGTAAAAATATCGAGAGAAGATAAAATATATAGGTACGATATTTTAATATTTTTCACAAAAAAAAAATAACTACAAAAAATATTACAAATATAACGAGACATAAGAAAAATCACAAACTTTTTATCAAAATGTCCTAGGTATGTCAAAAACAGTCCTAGATATTAAAAGTATTTCTGTACTTGGTGTATCACAAATCAATACAGAAAAAAAAATTGAAAGAATGGTATGTGGAAAACAAAAATCCCGAGTAGGTACAAAAACACCAGGAAAATCTATTTGTTTCACAAAGGTAAACCCTAACGGTTAAAAAAAGAAACCAAATAGAACAAAATCCCCAATACAATAAGATAAGATAAGATAAGATAAATTTCTATTGTGTCCCAACCATACGGAACACCAATAGAACTAAAGAGCAGTTACACAAACTGCTACACGATAAAGAGGTCTCACAGACCCCTACAAGATACTAAGGTCTCACAGACCTTACACGGTAATAATGTGGTCATCCAGACCACACCCAAAATGCCCACGGCAAACAACTATAGGTACCCACACTCAAGATATAACCAAAATTTCCAAAAACCATTTTCCAAATCCCTTACTGGAAGAAATGAGATAAAAAGATAGAAAAGAAAAAACCAAGATACAGAAATTGAAGGAATTCAAAAAAGATTTTGACTGTAACTCTCACAATCGCAAAATAAAGTCATGAAAAAAAAGACAAAAGCTTAGATAGCAACGAAAAAAAGGACATATTGATAACACGATACAAACACATTAAAATCTGCTAAGAAGGGCCCTAACTATTTAGAAAATTCCGCCTATAAATCAGGAATAATCGAGATAAATTCAAGATAAAGAGATATTTTAAATGTATAGAAAACATCGTAAGAGACAATCGGTATAGAAAAATTACTAATAAATTAAAAATACCAAAGTATTTAGATAATATCAAATCCATCATCGGTAAATAGAAAGTTAATGTTAAACAAAACCAGTTCAAAATTACTATAGAAATAAACCAATTCAATAGTGGATAACCTTGAATCAATAGATAATAAAATCCAACCAAATAAAGTAATAATAGAAAAATTATCTGTTAGTAAAACAATTTATAAAATATTTGAATGTCTGTATTAAATTGATGGAAAAATTTAAAATTAATTTACTTTTATGTGAATATTAGGAAAAGTTTTAAAAAAAGCGAGAAGACTTTAGTTGGGCGCCAATTTGTAACGTGAAAATACCCTTGGCTAGCTCCCAGGGTTCGTGGCTTCCTTCTGGCTTTTTTCTAACTCCCCCCAAATAAATAAAATAGGGCGCCAAATACAGACATACAAATAATAGAGAATAAATCAGTTTAAAATTGTTTATTCAAACTTTAGATATTGAAATACCAAGTAAAATAAATCAAAGTCTCGGTCTCAGCAAAATATTTATATTAATTCTTATTGTGACGCGTTTCGCTCATACGAGCATCATCAGACTTCTAAAATATAACAAGAATAATTGCTGGAGTACAATAAATAAAATTAATAAACTTACATTCACATATTACACATCTCACTGACAAATGTAATTTTTAGGTTGAATTAATAAAAACAATTGAAATGAAAATAAAAATAAAAATTAAAATTAAGGTCTTTACACAATTCCAAAATTAAATTTCCCAAAAATAACGGTGTACTAACTTTTGATCTATAGAATCGTTATTTTTAAAAAATTAACAAAATAATTTGAATGTTCCAAATCAAAACAAATATAAACAAAGATTCATTGAAATGAAGTAGCAAGTTAACAACTGAAATATTCATTCTAATAAATTATTAAAAATTAATGATGGTTCAAAATTGAACACATCATTCACACACAATATTATATTTCAGTTGTTAACTTGCTACTTCATTTCAATGAATCTTTGTTTATATTTGTTTTGATTTGGAACATTCAAATTATTTTGTTAATTTTTTAAAAATAACGATTCTATAGATCAAAAGTTAGTACACCGTTATTTTTGGGAAATTTAATTTTGGAATTGTGTAAAGACCTTAATTTTAATTTTTATTTTTATTTTAATTTCAATTGTTTTTATTAATTCAACCTAAAAATTACATTTGTCAGTGAGATGTGTAATATGTGAATGTAAGTTTATTAATTTTATTTATTGTACTCCAGCAATTATTCTTGTTATATTTTAGAAGTCTGATGATGCTCGTATGAGCGAAACGCGTCACAATAAGAATTAATATAAATATTTTGCTGAGACCGAGACTTTGATTTATTTTACTTGGTATTTACATATTCCGGTCTCTTTGAGAATTATGGACGAATTTTTTGAATTTAGATATTGATTTGATGATAAGCAAAAAAAATTGAAATTAATTGTAATTAATTTAATCTTATCTTTAATTGTTTTTGATGTCTTCTGTCGGAGCCTTCGTTAACAAAAGTAGTAACTGGATTTCACTTTTGTGGTCCTCGGAACAAACAGTTATTGCTTGTTTATAAGAATTGGTGGTGACTTCAGGAATAGTGGTTTCGATTACGGTATGGTTGTAATGATGATTTCAAAAAAATGGTTGGGTCGAGAATTCACAATCTTCCTAAGACCCTCTTCAAAGTGGCATCAGCCCTAATGAAATTAAAAAAAGGCAATCAATCTCCGACCATAAATTCCTTAATTTCGTACACAATCGCTAAAGGTTTTCTCCAAAATTTGAGAAAAAATTAATCACTTACTATGTTTATATTTTAACTCAATAAAAAACTGATTCTTGACAAGCGATTGTGAACGAAATAATTAAATGTTAGTAAAGGAATAAACTTAAATATCAAATAAAATATTCACCAAATTTGGATTTTTACAAACTAAAATTAAAATAATTAAATTCTTACTCACCGAAACGAGGGTAGTAGAAAGTGAAGAATCAACTAAACTTAATGCATTCTCAAAATAAAATGAAATTATTTAACGTCGATACATACGAGCAAATTATGATTCTCCTACCAAAACTGATGCGACGCCGCACAATTAACAAGGAAATTATAAAAATTTAATGGTCAATAGGCCAGGCCACAGATAACGTTGCAAACGTTACACCACGGTAACCTGGCAGAAAAAAAAAGGAATCGAAGATTCTTTTTTTTTATAAAGAGAAACTACTAAAATTTAAATTAAAAAAAAAAAATAATAATCCAAAACTGGTGAATAGGTATAAAAAATACAACATTAGTAAATTAAGTAGGTAACCACAAAAATTGGTGTAATTCTTAAATAAAAAAATAAAAAAATTCTTGATAAAAAAATTCAAGAACACGAAACCTTACTACACTTTACCTCTAGGGAAAAAAGGAAGAAAGAAAAAAAAAATATAATTTTGAGAAAACTCGGGAGCAAGCACCCAGTGCGTTAAAGTACGCACCAGACTAAAACGACGTCGATCCATCCGTATCGGCGAACCGAGGTCGAAGCCCACCGAATGAGCGGTATCAATGCACACTTCCAAGGGCGACCTCGCGAAAGATGTTAATCGCGTCATGGTTACACACCCTTGGACCTCACACCATACAGTATGCAAAGCCCTTTCACCCAGCAAACGACGAACACAGTCCCCACCCACATCTGGACCTACGCCGGAAAATAACAAAAGACAATTAACGGTATCAAAGATTATGGTACTGCTGGGACTTCCACGGGACGCCCTGCAAGGTCATCTGACTCTGCCAGCAGTAGTAATCCACCTCCCACTGACGGAGCGTAACAAAGCAGTTCCACTAAAGGCGACTCCCCGTGCAGCCTCAGCACCCACCAAAACCTAAGGCCAATAAAAAAGAACACGGAGGGACGTTTTGGGTCTAAGCCCGGGACCTGAAGGGACCCAGTGTGATAAAGTCCACACCCAACTAAAAACCTCTGAATAGTAAAATCAAAAATCAAATAAACCCCCCAACAATTTTGGTCACACAGACCACAATCAGTAAAAAGATAATATTAACTATCCTAATCAATGTAGTCAACAACGATTTGACGCGATGTCAAAAGAACAAAAGATAATTTGTTCACAAAGCAATTGTGAACAAAGCGAGAAAACAAAACTATGTCTCCAAAATAACCAAAACAAGATAAGACTGACATCAAGAGAATCATTGAATACAAACAAAAAATACTCCAAAAGAGTAATCAAATAAGCCCATGGCCCAAGGAACTATTCAATGAACGAGAAAAAATTGAAACCAAATATCAATTGAACGAAAATGTGTCCAAACACTAAAAGAAAAATCGATTGATATTCAGCACAAAACAAAACTTGACAGTCTTATCGCTGTTCAAATACGACATACAAACGAAGAAAAGATAATTATTCAACGGTAAAAAAGACAAGACATCGCAGAAATAATGAAATTCAAAAGAAAACACTAATATAGGACAGTTAATAAAAGTAAAAACGACGAAATCATTTAGGAACAGGAAACTAATACTCAAACGCTAGAAATACTGAAAGGCAATAATCAATAAGTAAAGAAGAGAGAAAAAAAAATTTGAAAAAGGAACAAACTAAGTATTCAAAAATACAAATTTATACTAACGTGGTGGTGCGGCACAGAGGAACAGCGACAGCCTGTACTCGCAAATAAATGCTATCCCTAAGGTACAGTACTGACCTGAACTCACCAACCCTTTTTTAAAAAAAAATTTTAAAGTAAAAAAATTAAATGACAGTCAAGTTAATTAAAAAGTTGAAATGAATTTTGAAAAAGTTTTAAAAATTAAAAAAAAAATCTAAGAAATAGAAATTGAAAAGTAAATAAAACTAATGCCTTCAGTGTAGTGATTTCAGTGATTAAAGCAAAAAGCTATATCAAAATTACAAAATGTAAAAATATCGAGAGAAGATAAAATATATAGGTACGATATTTTAATATTTTTCACAAAAAAAAATAACTACAAAAAATATTACAAATATAACGAGACATAAGAAAAATCACAAACTTTTTATCAAAATGTCCTAGGTATGTGAAAAAACAGTCCTAGATATTAAAAGTATTTCTGTACTTGGTGTATCACAAATCAATACAGAAAAAAAAATTGAAAGAATGGTATGTGGAAAACAAAAATCCCGAGTAGGTACAAAAACACCAGGAAAATCTATTTGTTTCACAAAGGTAAACCCTAACGGTTAAAAAAAGAAACCAAATAGAACAAAATCCCCAATACAATAAGATAAGATAAGATAAGATAAATTTCTATTGTGTCCCAACCATACGGAACACCAATAGAACTAAAGAGCAGTTACACAAACTGCTACACGATAAAGAGGTCTCACAGACCCCTACAAGATACTAAGGTCTCACAGACCTTACACGGTAATAATGTGGTCATCCAGACCACACCCAAAATGCCCACGGCAAACAACTATAGGTACCCACACTCAAGATATAACCAAAATTTCCAAAAACCATTTTCCAAATCCCTTACTGGAAGAAATGAGATAAAAAGAGAGAAAAGAAAAAACCAAGATACAGAAATTGAAGGAATTCAAAAAAGATTTTGACTGTAACTCTCACAATCGCAAAATAAAGTCATGAAAAAAAACACAAAAGCTTAGATAGCAACGAAAAAAAGGACATATTGATAACACGATACAAACACATTAAAATCTGCTAAGAAGGGCCCTAACTATTTAGAAAATTCCGCCTATAAATCAGAAATAATCGAGATAAATTCAAGATAAAGAGATATTTTAAATGTATAGAAAACATCGTAAGAGACAATCGGTATAGAAAAATTACTAATAAATTAAAAATACCAAAGTATTTAGATAATATCAAATCCATCATCGGTAAATAGAAAGTTAATGTTAAACAAAACCAGTTCAAAATTACTATAGAAATAAACCAATTCAATAGTGGATAACCTTGAATCAATAGATAATAAAATCCAACCAAATAAAGTAATAATAGAAAAATTATCTGTTAGTAAAACAATTTATAAAATATTTGAATGTCTGTATTAAATTGATGGAAAAATTTAAAATTAATTTACTTTAATGTGAATATTAGGAAAAGTTTTAAAAAAAGCGAGAAGACTTTAGTTGGGCGCCAATTTGTAACGTGAAAATACCCTTGGCTAGCTCCCAGGGTTCGTGGCTTCCTTCTGGCTTTTTTCTAACTCCCCCCAAATAAATAAAATAGGGCGCCAAATACAGACATACAAATAATAGAGAATAAATCAGTTTAAAATTGTTTATTCAAACTTTAGATATTGATTTGATGATAAGCAAAAAAAAATGAAATTAATTGTAATTAATTTAATCTTATCTTTAATTGTTTTTGATGTCTTCTGTCGGAGCCTTCGTTAACAAAAGTAGTAACTGGATTTCACTTTTGTGGTCCTCGGAACAAACAGTTATTGCTTGTTTATAAGAATTGGTGGTGACTTCAGGAATAGTGGTTTCGATTACGGTATGGTTGTAATGATGATTTCAAAAAAATGGTTGGGTCGAGAATTCACAATCTCCCTAGGACCCTCTTCAAAGTGGCATCAGCCCTAATGAAATTAAAAAAAGGCAATCAATCTCCGACCATAAATTCCTTAATTTCGTACACCATCGCTAAAGGTTTTCTCCAAAATTCGAGAAAAAATTAATCACTTACTATGTTTATATTTTAACTCAATAAAAAACTGATTCTTGACAAGCGATTGTGAACGAAATAATTAAATGTTAGTAAAGGAATAAACTTAAATATCAAATAAAATATTCACCAAATTTGGATTTTTACAAACTAAAATTAAAATAATTAAATTCTTACTCACCGAAACGAGGGTAGTAGAAAGTGAAGAATCAACTAAACTTAATGCATTCTCAAAATAAAATGAAATTATTTAACGTCGATACATACGAGCAAATTATGATTCTCCTACCAAAACTGATGCGACGCGGCACAATTAACAAGGAAATTATAAAAATTTAATGGTCAATAGGCCAGGCCACAGATAACGTTGCAAACGTTACACCACGGTAACCTGGCAGAAAAAAAAAGGAATCGAAGATTCTTTTTTTTTATAAAGAGAAACTACTAAAATTTAAATTAAAAAAAAATAATAATAATCCAAAACTGGTTAATAGGTATAAAAAATACAACATTAGTAAATTAAGTAGGTAACCACAAAAATTGGTGTAATTCTTAAATAAAAAAATTAAAAAATTCTTGATAAAAAAATTCAAGAACACGAAACCTTACTACACTTTACCTCTAGGGAAAAAAGGAAGAAAGAAAAAAAATATATAATTTTGAGAAAACTCGGGAGCAAGCACCCAGTGCGTTAAAGTACGCACCAGACTAAAACGACGTCGATCCATCCGTATCGGCGAACCGAGGTCGAAGCCCACCGAATGAGCGGTATCAATGCACACTTCCAAGGGCGACCTCGCGAAAGATGTTAATCGCGTCATGGTTACACACCCTTGGACCTCACACCATACAGTATGCAAAGCCCTCTCACCCAGCAAACGACGAACACAGTCCCCACCCACATCTGGACCTCCGCCGGAAAATAACAAAAGACAATTAACGGTATCAAAGATTATGGTACTGCTGGGACTTCCACGGGACGCCCTGCAAGGTCATCTGACTCTGCCAGCAGTAGTAATCCACCTCCCACTGACGGAGCGTAACAAAGCAGTTCCACTAAAGGCGACTCCCCGTGCAGCCTCAGCACCCACCAAAACCTAAGGCCAATGAAAAAGAACACGGAGGGACGTTTTGGGTCTAAGCCCGGGACCTGAAGGGACCCAGTGTGATAAAGTCCACACCCAACTAAAAACCTCTGAATAGTAAAATCAAAAATCAAATAAACCCCCCAACAATTTTGGTCACACAGACCACAATCAGTAAAAAGATAATATTAACTATCCTAATCAATGTAGTCAACAACGATTTGACGCGATGTCAAAAGAACAAAAGATAATTTGTTCACAAAGCAATTGTGAACAAAGCGAGAAAACAAAACTATGTCTCCAAAATAACCAAAACAAGATAAGACTGACATCAAGAGAATCATTGAATACAAACAAAAAATACTCCAAAAGAGTAATCAAATAAGCCCATGGCCCAAGGAACTATTCAATGAACGAGAAAAAATTAAAACCAAATATCAATTGAACGAAAATGTGTCCAAACACTAAAAAAAAAATCGATTGATATTCAGCACAAAACAAAACTTGACAGTCTTATCGCTGTTCAAATACGACATACAAACGAAGAAAAGATAATTATTCAACGGTAAAAAAGACAAGACATCGCAGAAATAATGAAATTCAAAAGAAAACACTAATATAGGACAGTTAATAAAAGTAAAAACGACGAAATCATTTAGGAACAGGAAACTAATACTCAAACGCTAGAAATACTGAAAGGCAATAATCAATAAGTAAAGAAGAGAGAAAAAAAAATTTGAAAAAGGAACAAACTAAGTATTCAAAAATACAAATTTATACTAACGTGGTGGTGCGGCACAGAGGAACAGCGACAGCCTGTACTCGCAAATAAATGCTATCCCTAAGGTACAGTACTGACCTGAACTCACCAACCCTTTTTTAAAAAAAAATTTTAAAGTAAAAAAATTAAATGACAGTCAAGTTAATTAAAAAGTTGAAATGAATTTTGAAAAAGTTTTAAAAATTAAAAAAAAATCTAAGAAATAGAAATTGAAAAGTAAATAAAACTAATGCCTTCAGTGTAGTGATTTCAGTGATTAAAGCAAAAAGCTATATCAAAATTACAAAATGTAAAAATATCGAGAGAAGATAAAATATATAGGTACGATATTTTAATATTTTTCACAAAAAAAAAGAACTACAAAAAATATTACAAATATAACGAGACATAAGAAAAATCACAAACTTTTTATCAAAATGTTCTAGGTATGTGAAAAAACAGTCCTAGATATTAAAAGTATTTCTGTACTTGGTGTATCACAAATCAATACAGAAAAAAAAATTGAAAGAATGGTATGTGGAAAACAAAAATCCCGAGTAGGTACAAAAACACCAGGAAAATCTATTTGTTTCACAAAGGTAAACCCTAACGGTTAAAAAAAGAAACCAAATAGAACAAAATCCCCAATACAATAAGATAAGATAAGATAAGATAAATTTCTATTGTGTCCCAACCATACGGAACACCAATAGAACTAAAGAGCAGTTACACAAACTGCTACACGATAAAGAGGTCTCACAGACCCCTACAAGATACTAAGGTCTCACAGACCTTACACGGTAATAATGTGGTCATCCAGACCACACCCAAAATGCCCACGGCAAACAACTATAGGTACCCACACTCAAGATATAACCAAAATTTCCAAAAACCATTTTCCAAATCCCTTACTGGAAGAAATGAGATGAAAAGAGAGAAAAGAAAAAACCAAGATACAGAAATTGAAGGAATTCAAAAAAGATTTTGACTGTAACTCTCACAATCGCAAAATAAAGTCATGAAAAAAAACACAAAAGCTTAGATAGCAACGAAAAAAAGGACATATTGATAACACGATACAAACACATTAAAATCTGCTAAGAAGGGCCCTAACTATTTAGAAAATTCCGCCTATAAATCAGGAATAATCGAGATAAATTCAAGATAAAGAGATATTTTAAATGTATAGAAAACATCGTAAGAGACAATTGGTATAGAAAAATTACTAATAAATTAAAAATACCAAAGTATTTAGATAATATCAAATCCATCATCGGTAAATAGAAAGTTAATGTTAAACAAAACCAGTTCAAAATTACTATAGAAATAAACCAATTCAATAGTGGATAACCTTGAATCAATAGATAATAAAATCCAACCAAATAAAGTAATAATAGAAAAATTAGCTGTTAGTAAAACAATTTATAAAATATTTGAATGTCTGTATTAAATTGATGGAAAAATTTAAAATTAATTTACTTTAATGTGAATGTTAGGTAAAGTTTCAAAAAAAGCGAGAAGACTTTAGTTGGGCGCCAATTTGTAACGTGAAAATACCCTTGGCTAGCTCCCAGGGTTCGTGGCTTCCTTCTGGCTTTTTTCTAACTCCCCCCAAACAAATAAAATAGGGCGCCAAATACAGACATACAAATAATAGAAAATAAATCAGTTTAAAATTGTTTATTCAAACTTTAAATATTGATTTGATGATAAGCAAAAAAAATTGAAATTAATTGTAATTAATTTAATCTTATCTTTGATTGTTTTTGATGTCTTCTGTCGGAGCCTTCGTTAACAAAAGTAGTAACTGGATTTCACTTTTGTGGTCCTCGGAACAAACAGTTATTGCTTGTTTAGAAGAATTGGTGGTGACTTCAGGAATAGTGGTTTCGATTACGGTATGGTTGTAATGATGATTTCAAAAAAATAATTGGGTCGAGAATTCACAATCTCCCTAGGACCCTCTTCAAAGTGGCATCAGCCCTAATGAAATTAAAAAAAGGCAATCAATCTCCGACCATAAATTCCTTAATTTCGTACACAATCGCTAAAGGTTTTCTCCAAAGTTCGAGAAAAAATTAATCACTTACTATGTTTATATTTTAACTCAATAAAAAACTGATTCTTGACAAGCGATTGTGAACGAAATAATTAAATGTTAGTAAAGGAATAAACTTAAATATCAAATAAAATATTCACCAAATTTGGATTTTTACAAACTAAAATTAAAATAATTAAATTCTTACTCACCGAAACAAGGGTAGTAGAAAGTGAAGAATCAACTAAACTTAATGAATTCTCAAAATAAAATGAAATTATTTAACGTCGATACATACGAGCAAATTATGATTCTCCTACCAAAACTGATGCGACGCCGCACAATTAACAAGGAAATTATAAAAATTTAATAGTCAATAGGCCAGGCCACAGATAACGTTGCAAACGTTACAACTGAAGCGTGTCCAAACTGGAATCTATTGGTACCTTATTGTCTTTTTTTTTTCTAATTCTGATGTGAATTTTGATGTCGAAGAAAATGGAGTGTTGTCAGTACTATCGTCATCGGTAGAACTACTATCTTGTGAAGTAGTAGATATTCGAAAAAAATTAGTAATTTTTAAATTGCTCTTCTCCAAGTCTTCCTCGCGTTTACCTTTATTAAGCAAGTTTTGATAACCAGTCAACTTTCTTTTTTCTTCTCTGGCCATCTAGGTAAATAAAACAGATTATTAAATAAATTAAGTACATTTTTTTTAAGTTAAACGGTTTCTTTGAAGATAAAGATAGTTAATAATGATGTAGATGATGTGCTAAATAAAAGGTAAAAAATAATTTGATGGCTTCTAGGTACCAGTCATCACACCACTTTCCTCATTAATCTAGGGCATTTATCAGACAAAAATAAAATCGTTGGGTGCGTGAAATTTTCATCAAGCCCTAAAAAATGCTATTTACATATATATTTACTCAGATTACGCTACGCCCAAGGATTTAATTGTTTTGTCTGATCAATTACCAAGATTGATAAAGAGGGTGGTGTGATGATTGGTAACTACGACCTAAAGAATTATTTTTTAATTTTTAGTACATCATCAGACAATTTTTCATAGCACACTTTTGTTATGTAACAAAATTTCGTAATGTATATTCCTATATTCGGGATTTGTACAAGATTTCCTGTCGGTAAGTGCATACTTTATTCAACATGGCAATCCTATTCTTATTTTGATTTATCATCGATTCACAGATTTAACATCGGTACATTATAAGGCGACTTTTGGATTTAAAAGAAATCAACGTCCCGGACTATTAAACGTCCTCGAGGTAGAATACCCTTTTTCCATTTTTCCACCTAGTAGGTGAGTTATTTATTGAAATCTTTCTATCCAGCAATTTTGTTTTAATTAATTTAATAACGCCATACAATTACAAAATCTAAATTTGCTTGGTTTTATTTTTTTTTATGTCTGTCTTATAAAAAACTAGACACCTTATCTTTTTTTTTGCTCCTTCATTTGTAATGCTTAACATATTCTATAAACTCAAATTATTAAAACTGTATTAAATCATTTAAATTTATAAATTAGCTGTAGTGTCAATTTTTTCAATCATTTAATCTGTTAAATTCAATTCACTAACTGTATTAAATCATGTAAATTTATGAAATTTGTTATAGAGAGTCAATTTTCAGTTATTTAATCTGTTAAATCCAATTTACTAAATGTATTAAATCATGTAAATTTTTGTAATATGTTATTGTGTCGGTTCCCAAATATAAAAATCTACTAGATTCTCATTTGTTATCTGTAATAACTTATTTTAATTGTGGAATTTGCGATAGTTTCATTTTTTTTTTATTATTAAATCTGCTAATTTTAATTTGATAAGTTGTAGTTAGTTGGTTGTTTTATCATATAATTTTTAGGCTAAATTGTTAATGAATGTAAATGGTTTTGGGAACCGTTAGTCATTGATATTTCTATACTAATCAGAATATTGTAGCTAATTGAACAGTTTTACTTTGAAACAATTGAATCTTTGTGAGCAGTTGTATCATGTTGTTGCATTTTGGTAATTTAGTGTATAAAATTTTAGGGTTCTTGGTACGGGCTTTATTTCCCTGGTACAGGCTATACTATTTTGTTGGTACTGGCAGTTATTTTATTTTGGAACTGACAAGTGTTCCTAGATACCGGCAGTACTTCTGGAACTGAATTTGTTTTGGTGCTCGCAGTTCCTTGTTTTAATCAAGAACCAAACAGCTTTGGATTACTGGAGATTGGTAGCCACTAGTACCAATACAGATAAGCATAATAAGACTTTGCATTTTGTATAATTTTTTATTTTGAATTGTTGATTGAAATTTGGTTTTAAGTCGTGCGTGTAATCACACTAAATTCTTAATTATTTTATGGATTTTTAATATTAAGGCGCTAGTGTAACTTGAAGTTTGTAATTTGCGTTGACCTCAAACATTTGTTTTTCATAAAAGGAGGGTCTAGTTTTGAAATTAATTTGTTTTATTTAGCTCACTTTATTTTATTTCGTGGGATTGTGTAAGAATTGTTAGTGCCTATTAAATCTAGGGGTTTCTGGCTTGTACCGTCGAAGTCGGTGGCGCGGCTCACTTGTGTATCATTCCTCTACGGCTGAGCTCGGACATAATTTGCCAGTAGAGTGACCACTAACAACCCTCGCGCAATTCATTTATTGTTGAAATTGGATTTTTTTTTATTATTATTTTATTCTTAAAAGAACCTGAGTAGTTCACTAAGGCAAAACCGTGACAATTTATTTTTTAAATTGGTGTGTTGTAGCCATCTATACGATCTAATCAAATAATACATTGTAAAATGTAAAGGGAGATGACCAGCGCACCAGCTTAGGTTGATTAAGAAAAAACGGCGTGTGGTACTCAAAAAATTCTAATGGAAGCGGAGCTTTCTATACGATCTTTGCCAGAGGAATATTCCTAAATAGTATATTGTGTGGCAAGGGGTGAAACAAGACGATTTCTGACGTGGTGGCAGTTAAGTGTCATCGCCCTGGTCAGAAATCGTCTTTATTTCATCCTTTGCCACACACTATATTTATCATATCACATGCATTGAAACAGCGAGTTTTTATCTCTGTAGCCAATCGAAGTTGGACTATTTCAGACAAATAGCGTAGTATTATCTTGAAAACAATTTGACGACAGCTGTCAGACGATTATGATTTTATTCGCTTTTGTTTATTACAAATGCGATTCTGACAGTTATTTCTCGCCTGGGGCAGAAACAACGTTGCTTCTGACTGACAGTTGCATTGGTCTAAAATGGTCTTATTTTGACTGAAAAAACAGAGATCAAAACTAGCTATAATATTTTTTCTACAATCGATGTAACAAATAAACTTTTTAAATTCATATTGGCTAAAAAAAAAACACTTCTTTTATTGAGTTAAAACAAGTAAAATATGAGTGAAAAGTTGCCAGAGCGTGTCATTTTGTCACGCTTCCGAAATGCACTGTGAAGTTACGGAGTCGCCTATAGACGTCCTTTGTTAAGCATCACTAGAGCTAAAGCAAATGACATTGTGGTTTAAGACGTCAAACTAACTAGTAATTTGAGCAGTGTATTGTTAAAAGGTCCTAAAAGGGCGTTAGTCCCTTAGCTAACTCAATAGGTCGTAGATAATTTTTAAGAGTTTTACTAGTCCCTCCCAAACAATTAAGGGGCACCAAAATACAAACCAAACAATTTATACTTAAACACCCGTTTTAAATCATTTATTTTAAAATATAAATTTAAAAAAACAATTTATTAACTTAAATCGTTTTAATAGGTTATTAAAGAATGAATTTTTATCTAAGTAAATCCTAAAAACTTTAAATCTGACTCTTATGTAACGGTGTCGACTTTACTGAGATGATTTTTCTTCCATTTTCCTATAGTCGAGACAAAACTTAAGATCAATAATTCTTCTCTATTTCGTCACAAGATGGCAGGATTTAATCCAAAGTGTAAAGTTATAAAATATCTTGGGTAGACCTCTTCAAACAAATTTGTAAGAACCCCTAAAGATGAAATGAATAATCAGAAATCGATATTTTAACGAATTTGCTATCAAGTAGAATCAGTTTTTAGCCAAATCGAATTATTCCATTTTGTTGAAAGTAAATTAATTCTTAAAACACGTTTAAATACCAAGCCTAAATTTGATAATAATCAAAAAAACTTATGTTTGGTGAAAGTGAAACTACTTAATTTTGGTAAGTATTAATAAAATAACACCCTATTTTTACACATCATACTAAATAAAATAATTAACGGAAACAATATTAAAATTGACTTACTTGTATTTTAAGGAGGTAGGTAAAATAATAAAAGAAACCAAGTTGATAACTAACTCGTTCTGTCTCGAGAATTACTAATCGCCACCAAGAAGAGTCGAAATTATATCACCGAACAGGGCACAATTTTAAACTATAGCTGTTAAACTAAATAATTCTAACCGATATAGGTAAACGGAAACAATAGTCTGGTAGGTAAATTCTTTATAAGAACGATCCGATAGATTGTTAAAGCCGAAAATTTACATATAAACATACAAATTTTCGACTTCGTGGTCAAGTTTCTTAAAGTTAAAATCAACACTTATTTTTTAACCCTTAACGTTAATATTAGCCTACATCCCAAAGTGATAACCTTACTAAAGTGACAATCAGGAAATTTTTACTTGAAGCTCCTGACATTCTTGATGGTTAGGGTAAAATTATTATTTAAGATATCTTTCAAAAGTTATTTACAGAATGTTTTAATCTCAGGTAGCATTATTCATTGGTATTGTCGGAGGATGTCGTAGCGAAGAATTATTGTATTGTCACTACTAATGTAGACTAGTCTTACTGATCCATACACCAGATGTAAAGACGCTCCTCCAAGGGACATTTTCTGTAATTCAAAACTTAGGAGTCCCTGGTTTAAACTTGATAAATATCTACAAAAAATACATTTTACTAAGGCCAAATAATGCTTGAAGCAAATACCTTTTTTTATAAAGAAATGGAAAATGTTTAAATCAAGTTTTTGATATAAATTTATTTTCAAAAATGAACCTTATTGTTAAAAGATATTTAAATCATCCCGAACGGTCCAAATACATTAGCCATTCATTCAGAAGAACTTTAGCATTAATTCTAGTTGACTCAAGAGGGGATTTGTTACAGTTAACAAAACACGTTGGTTGGAAGGTGTCCATGGTTGCCAAGGTATACCTATAGTTTTCCCAGTACATCTTGAATAACTATCGGCAAGCGGCACTTTAGAACTACAAAGAATATCTTTCCAATAGCAGGCGACAAATTATTTATATTATTCTTTTAATTTGGAAGTTAAATAAAATAATAATTATAACAATAGTAATATAAGTTAAATAATGTAGGTATCAGTAAAAATTTAGAAAATTATTTAAAAATCCAAACATATACACAAAAATGTATAATTCTAGATACCTGTCGAATTTTAAAAAATATTTATAAAAGCAATTATTCTACTGATTTTAAGCACAATATTTGCTTTTATGGATTACTATCTTACCTTTTTTGTATACAATAAAGTTGGATAATTATATATAGGTAGAGAATACTTAATTATCGTTATTTCGTTTCCCAACTAAAACAAACTCCCTTCACACTATCTCGGCTGAGGACGAGCAACACAAAACATGCTGGCGTGTTTAGAAGTTATTTTTTTTATATTGTTTACTTTTATTAATATGTCAGATTATAGGCTATTCCACGCAAGTAACTGGCAAGTGTTGTGTCGTTATAATTTCTTACAAGGGCGGCTATTCGTTCATCACAATCGCGGTTCTTTTTACGACCAGGTGAACCTTCAGTGCCACCTACGTATTGGTCTATCTGAAGTTTATGTAGATTTTGCTCACGTTGGATGCTTTTAATAAATTTCCATATGTTGGGATGGTCTGCAGAAACTTGTGTTTTAAACGCTCGATGCCAGCCTTCTATCGAGTTGTTCGTTTTTGGTATTCCTTGTATTACGGATTCGTAGCAATTCCACATATCTAGAGAAAATTGTGGTCAGTGGTGTTGCTGCCATCTTTAAGGACGACCAACCCAAGTGTCTTTTCAATAGTCTTTAATTGACTGTGCTTCCTCAGATACCGTATTTTCTTCACATATCGCCTCAAATGCCTTAATTACATCCGTTTTATGTACAAATGCTAAAGCTGGCAGTAATTTTAGTTAAACTGAAAATTTCGCATCGGTTTGATATTGATTTGTTAAACCTACTAACTGAATTTTTTTAATAATACATTGCGAAAAGTGGAAAAAACATCCTCGATGTTTTGAGGTCAGAAATTCCTCAGCAAAAGCACTGATTATATCTGTTTTAAAATCTGTCATAACAGTATTTGGTGAGACTCCAGGCATAAATTCTTTTTTTCGAACGCTTATGACCTTCTTTCTTTAAAATTACCACTTTTTCTTTTCTCAGTTTATAGACACGCTTGACAACGTTACCAGGTGGTAACTATTGGAATAAAAAATAAAACAACAAATATTTATGTTCAGCTCCCATATTTGTACAAAACGCAAAGAAAATATTTTATTTTAATGACTTAGTTTTTATGTAGTTAACTACTTTAATAACTACTTCCAAAACAATATTGAGACGAGGAATTACAGATTTGGATTCTATAGCTCCCCTTATAAATTATGCAATAATATTTTAAGTTTTTTTTGCAAGCGTTTGCAAACTATTGTATTTACCATATAAAGCTTAAGCTTCATTCGTGCAAATCCCAAGAAAATTTTTCCATTGTAAATTAAATGGGATGAATTATTGAAGTCAATTGCTTCATCACGTTAAATATCAAATAATTTTCCAATTGGCTGAGATTCAAGGTGCTCCTGAATGTCAGCAGATATATCCGTAATTCTTCGACAGATTGTATCATTTGACAAAGGAATATTGTCAAGTTGTTTAGCATAGCTTTCACCAAATAATGTTTCTACAATATTTTTGGTAGCGAGTAGAATAAATTGCTCATAGTGTGTGGTTTTTAACATTACAATACTTTGTAAGCCACGTTGTATGATGCCAACAAAGCTTTCTTGTTCACTGCGAGCGTTTTATAAAAATGAGTTTTTCGTTTTTTAAATGATCTGAGTTTATCCCCGAATATACTAATATATTTCATGTGCCAAATTTTTAGGCGTGCCTTCCATTTATTGAGTTTTAAGCTATCAGCAGTTAACACTCGTAAACAACTAACGCATTGCGATTTTTCTTCTCCTACTTATTTTAAGCAAATCAAAATCTCGATTATCCCAATAAAATTTTATAATAAGCTTCTGAGAATAGATTGTACCTGACCAATTTAAACCCTAATCATTTCTTTCTAGTTCATTTAAAGGTACACTTCCACGGGAATTATTTTTATTTACACTAGGATACGTTTTTTAATACGGGTAATGATTTTAAGAGATCAGACTGTTAGTTATACTAATATATTTGTTTTAATTAATTATTTCGACTAACCTTTTATATTTTTCCAAACAGATTATAACTAAGATTTAAAAAATTTATAAAAATAAATTAAATTTTCCACAGATCGAACTGTCAGTTATAAATTTTTTAAAATTTCGAATATTTTGACCATTCTTGTCACTTTATTCAAACAAATTAAATTATTGGCAGTATGTTACAGGTTCTTATCAAAATTTATACGTATATCTACTAAAAACACAAAATTTTATAAAAAATAAAATAACAATATGTTGTAAAATACAAAAATTAGTATAAAATATAAATGAACTGTAAAGTATACATTTGAAAATACAGTATGCGACAATATAAAGGGTGGTAAAATGCGTTTGCGTCAAATTTGTTTTATTTTTGTAAGTCATGCGTCACGTGTCCTGTTAGGTGTTTCAACACTATTTGTATCATACGAAAAAGGTTGCAAAAACGGTCCAAGCTTATAATCAGTAAATAACGCATTTAGAATTGGGCTTATGCCGAAACGAAGCCTCAGAAGAACATTATTAAAATTGAAAATCAGTCATGCATCGCTCTGTTAAATGTTTAAGAATATTGATGGGTTTACATACAAAATATAGACCAGACATCGTCTAGGTGCAGTAATTTTTGTGCTCTCCTACACAGTGACAGATTTAGCACATGGCATATTGAGCCCAAATTTCATTGAAACAAACGATGGAACGCCGTTAACTGTTAAAATAATGGAACGCAGTGAAGTGTTTATAATAAGCGCTACAGAAAATATATTATTACGCCATTTTTACATGATCTATATCTTCCTCTTCCTACTACTTTCCAACTCCTCCTTGCTGCTGCCTTTCCATTTATCTAATACCTTTCTGCTGCTCAGCTCTTTTTCTATACCTTCCTCTTCCTACAATTTTCCAACTCTCTGCTTTTCTGTATCTTTTAAGTTCTGGTTTCTTTGTATTTCATTATTTATTATAATGTTTTTATTTTAATTTAAATTCAAATTCTTTCATTTACAATCATTTTATTTTATGACATTTTTCAAAATTAACTCAATGACAATCTATCATAATAATCATATCTTAACAACCTAACAACTTAAAAACAATCTCTCAACTCAACAAAAACAATCTCAAAAAAATACTTAATCAAGACAACCAATTTAAAAATCATGACCACGTTCCAACACTTCATTAAAAGATCTTGCACCATGAAGAAAAATCCATATCAATTTCCCCCAAATTTGATTTGACTTGGTGAATTACTTTACCTTGCCAAATCAAATTTTCTTTCAGTAGGAAATTTTTCTTCACTATCAGCTTTTGTCAAGCTTTTAATTTAGAATATTTTAATTTTAATTAATACACTACCCTTAACATATGAATCCCCTATCATTACATCTACTTTTATATCTACTTTTACATTCTTTATTCAATTTTTCATTTCTATTTTACTATTTTTTTATAAAATTCATTCCCCCTTCTTAATATTTATCAAAATATAATTTTTTTAAAGTTTTAGATTTGTTTCCCCGCTTTTGAAATGTCCCTATACATTTAATTTTTTTTATAGACTCCCCTTTCCTAATACTTTCCTACATATACTTTTTTTTATAAATTTGGATAACTTGCCCCTTTCCTGATATTTCCCTCGATACAAACTTTTTATAAATTTAAATTGCTTGCCCCTTTCTTGATATTTCCCTCTATACAAACTTTTTATAAATTTAAATTGCTTTCCCCTTTCTTGATATTTCCCTGTATATAACTTTCTCCTAAATTTAGATTGAACAAAATTCCCCCAGAAATAACTCATAAACATCTTCTTAAATTTTTCCAGCAAAAATATTTCTTCTTCTTTACTGGCAAACCATATCAGTGCCTGCCCATCTAACATCTCACGCAAGTATTCTCTTATTTCTTCATGGTCTCTACACCATTTTAATTTATTTTTCACCATTCTTAGAAAAATTTTTGGATGAGTTTTATTAATATTCCCATTAAATTTAGGTTCAATTTTACTTATACCCATATTATTTTGATTTTTATTTATATTTCTTTTTTCCATTTTTTCTAATAACATTTCACGTTCTTTTTCTTGTACTACCTTTATTTCTTCTACTTTTCCTTCCATCTCACTTCTCTTCTTTACTGTATCTTGTTTTATAATCTTTTCTAAATCATTAAATTTTTTATTTGTATTGGTATTGATTTCTTTGATTTCATCTTTACATTCTTTTATTTCATCTTTACATTCCTTGTTAATAATTGTTTTAATTTTTACTTCTTGTAACTCCTCTATTTCCGTTATTCTTGCTATTATTTCAGTTCTTATTTCTTTCTTTGTTTCTTCCAATTTTTGTTTGTTTATTTCCATTTGCTTCCTCATCTTATTTTTGAATTCTTCTTTTATTTCTTTTTTTATAGAATCCATATTCTTATTCATTTCTTTCATTTCTTTTTTCATAGAATCCATATTCTTGTTCATTTCTTCTTTATTTTTGTTAATATCTTGTTTGATTGCTTTAGTATTTTTGTTATTTGCTTCAATATTTTTGTTTATTGCTTTATTTTCTTTTTTCATAGAATCCATGTTCTTGTTTATATTTTTTAACATTTCCATCATTTGTTCCCATGATGAATTCCTTCTTTCCCCTATCTTACTATCCTGATTACGCTGATTATCCTGATTATCCTGAATACCCTGACTACCCTGACTACCCTGATTATCCTGACTAACTTGATTACCCTGACTTCCCTGACTATCCTGACCATCCTAACTCTCCTGATTATCAATATTATCCCCTTGCTCCAACATTCTATCCGTAATTTTCTTTCCTTCTCTTAATTTCATTTAAATCTACCTATAATTTATTTAATCTTTTACTCCTGAATCACACACTTTGTTTTTTAATAAAGCAAGCTTTACACCTAATAGTAAAAAAAAATCTCTTACCCTCAGTGCCGAAGCAGCCCCACGTTGGGTGCCAATTGAAATGGATCCTCCTTCTGGAACACCCTTTTTCAATAAAATTATTGGTCGTGGATTCCAATGATTTCCAAATTAGTTGTCTATAAACATAAATAAAATAAATATAAAAAAAATCTTCTTCCGTAGTTCCACTCTTTCTCTATATCTTCCTCTTCCTACTACTTTCCAACTCCTCCTTGCTGCTGCCTTTCCATTTATCTAATACCTTTCTGCTGCTCAGCTCTTTTTCTATACCTTCCTCTTCCTACAATTTTCCAACTCTCTGCTTTTCTGTATCTTTCAAGTTCTGGTTTCTTTGTATTTTATTATTTATTATAATGTTTTTATTTTAATTTAAATTCAAATTCTTTCGTTTACAATCATTTTATTTTATGACATTTTTCAAAATTAACTCAATGACAATCTATCATAATAATCATATCTTAACAACCTAATAACTTAAAAACAATCTCTCAACTCAACAAAAACAATCTCAAAAAAATACTTAATCAAGACAACCAATTTAAAAATCATGACCACGTTCCAACACTTCATTAAAAGAACTTGCACCATGAAGAAAAATCCATATCAATTTCCCCCAAAGTTCTGGTTTCTTTGTATTTTATTATTTTTTATTATGTTTTTATTTTAATTTAAATTCAAATTCTTTCATTTACAATCATTTTATTTTATGACATTTTTCAAAATTAACTCAATGACAATCTATCATAATAATCATATCTTAACAACCTAACAACTTAAAAACAATCTCTCAACTAAACAAAAACAAATACAATCTCAAAAAAATACTTAATCAAGACAACCAATTTAAAAATCATGACCACGTTCCAACACTTAATTGAAAGAACGTGCACCATGAAGAAAAATCCATATCAATATATTATCACGGGCTAATTTTGCGTTAGCGATAGATATCTTAATTTGTAAACAAAATTGTTTTCTTACCTTATAATTTTCCATTACTAAGGGTTTAATCGAGTCAGGGACCGGTTGATTTTAGTCCGGTTGTAGAGAATCATCAACTAATAAATATATTCTGTCCATAATTGTTACTAATATTGTTTTGAAAGTATATTTATTAAATTCAGATCATGAATTCTTGTGGTTATGTTATTCTTTTGAAATTACTGTCACTTTCGCTTTCACCTGACCGAGGTACTACTTCTTTCTTTTTGTCGATAACTCGACGTATTGTGGTCTACAGCCAGTTGTTTCGTCATATTGCTATCTAGCATATTAAGATTGAAAATGAACGAGAAAGTAAGTAATGTTGAGATTTTTGTTGTTATCTTGACAAGTAATAAGATTAGTCATATCAAACGACCACCGTTTGTTCGTAAACTGGTAGCTGTCGGCCTTCGGTTATTGTCCTTACAGTAGTAGAGGCCACCTTTTTATTTTTGAGAGTGTCAAATTTCATGAAAGGCAATACGTGGGAGTTCGCTCTTTCCACTATCAGCCTTTGACTTGAAAACGTTGTCGTTAGAAGATTTTTTGGTTTAAGTTTGTAATCTCGGTGCATCTGAGTCAATTGATTTTGGATTTTAGAAACTAAACCTCAGTTTTCCATATTAAATCGCGTGGAGTGTTCCTGTAGTTTTTTTTGGGACGGATTCTTTGGAAAAATCGCTTAGGCGGATTTTAGTAAAATCTTCGTTGGTGAGTAGCACGTTTCCTTATTCATGTGGTTGTTCAATCCTTATGTTTTTTTTTCTCTTTCCTTTTGTTCCCTATGGAGTGTAGATAGCCCATAGAACAGACAGTGGAATATTTGGTAATTCAATACCGTTCAGGCAGCGAATTGTGGTAGAATTCCCGATTGGTGCAATTAGCAACGAGAATATTGTTTCACCCGTTTACCAGCCAGGGGTGTCACGATCTTGAAGAAACAAAATAACCCTATTTTAATAGGTGAGTTACAATATTATATTTTTATATGATTAATAACGCCATATAGTCGCAATTTTAGTTTTAATATCTTGATTTTACATGTATATTTCTTTGTGTATTGTATGTAGGTATTATTTTGAGAAACTAGACTCCTTTCGTTTTTTTTGTGCTATTATTAATTAATTTTATGTTAAATCTTAATTTAGTTTATTGTTATAATTTTGTTATGACTAGTAAGTCAAACTTAAGTTTGTTAAGTGCTTTCAAATCATTAGTTTTGATTAGTAATTGTAAAATTCAGAGATGTCAGCTTCTAAATCTTGTGTAATTCATTTAAATTTATTTCATTCTCTCATTAATGTGCAAATATAAGTTAGTGTGTTCCAAATTGTATTAAAGTCAGTAAAGTAGTATAACGTTATTAAATCAATTAATTTGAGGAGTCATTAAAATCTGTTTGAGCTATTGTTAATTCCGGATTACGCTTTTAGGGCTTAAGTCCTATATACAGGCATAAGTCCTAGATATAGGCTGAATTTTGATTGCTGACCTGATACTTAGTACGAGCTTAAGTTATTTGTGATTGGTGCAAGCCTATTGGTTCTGGAACATGCTTGATTTTGGTACCGGCCTAAGTATTGGAGAAGCCAAGGATAGCAAGGATTCGAATTTAGTTTAACAGATAAGCCATATTAGACTTAAGTCGTAACTATAGTTTTTAGTTAAAATTTATTTTCCTCATTGTGTTGCGTGTGATCACACATATTAGTTAATTCTTTTTTTTATATTACACTTATATTTTCTTTTGTTTTTATCGATAACGTTGTCAACCACAAGGTTTGACAGCTGTGTAAATTCTTAACTTTAATTAAAGAAGGGTCTAGTTGATATTCTGTTTTAATTTAGCTCACTTTGACATTTTTTTATAGTATAATTCAATTAATACTTATTAAAAAAATTCTAAATCTATTTAATTATCTCCAGTGGGAGAGGTAGCGCCTGGAACAACAGGGGTTTCCGATTTTAACCGTGTAAATCGGTGGCGCACTCACTTTATTTTGGTACTTACCCTCTACGGCTGAGCTGGGCACTAATTTGCCAGTAGAGAAACCACTACCGAACTCAGCTGGAGTTGAATTTCAATTGGGATAATTTGATTAACCTTTTTTATTAATTTTTCAAAATTTGATTTTATTTTATTTTTATTAAAAGTACGTGGCAATATATATATATCAAAATAATTTTTGATGTGATGTGTAATTGTTGTTGTAAGGTAAGTTTTTTTAAAAAATAGTTTTAAGAAAATACTGATTTAACAATGCTTTTAAATCTATAGATTTTGAAAAAGACAATATTTTTATTGTCGAAACGTCAATAAATGGTTTTAACATGAAATCCTGTTAATATTTATTGTGAGGACCAAATCCCAAGAAAAATCTTAGGATAAAAAATATATTAAAAGGGTCCAAGAAAATTTTCTTTTAACTATATATATATATATATATATATAATATAAAATAAACAAAGTGCCAAGAAAACGCGTATTAATATCCTTTTTGCGTGCATGCCCAATAATTTTCCCCTTTTGTATATATATATATATATATATATATATATATATATATATATATTGTAACGTTTATTTATTTTTACAGTTTATTATTTAATTTATTTATACAACTAATACACTTAATTTATGTTATAACACAATTTATTTACAATATACTAATTTATATGAACACTGAACATTGATTTATATAAACACTTATTTACTTAGACTCAACTCAAAACTCTAAACTGAACTATATTTCAAAATAAAGTCTATTTATATGCGCTTCGAACAATGAAGAAACATCTCGATCTCTCGCGTAAGGGCAGAGATTCTAGAAGTCGAGTCGTATGTGGAATCTTCGATATGGTTCAATAGAACATTCTACGGCGTCGCCCGCCGGTCGGACTCGCCCATATGGCCAACCAGGACAGAGCCGGAGTCGCATTACATTGCCCCCTCCTTAAGAGATAGTTCCTCCTGGAACTAGAGCTGGATGGGAGTGATTGTATCTGCAGTCGGATCCTCTTCTACAATTTCCAGTTGTATAAAAAAAACAGAGAACGGTCTTCGTTGTAAACTGGACACTGGGCGAATGGCTGCAAACCAATACTTGGACTTCGGTATCTTGAAAGATTACTTCCACCATGTTTCGAATGACCCTCCAGTCTAACTCCTTACACTCGATCTTTGGCATTGCTATATTCTGTATATTGGACTCCAGTACGTGTTCCCTCAGGCTAAGTAAAGATTCCCATACATCTTGATAAGTGGGTCGGTCGTGATAGGTGTTCTTTGTCACTAGATAGAAGAGGTAACGTGATCCATCTTGGAGTCTCAAAGCTTTTCCGGGGGCTGGCAATTGGCTTTGCAGTTCTGATAGTCGACCAAACTTTTTTCGGAAAACGGACGCTAATCCTCGGGCATCGCTAATACTGGCAGGAATATTATGGACCAACGAGCAGTCATCTGGAAGCGTGAACAGGTCTTGATGTTTCTCAATGGTTACGCCAAATCTTGCTTTCCCGGTACCCCCATAAGCACCCATAAACTCATCGAAGGCAAAATCAGGAGTCTCTTGGAGTCGATTTACATCTTCTTCTTGGTTATGATCTCCTTCAAACGGTGCCAGCCGGTTTCCATGTACCACTTTCGGTTTTCCATTTGGAATCTTACTTATTCGGTATATGACATCATTGATTCTTTTCATGACGATGTATGGACCTTCCCAAGACGTTTGTAGCTTCGGCGAGTAACCCTTCTGTCTTCTTGGGTTATGAAGCCAGACTTTGTCTCCTTCTTCGAAACATCCTTCCGTGGCTTGAGTATCATACCGTTTCTTCATTCTATCACTGGCAATTTGAAGATGTGAGCGAACCAGTTCATGCATATCGTCCATTTTCCTTCGTAACTGGATCACATAATCTTCTCCAGCTATATCTTCTCCAGGTCGGCATCCAAACTCAAGGTCGCATGGTAACCTCATCTCTCGTCCGAACAAGACCTTTGCTGGTGTTTGGCCTGTTGTTTCATTGACTGCGGATCGGTAAGCCATCGCGAAGAGCGAAAGGTATTGATCCCAGTCCCGCTGGTGGTTGGACACTACTTTTGACAGATACTTTCCAATGGTCTTATTCATTCTTTCTACCATTCCATCTGATTGTGGATGTAATGCTGTAGTTCTTGTTTTCTTCATTCCTAGAGTATCGCAAATTCCTTGGAAAAGCTGGCTTTCGAAATTTCTACCTTGGTCACTATGAATCTCCAAGGGTACTCCAAATCGACTGATAAATTCTCTTATTAGGACATCTGCAACAGTTGTGGCCTCTTGATTTGGAATGGCGTAGACTTCTACCCACTTCGTGAAATAATCCATAACCACCAACATGTACTTATTTCCATTCTCAGTCGTCGGAAATGGTCCAGCAATGTCTAAAGCAATCCTCTCGAATGGGCTACCGACGTTGTATTGTTTCATGGGAGCTTTCCTTTTTCGCTGCGGTCCATTACTCGCAGCACAGATGGTACACTTCTTACACCAGCTCTTCACATCATCGGAACTATTCATCCAATAAAACCTTTCCCGTACTCGTTGAAGGGTTTTCTTAACACCGAGATGACCTCCTGATGGACTGTCATGTAACTGTCGGAGTACTGCAGCCACTCTAGTTTTTGGAATAACTAACTGCTTTCTGATTTCTGAACCATCATCATTCTCGAGTACTCGTTTCAATAAGTCTTCTTCCAGGATGAAAGAGTTCCACTGAGCCCAATAGGATTTAAGTACTGGACAGAATTTTGACACTTCTTGCCAAGTAGGTCGTCGATCTTCTCTCTTCCATTGGCGCATTTTCTTTAAAACAGGATCATTTTCTTGTTCCTCTCTAATTTTAGTCGGTGCCCAGTAATCGTTAACTACAGTTGTTCGTAGTATAGCAGTTTCTTTGGATTCTGTCTTGTTGCAATGGGAGCAATCTGCTGGGCACGGTCTTCTGGAAAGAGAATCGGCGTTTCTATGGCTTACTCCAGCTCGATGTTCGATCCTAAAGTCGTACTCTTGTAACCGTTCGATCCACCTGGCAATTTGACCTTCAGGGTGCTTGAATTGCATTAACCATTTAAGGGCTGCATGATCGGTCCGGATTAAAAATTTTCTTCCATATAGGTATTGATAGAAGTGTTCCACGGACTTCACAACTGCCAGAAGTTCTCTTCTCGTAACGCAGTAATTCCGCTCAGGTTTAGAGAGCACTTTACTAAAATACCCCAGAACCCTTTCTTGCCCATCTTGAATCTGAGAAAGAACTCCTCCAATTCCTACATTACTGGCATCGGTATCTAAAATAAATTCCCCCTCTGGTTGTGGGTAGCCCAGTATCGGTGCTGTTGTTAAATGCTTCTTTAGAGTTTCAAAGGCCGTTTGACAGTGGTCATCCCAGCAGAATTCTCTTGCTTCTTCAGTAAGTCGTGTTAATGGCTTAGCAATATCTGCAAACTTCCTTATGAACCTTCGATAGTACGTGCATAGCCCAAGAAAACTTCTTATTTGATGTTTATCGGTTGGTTGTGGCCAATGCTTGATGGAAGCAACTTTGTCGTTATCTACAGCCACGCCTTCCTTGCTGACAACATGACCCAGGTACTTAACTTTATTTTGGAATAACTGACATTTCTTGGGGTTCAACATCAGTTGGGCAGCTTGAAGTCTTTTAAAGACATCGTCTAAGTTCTTTAGATGATCTTCAAATGTCTCTCCCAAGACTATGATGTCGTCTAAATAGACCAGACATGTCTTCCAAGATAACCCTCTCAATACATTTTCCATAAGCCTTTCAAATGTCGCAGGAGCATTACATAGTCCTAATGGCATAACATTAAATTGCCATAGTCCGGAACCGGTGGTAAAGGCTGTCTTTTCCTTGTCTACTGGGTCCATTTCTACCTGCCAGTAGCCAGATTTCAAGTCTAAGGTAGAGAATAATTTACTTCCAGCCAAAGTGTCCAAGGTGTCGTCGATTCGAGGCAGAGGATAACTGTCCTTTTTGGTAACATTGTTCAACTGACGGTAGTCTACACAGAACCTCGTAGTTCCATCCTTTTTCTTAACCAAGACTACCGGAGAGACCCATGGGCTGGTAGAAGGTTCTATCACCCCGTCTTCCTCCATTTCTCGAACAATCCTTTCAGCTTCCTCTCTCTTTGCCTGCGGTAATCTTCTAGCTGTTTGACGAATTGGCTTGGCATCCCCTGTGTCAATTTTATGCTTCACTGTAGAGGTTCTTCCTGTCTTACCTCCTTTTGGCACAAAAATGTTCCGATATTGATGGAGAAAGTCTTTAACTCTTCTTTTCTCTATTCGATTCAGAGATGGACCAGCAACTGCCACCATGTGTTCGAACTTGTCGTTGGAATTATCCGAAGTGGCCGTCTGACGAATTATGGACGATACTGGTACACAGGTTCCAATTCTGGTATCTTTCTTGATTGTAATAGGGTGATCATTGATGTTTATAATTCGTACCGGAATTTCTCTAGCAGAAGTGACCAATCCTTTTCCGATCAAAATTCCTCGACCGACGTCTTCATCATGGTTCAAAGGTTCCATCATGGCAGGTGTTCCTGCATCAACAGTTCCTTGAAGACGTGCCACTACGATAGTTTCACTTCTACCAGGTATCACAGTATCCTCTTCTATAGCTGCTGGCACGGTTCTGTCCTCATACGGATGAAGGAATACTTCTTCGGCACCAACTTTAATAACTCTGTTTTTGAAATCCAGCTGGAAACCATGTAAGTTCATTACGTCCATTCCTAATATCACATCTTCCTCGATATCAGCGACAATGACAGTATGCGTGAACTTTTCTGTACCGATTCCTATTTGAACTTGGACTTCCCCATGGATGTTAGCTCTTTCACCTGTGGCGGTCCGCAGCCGTAGCCTTGTTGGTAGAAGTTTCTTGCTGCTACTTATAGTTGTTGGTCGTATAATGGTCCTGGTCGCTCCAGTATCTATCAACAGTGTATACTTTTTACCATTTACTTCACCATCTACATATACACTGTCATCGCGACATTTCAGAGAGGCTATGAGTATGAGAGGGTCTTTTAAAAGGTTACGGGTCGAAGCTGCCCCCTCTAGGCCGACCCGTTCTAGTTTTCCTGTGGAGTTGTTTCTCTACTTGCATTGGCCACTGGACGTTTACATGATTTGATGAAATGTCCCATTTCGCCACAATTGTAACACACGCGGGGCCTCTTCTTTTTGTTTTCAGCAAAGTTCTTCATCATGTTAACTAATTGGTCCAATTTATTTTCGTCTTCTTCGTCTTTTACAGACCTTACTTTACTGTATCCCCCACAAGCCTTCGAAGCCGCTTCATACTCAAGCGCAGCGGACAAGACATCGACTAAAGTTTTGTGACGGGCTAAACGAAGAGTCTTGTTCATTTCAGGATCACGGAGCCCATCAAGAAATGCTTCTACTGCTAAACATTCTATCATTCCTTCATCAGCTGCAGGATAGGCAAATCTGACCAACCTGGCAATATCTACTTCATATTCCTGAAGGGTCTCTTCTCGCTTCTGTTTTCGTATCTTCAACTGTGACCGGTGCAAATTCTCCAGATGTTCATGACCATATCGCATGTTTAATCTCTTCTTAAGTTGTTCAAAGTCATCCGTCTCTTCCACCGGTATAGTCTGAAGAACGTCGCAAGCATCTCCTCTAAGAGCGATCGTGAGATTTACAGCCTTTTCTTTTTCTGACCATCCGTTCGCTCGTGCAGCTGTTTCAAACTGTTTAAGGTAATTTTCCCATGACATTTTTCCATCAAAGGTTGGGGCTTTAATGCGGGCCGAACTTTCACTGCTTTCCAGTTTTGGTTTTTGTTCCACTTTACAGCTTGTCTTTTCTTCATCATTTTTCTCTTTTGATTCTTCCACACTAATCCTTTCTCCCTTTCCCATTTCTTCCATTTTTCGTTCAATCTCTTTTATTTTCTCCTCGAATGAAGTCATCTCATTCTTTAGAGAAGACATATCTGATGACATGGATGAAATCTCAGAAGAGACTTTATTTTCCAAAGAAGAAATTTCAGTAGAAACTTTATTTTCCAAAGAAGAAATTTCAGAAGAAACTTTATTTTCCAAAGAAGAAATTTCAGAAGAAACTTTATTTTCCAAAGAAGAAATTTCAGAAGAAATGTCTGTTTTCAGAGAAGACATATCGGTAGAAACCTTATTTTCCAAAGAAGATATTTCAGTAGAAATATTTTTTATAGAAGACATCAATGATGAAGTATCGTCAGCAAATAAAAACTCCTCCGGGTCTAATCCTTGATCAACTATCGCTTGTCTAAGTCGCTCCACCAACTCCGACTTCTTTCCTGTAGTGTCCAATTCACGGTCTTCAAGTTCCCGACGCAGGTCTGCCACTTTTAAATCACAAAGTTTTTTCGACATTTTTCTACACTATTTATTTACACTATCCCACTTCTGACACCAATGTAACGTTTATTTATTTTTACAGTTTATTATTTAATTTATTTATACAACTAATACACTTAATTTATGTTATAACACAATTTATTTACAATATACTAATTTATATGAACACTGAACATTGATTTATATAAACACTTATTTACTTAGACTCAACTCAAAACTCTAAACTGAACTATATTTCAAAATAAAGTCTATTTATATGCGCTTCGAACAATGAAGAAACATCTCGATCTCTCGCGTAAGGGCAGAGATTCTAGAAGTCGAGTCGTATGTGGAATCTTCGATATGGTTCAATAGAACATTCTACGGCGTCGCCCGCCGGTCGGACTCGCCCATATGGCCAACCAGGACAGAGCCGGAGTCGCATTACAATATATATTGTTATGATTTTCTATATTTTCTATATTCACACAATTGTCTTTTTAGACTCCTCAGGTTGGGTTCCTCTCTTATCATTTACTTAAAAGTCCATTTCATTTTTACCAACGTTTAATATATAAATAGTTTAAACTTTTAATAGAACAAATTCATACAATACAAATTTCATGACATTTATTGCGTCAGATACTTATTACTTTTTAATTTAGATTAAATTTTGCCCACTTTTTCTAAAAACCTTAATACTTATTTCTATTATATAAATACTACCAGGTGATAATATACTATATTAGAAATACTTATCTTAATAAATTAGGCTTATCTTAGTCTATAATTCCAATTTATGCAAATTTTCCATTATTTGATCCTTTCTATCTCTTCATTTGATGTTCTATTTGATTTTTCCATACCATTATTCCATTTATTTCTATTTATTTATTACTTTAGTTTTATTTTACTTATTCATTTTCCAAAATATCTTTTTATGACTTTTCTCATTAATCAAAATTTTTAAAAAACCTCTCTCGCAACCTAGTAACGTTCTTTTTATACCCTGATTTTATTCAATTCTTTTTTTATTACTTGATAATTTGCATAAATTGTTATTATGAAAATTCTTATCTAGTTAGTCTTAAATACATTTATACTATACACAAAGACCAACTATTGAATACCATAACAATTTCCCAAATTAAAAATTTTATCAATTTTCGAAAAAAAAAATTTAATAATTTAAAATTTAAATATATAACAATTAACATTTTTAAAAAAATTTCTGAATACTCTAAGTTTCTTCAAAATACCTATATAGGCTTTCAATATTAAATACTCCTCTAACATTTCTTGTTATCGGATCTTCAACAATATAACTATTAACACCTTTCTCATTTACTATTCTATATGGTCCCTTAAATATAGTTTTTAATTTACCTGATTCATTTTTCTTTAAATTTCCACTTATATATGCTTTTACTATTACCAAATCTTCTTTCCCAAACCTTACAGGATATTTTACTTTTTTCTTAATTTTTTTATAATATTTTTCCCATGCATCCATTAATCTTTTCCTTACTTTTTCTATAATTTCATCATATTTTTTTCTTTCTTCTTCTTCTTCCCAATTTCGTTTTGGTTTTCGACCTAACATTAAATATGTTGGTGTTTCCTCTGTTATTACATTTGGAATATCATTTATATACATTTCTATTTTATTAATATAATTTTCCCATTCTTTGTGTTTCTTCCCATTTAAACTTATTCTTAAAAATTTTATGACCTCTTTAATATATCTTTCTGCAGGATTTGCTGCAGGATGTCTTATACTAATACAATTCTTTTAAATTCCCTTCCTTTCTAAAAAAATTTCTAAATTCTGTCCTTGAAAATACGTTGCATTATCCATTACACATGTCCTTGATTTACCTATTTCTTCTATAAATTTTTGTAAACAATTTTTAATGCTTTTATAATTTGTCCTTCTATATGGGTATAATTTTACAAACTTTGTAAAAACATCGACAATAACTAATATATGTTTATTATTATTTTTACTTCTTATTAGATTACTAATAAAATCTATTGCTATTACTTCCAATTTTTCCATTGCTGTAACACTTTTCCCAATATTTTTATTCACATTATTCTTATTTTTATTTAATTGATATATCTTACATGTTCTTGTTATTCTTTTTGCTATCTTTTGATCTTTTTTCATTATAAAATTTTCTCTAAATAATAACCATAATTTTCTTGAACCTATATGTCCATATGTTACATGTAAATTTTTTAATATTTGGTTTCCTAAATAACTCTCAATTACATAAACTTCTTCATTTCCTATTTCCTTTATATAATACCCATCTTTAATTAAAGTATTCTGTTTTTCTTTTTCTGTTAAATTTTGTTGACTTCTTATTATTTCTTCTTCTGAAAACATACCGTCATCTTCTATTAATTTATTCATTCCAATTTGTACTATTATTTCTTTATCCTTATTTTCACTACTTTCTCTTGATGATGTATCTGCAATAAGATTTTCCTTTCCTGATAAATATCTAATTTCAAAATCATATTCTTGTAATAATAAACTCCATCGATATATCCTATTATTATTAAATCGATTAACCATTACATTCTTTAATGCCATGTGATCGGTTTCAATTAAACTTTAAATAAAATCGACATTTTTGCACACAAAAAACTATACTCGCAAATTCCAATTCTGATACACTATAATTTCTTTCATACATTTTTGTGACTCTAGACATAAAACATATTGGTACTTTTATTCCATTTTGTATTTGTATTAAAACCCCTGCTAATTTATTAATTGATGCATCTGTTCTTATATAAAATCTAATTCATAATTTGGATGATATACTTTCAACTTATTGGTAAACATTTTTTTAAAATCATTAAACGCTTGTTCTCTTTCTTTATTCCATTCCCATTTTACATTTTTCTTTAATAATTTTACTAATGGAATCTGTTTTTCTGATAGATTTGGTATTAACTTTTTGTAATAATTCATCATTCCCAAAAATCCCCTTATTTGTTTTAAACTTTTTGGTTTCTCAAATTTTAAAATTTTATCTACTCTTTCCGTATCCATCTCTACTCCATTCTTATTAATTTTAAAGCCTAAATATATCACTTCCTTTAAAAAAAATTGTCATTTTTCTTTATTTACTTTTAATCCCGCTGAATCCAATTCTTTTAAAACAATATTCAAGTGTTTTTTATGTTCTTCTTCACTTTTTGAATAAATTAATATATCATCTACATAATAAACAACAAAATTTTTATATTTGTTCAAAATTTTATGCACTTTGTATACCGAATGGTACTACTTTAAATTGATATACTACACCATCAATACTAAAACCAGTATATTTCCTACTACTTTTATATAGAGGTATTAACCAAAAACTGTGTTTTAAATCTATTTTACTGAAAATTTCAATTTCTGTTATTCTACCAAATATTGCTTCAATATGCATAGGTTTTTCATATTGTGGTATTAAAAATTTATTAATATTTCTAGCATCAAGACATAACCTTAGCTCTCCATTCCCTTTTTTCACAACTACAATTGGATTAATAAATGATGTATCACTTCTCTCAATTATATTATTTTCTAGCATTTTATCTATTTCTATAGCTACTTGTTTTCTATATTGATATGGAATTGGATAAGTTTTAACTCGAAAATTTTCTATATTCTTTACTTCAAATCTGTGAGTATATTCTTTGGCCGTATTATTCTCTAATGTAACTAAATTTTGATATTTCTTAAATAACAAATTAATTTCCTCTTTATATTTATCATGGCTTTTGATATTTTCTCCTTCTTTTATCGTTTCCCTATTAATTCTTAGTTCATTTATATGTATTATTTCCTCATTATTGGTTATTTTATCTAATTTTATTTGTTCTTCTTTCAATTTTATCCAACCTTCTTCATAATTAATAATAACATTCATTCTTTCTAATTCATCAGTACCTAATATTATATCATACTCCATATTTCCTATAATCAAACCTTGTATTTTATATATACTATTTCCAATTTTATTATTAATATTTATAGTTCTATTAATTTCCCCTAATTTTTTTCCATTTGCACCTATTAACTTAATTCTTGGAATTCTAATCATTTCTTCTATTTTATTTTCTTCAATACTTTTTTCATTTATCAAAGTTGCTTCTGATCCTGTATCTATTAAAATTTTAATTTTCTTATTATCCAAATTTCCTTCAATAATTAATAATCCAATTTTATCTTCTAAAATTATTACACCCTTTTAATATTATTATTGTAATTCCCGTTAGGCGCTGATGAAGGTTAAAAACTAACCGAAAATTTCGCAATTTAAGAATAAAGTTCCTACTACTGGCGTTTTTCCATCAATTGCCCAACCCAGACGTTTCCTAAGTCTGTTATTTGAAAAAAAAAAAATATATATATATATAAAACGAACAGAGCGTTTGTGACATATATATAAAACAATATGTAAGAGATGATACAAAAGTATCTAGTGCCGTGCTGTCAATAATAAATCCAGTTTTCAACTGGATTGGTGTTTGGTTAGATTTTCTAACTCAAGACACCGGTAGAAGCTGTGAAATAGGAGTATAAGGATTCTAATCAGCCCATACAGAGGCAAAACCAACTACAGACACGTGTTTCGCTCTTTTTATGAGCTCATCAGTGCAGTCTAGGTTATATCTCTTCAGTCACTAATGAAGAGACATCCCCCGTATAAATCGACCAAATCCTTATAGATGTACGCTTGCGAAATGAGAAACCATTCGCAAATGGCCCCATCTTTACTCCAAAAATGGAACTAAGAAGTCGCTTTGCGTCTTAAAAGTACCTTCGGCAAGGTAATAACATAAAACGAACAGAGCGTTTGTAACAGTCTTATATAAAACAATATGTAAGAGATGATACAAAAGTATCTAGTGCCGTGCTGTCAATAATAAATCCAGTTTTCAACTGGATTGGTGTTTGGTTAGATTTTCTAACTCAAGACACCGGTAGACGCTGCGAAATAGGAGTATAAGGATTTTAATCAGCCCATACAGAGGCAAAACAAACTACAGACACGTGTTTCGCTCTTTTTATGAGCTCATCAGTGCAGTCTAGGTTATATCTCTTCAGTCACTAATGAAGAGACATCCCCCGTATGAATCGACCAAATCCTTATAGATGTACGCTTGCGAAATGAGAAACCATTCGCAAGTGGCCCCATCTTTACTCCAAAAATGGAACTAAGAAGTTGAAACGACTCAAGCACAATGAGTCCGTTTCGCCAACGTGGCGACGCTGGTCGTAGCCCCAAAATGTGGGCACAGCTAGCCGAAGGCACAAATGGCGATAGGACTCTTGTGTAAGTGTTCGTTGTTTGTGTTTTTTTAGACACATGTTTCCCTACCATCCTTTGCTCCCAAGTAACCAACACTTTTGCTAGCCAAGTGCAATACCTTACTTGGTTATGCCGCACTGATGACGGCTAGCGAGCCAGAAACATGCATGTCTGCGGTTACCATTCCTACTCGTGACCCTATGATCCTTTTTGCGTACATGCCCGTTAATTTACCCCTTTTGTTTATCATAAGTACGCATACTTGGCACCCTTTGTATATGTATATATATACAGTATATATATACATATATATATATATATATATATATATATATATATATATATATATATATATATATATATATATATATATATATATATATATATATATATATTGTAACGGTATAAAGAAAGTACCTCTACTTAAAATACAGTTTTAAGGTTATGTAGGTATTCAAGAATCTTTCAGATGTAGTTATTAGGCTAGATCATGTTACCCGAAAATGCTAGAATGTTCGTTTTTATTACCAACTCCAAATGAACTGATCTGTATGAACTGATCTGTACACAGCTTACATAAATAAACATATCCAAATCATAGCTTGGTGACGAACAATGAGTGGACCTGCGAAATTCACACCTATGATTTCAAATACAAACGCACGGATTACAGATTTATACCTCATACATCTATTGCATTTATTTATAACAGACTTTGTCGCCCATCTATTATTTAAAATCCAAAAATTTTCTCGCAAAATTCGTAACAACCTCTGTAAGCCACCATGACAGTTATCCAAATGAAAACTTCGAATCAGCTTAGTTACTACAGCATGACTGGTTGGCAATACCATTGAATACAAAAAAAAACATATTAATTGCTTCTTTGAGTTATTTTCGTTTTAATTCTGATTATGTCATCGCTATTTGTAACGGATATTGGCTTTTCAATTTCACATCATTAATTCCATCAAAACATTCTCTTTAAACTATACGGACAAGAACTCGTTCAGCCTTTCCAATCTCACTAACAACCAGTAAACCAGTTTTTTTATTCATAGGGTAACGACAGTTATTAGAAAAACGCAAAATTCACCCAATCATATCAATATTCTTTGTTTAATTGACAAATTACTCTAAAAACATATTCAAATCAATTTAAATGGATGGAAATAAAGAGACTCTTCTCCACATCGACATCTTATTTTATAATATCAAATTTTTGTTCAGGCCAATCTCGTTTATCCAACAAAAACCACGCAGGACCCTCCTACCAAAAAGAGTTTAGTATATGGAAGAAGAACCTCTAGAAGGCAAATCTGCAGGATTTTCATTACTTGGAACATAAAACCAATCTTGTTTATTGGTTAATAATTTAGTTTCTTTAACTCTTTTCAACTTTTTAACATTTATCTTGGTAAACCCATCCAAGTACTGTAGTAAAATCAGTTTAACAACATACTTTTACACTCTTAAACTTCTCCTGAATAGAAGGCAATAAACGAGCACCAATAGTAGCAGCAAGAAGTTCTATTCGTGGAATAGTTATCTTTTTCAATGCAGCTACTCGGTTTCTAGCTTGTACCAGTTGTACATTCATTAGATTTAGTTCGCAAACAAATTATACAAGCTTAAGAATAATTTCTGCTGTCACAAATTATGTGAAGCCTCCAATTATACGTATTTTTTTTTATTTTAAAAACCATCTAGAGAAAGTACCTAATATCATTAGGTATTTTCTCATTTCACCTTAGTTTTGTTGCTCACGTTTTCTCTAACAAAATTCGTGGATTCAACTGAACAGGAATCAAGAAACCTCTTGGACCATAAAGTCTTTGTGCAATAAATAAAAATTTTTGTTTTTTTATAATACTGAAACACTCATGGGAACTTTAACAAAATTGTAACATTATACACAGAACTCTGCTGGATAACGTCTAAACTGATTGACAATAACAATGAATTATTTGAACTACCCTTAACTGCCCATACACCCCCTCATTTAAAACAAATGAACAATTTAAAATTTGCGAGAAAAGTGATCCAATCTAGTGATACATTACATGATACATTAGAGATTTCTAGAATAACCTAAAAACAGTCTTTCAAGTAAAGGTTTTATTTTTTTTTATTAAGAATGTCCTCGTAGGTATAGACCTAAATACAAATGTACCAAGAACATCTGTTGTGGCAGCAGAAGGTCTTTTACTTATTCGGTTACGGTTATACCTACATCAGTATTTTCTAACCAATCAAATTCAACTTTAAGCAATCGTCTTTTTTATCCCACAAAAGTCCTAGCACATTTCTAATGTAATTGTTCAAAATCAATATTATCAATTTCCAGAACTGTATTTTTCAAACACCTTAGAGAAAATTTATTTAATTCCAATATTTCAATAGTTTTTCTAACAAATTCTTGTAACACAATTTTTTACATAAAACAGTTTTTAAGTTTTAAAATTATAGACAGATCAAAAGAAGAATTTATAACTAAACCTCATTTAACATCTTTTCTAGGTAAAAATTTATGACTACACACAACAGAAATGACCAAAAAAAAATATTTCTATCTTCCAGTTTTAAACTGTTTTGTAGAAAAGCTTGTTTAAAGTCAAATATCACAACGAAAGCCAATAAGAATTATTAAATTTAAAACATTTAACCCTTTCTCCAAATATTGATTACTAAAAGGAAAATTTTGTTCCTTTGCTCCAACATCAAATACTGGTCTTAACTTAGTAGTTAAACTTATTAATTTTACTACATGTCTATAAGGAAACAAATGTCATCCTTCTACAAATCCGTATGCGTCACTTCTTCTATTATACTTTCGATAATCCATTCTTGTAATACCGTGTGATATAACTCATAAAAGTTATCACAAGCTAACTTTTTTTCAAATTACATATCTTTTCTTGGATAAATTAAAATTATCTCCTAACGAAGGGTGTCCCTTCCGTTAGGTCAAACATACTTGATATCTACCTTTATCGTTTATAGATACTTAAAAAAATTTCAAAACATTTTCTTTGGCTGACTTCTGCTTAATCGGATCTTTAATCCCTCTGGTATCCAAATCTCATAATTCTGATAAATGATCAGCAGTTTCTGAACTGCAAGCAATTCATTTGTAGGAACTAAGTCATGTTTGTCAAAAATATTTCTCTTTTTACATGTCCAAAACCAGAAGTACCAAACTAAAGTAATTTTCTTTTCTTATTTATAATACCTCTTTATCTAAAAATTTGATTATTATTATAATTGGAACTTTGATGTAAAGCGCTTAAAATATTTACAGATAAACAAGATTCTACCGGAGGATACAACATAGCTGCATATTTCTCTTTTGTTGCACCTAAAGTCTCTAACGACTAAAGCTGTGTTTCTATAAAATCAAAAAGAAAACTTAGTTGGCAATGTTTTTTATGTTAATAATAACTAATTTTAAAAGCTTTAAATCGAATGGCAACTTTTTATCACTATGAAGAAAACTTTTTACAATTTTTCTGGCCTTAGATTTGGGAATCGTGGCTTAAACCAAATAATGAATTCTATTACTCACATCATCGTGAATTCTTTTAAATTGATTTCAAAAGAAAATCCAATTTTCAGTTTCTTCATCAAATTTTTTAAATTCAATTTTGGTGAGTTTATACCTATGAAAATGACTTAAAAAAGTATTTACCTCGAAGTGTTCTTTAGCTAACTTCAGTTCCATCCGGAGTTTTAATTGACGATGTATACTAGAACACTCATCTGCTGACGATATTTGAGTTTTAATGTCTTGATTATGAACTCGACTTTAAAGTCGAATCTGGATTATATTTCTTGATATCTTTTTCTACATCCTGATAAATTATTCTTTTGTAAATCAAAGGCTCTCCTAAGTTTCCTTATCATCTAACAATATCTCGCCATGCCTCTAGAAAATGTGGAATCGCTCCCATGTTAGTTAACTAATGGTGCTATTGGCGATAAAACAGGATATTCGTTTTCTATTGTTATAACATGAGCTTTGCAATTTTGCTATACATCGCTATTAATGTCACCAATTACCTCACCAATATTCTTAAGGGACACTACGCTAAAGGTTAGCGACTGATTATGTTTTTGTAAAGGTATTTTTACGGTACTTCAAACCAGTTCGATTGGATTAAAAATACAGTAGTATGGAAGTAATCGCAAAGAGTACCTACCTGCTGCAACTGGTGTCAATGACGTATTCATTTTTAAAATTTGGATGTTTCATTATTATAATTAAGTCCTTTTTTACAGGAACCTTTTTAGGAGCAGTGATATTTTTAATTTACAAAAAATTTTAAATTTCATATTTTTTCTTGTTATTATAAGGTATTTTGTTTAATATTGTAGCGTTTTTAAAAAACCCGAATAATAAAATTTCTTATTTTAACAGTTCCTTTCACTTAGGCTGACTCTGTCCTAAATTTTATTCGATATGTTTCCAGAACGCTGAAGCGTAACGGTCTTCTTGGATACGACAATATCGATTTTCTTAACTGACCAATGAGATTTCGCGTTGAAGGTCAGGAGATGCGAAGTGGAGACGCTAACAACCGTTTTTTTTACCAACGGCTTTATTCATTCTGGGTTTAGATTTGACGCGATTAAGATCTTCCGCAGAAACCTCAGTTTCAAGTTTCCGGCAATTTTCTTATTTTATCTTAAAAATTACCAGCAATTAAATGTTTCAAGTACCTATTATCGTTAATCGTACCTGAAGGTTTATCTGAAGATTTTCAGGCAGTGATGTCTTTAAGTTTCCTTCATATATCATGAAATAATGGCGGCAGATGTAGCCGGTGTTATGGTTTTTTCTTCGTTCACCAGCTATGAAGATTTAGTTTATGTTTTTTTCTCTAAATACCTACAAATCTAGACAAGAATGGGTCTAGATTATATCTTACCGTTCAGATCATTTACCGAGAGAATGAAGCCATATGCTATACAAAGTATCTCAGAAACATTTAGAAGCTAGTTTTTAACAATTTTTTATATACCGCTCTCGAGTTTTAGAGTACCATTTATTTTTATGGAACATCTTATCTTAATTGTATTTACCGTAACATTAATAAAACAGTGCAGTGTCGTAATGAGAGTAACCGGGATGTGATTTTTTTGTGCATTGCTTACCTGTAATTTGTTTTATTACTCTTAACTCGAGTTAAAACCAAAGCAAAAGGTGATTTTTTTTTATAACTTTTTCATCTAAATTTTATCTCTTTCACTTTTCGCTTATCAGAGTACACACAAATGACACAAGGATTTTACTTAGCTGTTATTTGATGTGTATTAATAATTATGTTTTTGAACTAAACCCAAATGTGTTTCGTAATATGTGTTTACTATACCGTACAGAGATGTATCTTATATTTTTTTTATTTTTTTTTTGTTTTGTCTCATTGTATCATTACAGCTAAGAATAAATACCATTATTGTTAACTATAAATTTTTCTTTTGCTAGCTAGAGCCTGCTACTCTGATCAATATTTTCAGTTTCTCTAATCTATATTTTATTAAAGTAATAGATTTTGTTTTTTAAATATATCTTTATGTTACCGATTTGAATTATAACCATAAGGATAAGTAAAAGAAAAGTGTAAGTATAATTTTTCTTTCTGTTTCTTAAATAAAAGTGTTGTCACGTGCAGAAATCGGCGTCAATATATTTAAAAGTTAAGTTAATGTTTCGGCTCGACTGTTAGCCTCCAAACGGGTTCTGATCCGTGTGGTGGGAATCTTATTGACTTGACCCGTGGGGAGAGTAGAGAATTTGATTGTCAGGTCGAAAACATATCGGGTTTTTACTGTTTAAACTAACACACTAATAGCTAAAATTTTAAATTAAGTAAATAAGTGCATCGATTCCTTTTGATATTAATAATACATTTAGTTTAATGAATTCGATTTAATTTTAACATCATTTCGTAAATTAATTTAACATCTAGCAAAGTCATTTTTGGCACAACAGAACAACATATTTTTGGGATTTGATTAAATGGTGCTTCCTTCGTGTGATTGCTAAGAGAGTTCGTTTCGAAGAAGCGTGGACATTCGATTTAAGATCACGAAATTTACCACCGGGTGTTATCGAATTAACATCGCAGTTGGGCTGCTTAACCCCTAATCCTATTATAAAAGGGGTTTTTGGTCCTGGCTGAAATATTTTTGATCCTGGCTGAAATATTTTTGGTCCTGGCTGAACTTTATTTTGGACCTGGCGAGTGAAAATTATTTTTGGTATTGGCTAATAAATTGTGAGATCAGCTCACTACTGAGGAGTCAACATCGAGCCTCACCATCCACCGAGCAGCAGGCTATTAACGAAAGCCACACTACAGATCTGCGGATATACAGATAAGCAAAAAAAAAACCTAATTTTAAGTTAAGGCATTGTAAAGAGTTGGCCTAACCTTTTTTTTTTTAATATTGTTTATTTCATAGGTTTTATTAATTTTGAATCTTTATAATTGCGCTGGGTGATCACTCAAACTGCCAAGTTCTTGGCATTATTTGTTGATATTTAGGTATTATTATTAACTTTCTTGTTGGATTATATTTTTATATATATTGTAACTTCACTGTTGGGTTTATTTTACGTTAATATAATTGATAGATCTAACTTTGTGTCTTACTCAGATCATCACCCACTCACCATATTTGTTACTCAATCAATTTTCTTTTTAACTAAGATTCTTAAATTCATTATTAATCTCCAGTAAGATAGGTCAGTGCCTGGAACATCAGGGGTTTCCGATTTGAACCGTTAAAATCGGTGGCGCGACTCACACTTTGTACATTCCCTCTACGGCTGAGCTGGGCACAAATTTGCCAGTAGAGAAACCACTTACCCATCTTAACTGGAGTTGGAGATTTCAATTAAAACCATAAGTTTAATTTTTCAAAATTTGATTTTTTTTTTATTTTTTTTTTTTTACTAAAAGTACGTGGCAAATTTTTGGCGCCCAACGTGGGGCCTATTTTTTTTAAATTGGGCATTTTTTTTTTAAATTGGGGCGTAATTTTTTTTTCTTATTGTGTGAAATTATCACTTTTATCTTGTTTTAAAGTTCTTTTTAATTGGTGAGCTGAGTAAGACTGAGTAACTTGGTAACTTTTAGGTATTTACAGCAAATATTTTTATTATTACTATTTTTTTTTATGCTAAAACATATTTCGCATTTTTTGAAATTCCGCTAACACCTAGCGATCTTAAACAACTGTATCGTTACGCTTTCGTTGAAGAGCGCATTATCTGTCGTGCAACTATTCGTGAATTTGTTCTTTCTTTGTATTTTTCTTCTGTTATTGTTATTTGAAGTCCATCATCCCATACAGCGGGGAAAATTATCATATTAATCGTTTTAAATTATCGTTGTTACCGTTGAATTTTTATCGTAATTTTAATAAACCATGGATTATAAAATGGATATTTCTTATCTAAAGAAGGACATGTTATTGTATGAACTCGCGGTGCGTGGAATAACTGCCGAATCAACACAAACAGTGGATCAGTTACGTGCTACCTTGCGACCCATCTTAAAGATGGAAAAAACGGGAACATTCACCGCTCCTCCTTATTCCTTTGCATTCGAAGATGAAATTAAGCAAATTAAAACCTCCCTGGAACAGGCAAAAAAGGCAATGCCGACCGCTGGAAGCGAGGATTCCCAAACGAAGTATCACTCCACACTTTCCAAATTGGTGCACATCTACCAACGGGTAAATCGGATACCGGAGACTGGATTGGACGAGGACGAACGGAAGGAGAGAACGAAGTGGATCATGGAAGCACTAGCAGCCCTGGATACATTGGAATCGGTGAGCAAACAAAATCCGGAATTGAGCCACATCCTGCAAGAACCGGGGGATAACGTCACTTCCACACCCACCGCTTCACACTCAAGGCTACCAACGATGGCATCGTATTCACCGCCAAGAACGAAACCTCATACCATCGATAAGTGGAACCTCAAATTTGACGGAGAAGGGAAAACATCCAATCATAACTTTCTCGAGCGAGTTCAGGAACTGCGAAGGGCTCGCAACATTTCAGAACGACAACTGTTCGACAGTGCCATCGACCTGTTTTCAGGCAAAGCTCTGCATTGGTATCGAGCCAACTCTCATAGGTTCGTCGATTGGACCAGCCTATCAGACCTGCTTCGACGCCATTTCGAGCCACCAGACTATCGAACTCGGTTATTCCGCGAGATGCTTGATAGAACGCAGGATACTTCAGAAAGTATAATCGACTACCTAACCTGCATGCAGATGTTGTTCCGACGTCATGGAGGACTGACGGAAGAAGTCCAGCTGGATTTTATTTCACGAAACCTGTCACCGTTCTATACTACCCAACTTCCTGTGGTGACAACTCTTGAGGAGTTGGAGACCGAATGCCTGAAGCTCGAGACTAAGAAACATCGAGTGGACTCTTACGTTCCACCATCCAGGAGGAAAAACCAGTTTGTTGAGCCTGATTTTGCTTTCGTAGGCAGTACTCCCAGATCATCGGAGCCGACTCCTACGATGGAGGAAATTAACCAAATCGATTCCCCTCGCGCTAGGTCACCAGCTAGAAACGTAGTTTGTTGGAATTGTCAACAAACGGGTCATACAAATCGGAATTGTCCAAATCCGCGGAAAATCCATTTTTATCGCTGCGGAACACAGAACGTAACTATAAGATCTTGTCCCAAGTGTTCTGGTTCGGGAAACGGATCGAGGGAGAACCGTTAGGTCGTGACCTTCTTTCCCATACTACTCCAACGACCAATTCACTAGATATAGCCCGCAAAACATTACTCGACTATGTAATCGCGCACGCTCAAGGTGACCAACGACCTTATTTAAGCATAAATATATCTGGCTACCCTATTTTAGGATTACTCGATTCGGGTGCTAGTCGTACTATCGTCGGACTACCAGGTTATGAAATACTTTTACGATTAGGTTTAAAACTTATGAAACAATCTACTACCTGCACCGTAGCTAATGGTGATTCATGTGCTAGCATCGGTTATATACAAACACCTGTTACACTGATGGATAAGACTCGCATGATCGACATCTTAGTACTACCTCAACTTTCCCACAACCTCATCTTGGGAATAGACTTCTGGCGAGCGATGGAAATCATCCCCGATCTTAAGCAGGATGTCTGGCGATTCTCGGAATCTCCAATCAATGTGATGTAGCTCTAGTCCAAGGGATAGACCATCTTACTCCCGAGGAGAAGAAAAACTTGGAGGAAATCGTCGAACGGAAGATATCTGCGATGGGTACTGGTCTCGGTTGCTGTAAAGTAGCTGAGCATGAAATCATCCTAGAGCCCGGAACCCGACCGATCAAACAGCGCTACTATCCGGTTTCCCCATATAAACAAAAGATCATAGATGATGAAATAACCGAGATGCTAAGACTAGGAGTTATCGAAAGATCTAATAGCCCATGGTCCAGCCCAGTATGCTTGGTTCGCAAAAAAGATGACACCTTTCGGTTTTGCGTCGATTATCGACAAGTAAATGCTGCGACTCGTAAGGACGCCTATCCTATTCCTTACATTTTAACCATTCTTGATAGATTGAGAGACACGCGTTATATTAGCTCAATAGACATAAAATCAGCGTTCTGGCAAGTACCACTAAGTGAGGCATCCCGGGAATATACAGCTTTTACAGTACCTGGGAGAGGTTTGTTCCAGTTCCGTCGAATGCCATTTGGGCTATCGAACGCCCCTGCCACCTGGCAAAGAATTGTGGATACCATCTTAGGCCCAGAACTAGAACCGAACGTTATGGTATGGTTATGGTTATGACATCATCATCATATCTAACTCTTTTGATGATCATCTCAAACTACTGGAAGAAGTATTCGACCGTCTAAGAAGAGCAGGATTAGTAGTCTCGAAGGAAAAGTGCCATTTCTGCAAACCACAACTAAAGTATTTGGGTTACGTCGTGGATGATAAAGGGTTACGTCCAGATCCGGAGAAAGTAGAGGTAATCGTGAATATACCCCCGCCGCGGAATGTCAATGAAGTCCGTCGGTTTGTAGGGACCGCTTCGTGGTATAGACGCTTTGTACCCAATTTTTCCTCTCTTTTGGCCCCTATATTAAAATTGACAAAGAAGAACGCCAGTTGGCATTGGACACGTGATTGTCAGAATTCGTCCAACGCCCTGAAGGAGTGTCTAGTTACAGCTCCTATTTTGACAGCTCCTGATTTCGAGAAAACCTTCTATCTTCATACCGACGCTTCCAACTATGGTCTTGGTGCTGTTCTGTCTCAGCAATTCGAAGAGGGAGAGAAGGTGATCTGCTACCTATCCAGATCCATGTCGAAGCAGGAAATGAAGCTTTCAGTAACGGAGAAGGAGTGCCTGGCTGTTATTTGGGCCGTCGAAAAATTGCGACACTACTTGGATCACGTTAACTTTACAGTAATCACGGATCACGCGTCACTCTTGTGGCTACATCGACTAAAAGACCCTCAGGGCAGGCTTGCACGTTGGCAGTTACGACTCCAACAATTCGATTATAAACTAATACACCGGAAGGGTAAAGACCACATAGTCCCCGACTTCCTTTCTCGAGCTGTGCCAGAACTCATTGATTCGGTAAATTCATCTAATACCTGCTGCACAACCTCCTCGACTACGACGGATAAATGGTATATCTCAATGTTAAGGAAGGTTTAAGATAATCCGAGAAAATATCCATTATGGAGAGTGCATGACAACGTTCTTCTCAAATTGATGAAACCGACCATCCCGAACTTCTCTCCTTCCATGGACAACTGGAAGACGGTGGTACCAAAAGACGAGCGTTTATCCATCCCAAAACGTTGTCACGATATTCCTACTTCAGGACATATGGGAGTATTCAAGACCCTTGGGAAAGTCCGTCAAGGTTATTACTGGCCCAAAATGAGAGCAGACGTGTCTAAGTATGTGAAGACATGTAAATGCTGTGCTCAGAACAAAGTGGAGCAAAAACCACCAGCGGGATTGATGGGAGATCGACCGGAGATTACGGAACCTTTTCAAGCTATTAGTTTGGACTACATCGGACCGCTACCACGTTCAAAACGCGGCTACCAATACATTCTAGTAGTTTCAGACTATTTCAGCAAGTCCGTCTTCTTGTATCCCTGTCGGAAAGCTACTGCGAAGTCACTAGTCGAAACGATGGAAGATTTCTTCTTACTGTACGGAACACCAATGACTGTGACGTGTGACAATGGGGTGCAGATGAAATCGAATGAGTTCCGCAAATTATGCGAGAGATAGAACACCAAGATATTCTTTACCGCCTCCTATAACCCACGAGCTAATCCCACCGAACGCCATAATAGGATAATTAAGACCATGCTGCGAACATATGTTAACCAAGACAATCATAGGACCTGGGATGAACATCTAAACGAAATTGGCTGTGCTATAAGGACATCACCTAGCGAAACTACAGTCCTTACTACCTCATTTTCGGGAAAGAACATAAACTCTATGGGACAGATCTTCGAGCGAAGACATCGATCGCAACACCTACTCTGGATACTTACGTTAAAAGTCGTCAAGATGGATTTGTTAAGTTGTACCAACAAGTAAAACAACGTATTGCGGCAACGAGAACTCATAACGCTAATCGCTATAACTTACGTAGGCGACCGGTATCTTTCAATTGCGGAGATCAGGTGTGGCGTCGGAATAAAGTTCTTTCGGACGCGCTAAAGTATTACAGCGCAAAATTAGCTCCCACTTATGTAGGTCCCTATATCATAAAAAGAAAGTGTGGCTCTTGGTCTTATGAACTACAGGACGAACAGGGTAATCAAAAAGGCGTCTGGCATGTCCAAGACCTCAAACCATTTTGTGATCCAAACTTGGAACCTTAAATAACGATATATTTAGGATTTTTCTTTTTTTCTCTATCTCCTTTTCGCTGAATTATTTTCCCTCATCTTTACTTTTATTATTATTTTCAGTTAATTTCCTATTTCATTTAGTTTGATTTTGTTTACTTTCTTTTTCTTTTCTTTTATTTTGTGTGCCTTGTGGCTGGAGGCCTAAGAATTTCACCACCCGAGGATATTCCAGGCGGAGTGGGTAAGAGTCCCCTAACCTTAACACTTCTGGGTTCAAGTTTCGTTATACCTTGGGTTGTTTTACTGTTATTCCATCTTACCTATCGTCACTTGAATCCAATCTTTTCAACAATCCCATCGTTGATCTCTTTTGTGTGCCTTGTGGCTGGAGGCCTAAGAATTTCACCACCCGAGGATATTCCAGGCGGAGTGGGTAAGAGTCCCCTAACCTTAACACAACTGGATCCAAGTTTCGTGGTTTATTTCGCCTTGCGCTGTAGCGAATGTCTTGTACGTTATCTTATCTTTATTATCTTATCTTTATCGTACCTTTTGTTGTTTCATTTACCTGCTTTCGTGTTAGTCAGTACCGACTTTAGTAGTAACCTCATGGTTTTGGTTTCAATTTTAGTGTATCTATGTCACTTAATTGTGGATTTTTGAGACCCAAACCTCTACTTTCCGACTGGACCATTGAATCCTTTTGCGTTTTGGCTTTTAGTTTGGGTTATTAAGTGTCCAGTGGGAAAAACCTAGTTGTGGGATTTGTAGAGGAATTCTCTGAGTCGGATTAGTAGAAATCATATTACTATCATATCTTATCTTTCGTACTTGGATCCAACTCATTATTTTTTTTTTCAACATGACCATCGTTGACTTTAATACTTTAGGATTCAGTTTTGTCGTAACTTTTCTTACCTTATCTTGTCTTATCTTCCGTACACTGAATCCTCTTCCGTTATTCGTTTTCTTCGTTACTAATACCTTTATTTCTCTTTTCTTTTTTTCACTCTCTCTGTATCTAATCCCAACTTTTTTTTTTCTTCCATCTCCATCTCTTTCAATATCAGGTAAATATATTTACTCCTTTCTCTTTCTTCTCTTTGGTCCTTAATTGCTAGTTGTACTGGTTGTCCCGAGGTTGACTGGAGCCAGATGCCTTTTGGTTTTTTTTTTGGTGTATTGTTCAACGTTAGGTGTTGGGTTTAGTTCATTCTTGCTTTTATTTTTGTATTTAGGATGTACCCTTCAGGTACACTTCCAAATTGTCACCGGATCCTTCTGATTCGTTTTAGTCTGGTGTGGGCTTTATCACACTGGGTCCCTTCAGGTCCCGGGCTTCGGCTCGAAATCTGTGAAGGTACGTTTGGTTCTGCGACCTTCCTTTTAATTTTATGTTTCTTTTACTTTTGTTGAGTCTTATATGAAGGTATGTATGGTAGTTTCTAGCGTGTGCTTATTTCCGAATTACTCTTAGTGATCACACGAATCTGTAAGTCATCGTCGAAAATCTTACGAGTAAGCTTTTCTCCTTTCTAAGAGAGGGGGATGTTGTCACGTGCAGAAATCGGCGTCAATATATTTAAAAGTTAAGTTAATGTTTCGGCTCGACTGTTAGCCTCCAAACGGGTTCTGATCCGTGTGGTGGGAATCTTATTGACTTGACCCGTGGGGAGAGTAGAGAATTTGATTGTCAGGTCGAAAACATATCGGGTTTTTACTGTTTAAACTAACACACTAATAGCTAAAATTTTAAATTAAGTAAATAAGTGCATCGATTCCTTTTGATATTAATAATACATTTAGTTTAATGAATTCGATTTAATTTTAACATCATTTCGTAAATCAATTTAACATCTAGCAAAGTCATTTTTGGCACAACAGAACACACCAGTTCCCCTTCTTACTCCCAAATGTCATTGCGAGAAACATATGCGTAAATTTCCGGATTCTAGACCCTTCTTTTCGATTTGAACAGTTGAACGAACAATTTCAGTGCTATTATCGAATTAAGTGACGCCATTTTGTGAAGTTGAAGGTTCTTTTGGCAATATTCAAGCCATCCGTATGGGTTTTTGAACTTCACTTCAATATATTTTATCTAAGCCTCATTTTTGGTTATTCCTTTGTGGTATTTTTGAGTAGGCGTATAGATAAATCCATATTTTTGGGATTTGATTAAATGGTGCTTCCTTCGTGTGATTGCTAAGAGAGTTCGTTTCGAAGAAGCGTGGACATCCGATTTAAGATCACGAAATTTACCACCGGGTGTTAGCGAATTAACATCGCAGTTGGGCTGCTTAACCCCTAATCCGATTATAAAAGGGGTTTTTGGTCCTGGCTGAAATATTTTTGGTCCTGGCTGAAATATTTTTGGTCCTGGCTGAACTTTATTTTGGACCTGGCGAGTGAAAATTATTTTTGGTATTGGCTAATAAATTGTGACATCAGCTCACTACTGAGGAGTCAACATCGAGCCTCACCATCCACCGAGCAGCAGGCTATTAACGAAAGCCACACTACAGATCTGCGGATATACAGATAAGCAAAAAAAAACCTAATTTTAAGTTAAGGCATTGTAAAGAGTTGGCCTAACCTTTTTTTTTAATATTGTTTATTTCATAGGTTTTATTAATTTTGAATCTTTATAATTGCGCTGGGTGATCACTCAAACTGCCAAGTTCTTAGCATTATTTGTTGATATTTAGGTATTATTATTAACTTTCTTGTTGGATTATATTTTTATATATATTGTAACTTCACTGTTGGGTTTATTTTACGTTAATATAATTGATAGATCTAACTTTGTGTCTTACTCAGATCATTATTTATGTACCTAAGATCAGAGAAACAACCACTAGCAGGAAAACAAAGAGAAAAGAAAATTTCTTAACCGTTTGTTAGCTTAAGAAACAAATGGTACTGTAACTTCAAAAATTTTTTTTTGTCTATCTTTTTCGTATCTTTAACAAACTTAAATTAAAAAAATCTCTTTAATACAGCACTATGTCAACATCTTTTTTTTTTTCGACACTTTTTTTCTTCGTTCCTAGCTATGGTTTCGTATTTTTTCGAAAGGAAAATATTATTTTTCTACTTTCTACCGTATTTTATCTAAAGGAAAATATTCTTTATTTTTCTATTCTTTACCATATTTTATCTAAAGAAAAATTTTCTTATTTTTCTACTTTCTACCGCATTTTTTCTAAAGTAGAATATTTTTCATTTCTCTAGTTTTTTCTGTGTCCTATCTTAGGGGAAATACGTCTCGTTAAACTTTTTCTTACCGTTCATCTATCTTTATCTATCCACTTAACCAATGTTTCTCTGTATGGCTATAAAAGTGGAATCCACATGACAAATATCTCTGTATTGTCCCAGCGTGGAAAATTTGTTTTTACTTGAACTGTCGTACCGTTGTATTTTTTTATAAGAGAAAATACATTTCACTTAACTACCGTTTATCTACCGTTCAAGTTGTACGAAATTCTCATTAAAATTCGTACAATAGCGGGTCCGTCCACCCCTGGAAAATAACTTCGGCGCGACCGTTATACACTTGTGAGGTTAAGCTCTCTGTTTCGCGCTAAAAACGTTTTTTCTACACGCTAAAAGTTAGTAGTGATCCTATTTTCTTATAGTAAAGATGCATCTATAGCTGTTCTTAAAATGCAGCATTTTCTCCTCTACTTAATTGTTAATTGTTAAGTTACTATAGTGCCATATGGTATGGAAACTTATTGTAAGTAAATTTAATTATTATTAAAAGGAAAACCATCAAGTTTTATACTGGTTTGTCTTGAAATCAGAATTTTTTTATGTTGCAAGGTTGCCGCGCGTTAAATGATGCCGGAGAACTTTTATAGCTAAATCCAAGATTCATGGTATTTTGATATCTATTTTTTGTCACTTATTTATGTATTTGTTTCACTATATTTCGTTGCTATTTTATGACAATTACCTATTAAATTTATATTTGTGTAAAACTGTTACGTGAATGCTGTGATTTTAAAGCTAAGTGCGGTTTTAGCTTTAAATGTAAATATTGTAAACTATATATTTATATAAACATTATTTCGTGTGTAACTTTGGACTTTTCTACTAACCATGAACTATTGTTATACCGGCGGTATTTTTCATATTGAAATGTCTTTTTCTTATACTCTAATTTCTGAGTTCGTCTAACCATTCTAGCAAAGTGTTTTTTCATCCAACAGTAGAGTTTGGGGCGATCTGGATACTCCCCACCACTTTCCCAGCACCTCTTTCGCCAGCCCAGACAGCTCCCAGCCGGCATATCCCCTCCACTACACCCTCGACTTACAGCAGGATGCCAACTTCAGGTCGGTAAGTTAGGGATCTTCACCTTAGCCAAGACGCAAACCTTTGTGACGTCATCGTACCAATAGCCTTGCCAACTTCAGGTCGTTTTCAAATAATAACAACTTTTAGGGGAATAAAAATGGCGAAGATAATTGACATAATATTTTAAAAAATTCTATAATTACCTTAAGACACTATAAGTCCCCAACCCTTGTACCCTTCTCAATAATATTAAAAAAGCTTATTGCAGTAAATCGTTCAGTAAGCGTTAAGAATTAAATTGTAAAAATATATTCGTTATCAGAAGGTATATTTTCAAAGTTTGTGCGCTATATCACCAGTAAATAGAGTCGAAAAACATATAAAACGCACTCTGAGATAAGCGTTTATATAAAACATTTTACTTTTTATAATAAATTTTCTATACTTTTTAACGTAATTAGGTCACGTGACATGTAAAAATTTGAAAGAACAATATCAGTTTTACGAGATTTATGAGCAGATTATTTTAAAAGAATTAAAAATTGTAAAAAAAATTATGATTACCTGATGATGCGCCAACTTCAGACTGGACTTGGATCGTCGTTAACTTCATAACCGTCGAAATATAATACTGACTCACCAGGTTCAGTTGGATTTCTTAATATTTGGTAATAGGAGTAGGATATTTGCTCATCTTAGTTAATTATCCAGCAAAGACCACGTGGAGCTGTGAGCAACCTTTGCCTGGAGAGGATAGGTAAGTAGGAAGAATAGGGAAGGTCAAATAGCGGTGGTTCTTTAATAGGCAACAATGTCCTCTGATCATGCTCATAAGAACATACTGAAAACGCTATACGCTTAATAGGTTACTGCGAACTTTGTAGATACGTCTTACCGAAACCCCAAGTTTATAGTACTTCTCCCTTCGTAAAAGTAACTAGCGCGTATCAGTGCAGGAAAAAGTCGACCACCCTTTTTATACCCGAGGGTACCTCCGATATCTTCTTACTAAATAATTTATAACCTTTAAAGGTCCCTCGAAATTTAAAGCACTACTCAGGAGGCTCGAGGTATGTAAGTAAGATATCTAGACATGGATGATAAGAAACGTCAGCAGCTCATTAGTAATACTTTACAAGAGGCCATAGGTGGTTCTTTAATAGCCGACAGGCGACAATTTTCCCTAATCATGTTTTATTTTAAACATACAAAAATACTATACGTACTTAACTCAATAAGTAACAACTCGTTTTGTAAACGAGAATTACCGACACCCTGAGTTTACAGTACTTCTCCCACAGTGTGGTACCTGTCGTATTTCTGTGCGGAAAAAGTCGACCACCCTTTTTATACCCGAGTGTACCTCCGATATCTTCTTTCTAAATAATTTATAACCTTTAAAGGTCCCTCGAAATTCACAGGCCCTACTCAGGAGGCTCGAGGTAAGTTAGTAAGATATACGTTACATTTATCAAAAAAAAACGGTGCTTTTGTTTATCACATTTGGCATGATGATCTGGGAAATCTGTATGCTGCCACATCAGTCCTAAAACAAAGAAAAAATATTAATTATACAAAAATTGTAACCCTAACCAGTTGATGTTTAGAAGAGACCTTTGCTGTTAATCGTTAAATATATTCTCAAAACTTATACAATAATATAAAATTATTATATCTAAAAACTACATATAGAAATGGTATAGATCCTTTAAATTGATAACTGACCACAAAAGACGAAATTAACTAAAAATAATATCGAAATACAAAATAATATTTTAATAACACATAAGATTCTTTAGATTAACCAATTTTAATATCTAAAATCTAAATCAAATAACTAAAAAGTTACAAAGTTTTTTTTTTGAATTAACCCCAAATAGTAGGTTTCAAAAGATACTTCTATGAATAATACTTTCAAACTAAAGAATTTATGTAGGTATATGACAATTTTAAATGGTTAATATATGTATTTCTGTCATGTTTTTATATTAGTCTAATTTTATCTTTTTCTATAAATCTACCCGCATCACAGCAGACATATGACTTTTTGTACTTTTTAATACTTAAATCGATACTACAAACCCCCATAATATTAAAAAAATCAATATTTTTTGGCCAAATTCAAAAAGGAATGACAATACTAATGGCTTTAGTGATACAATAAATATATTTCTACTCTTTAAACTTTCACACTATAATATAAAATCCACCTGCATCACGCTAGGGGTAAAACTTTTTAAAAATTTTAATGTCTAAACCAATAACCAAAAGCCCTATTTTTCCAAAAATGAAAATATATTTTAGATCAACCCTTAACAAAATGTTTCAAAAGACAGTTCTTTGTATTATATTTTTAAGTTAAAAATTGCATATAACAATTTTAAATGGTAAATTTATGTCAAGTTTTCTTTTTTTTTCTACAAATTCACCGACATCACAGCAGGGATAAAACTTTATTTTTATTTTTTTTTTAAATCATTACCTTAAACCCTTAATATTGTTAAAAAAAATTATTTTTTTATGTTTAAATTCGCAAATGGCTCTAATGATTACTTACTAGTAATATTTCTACTCTTCAAATCTTTATACAATATAAATATCCCACCACAAACATTTTCATGTAAAATGTTGCCAAGACGAGCCCATATGACTCGCACTGTCAAAAAGTTATCAGATCTCATGTAGAGCCAAGCTTCTAACACTTTACGCCCTAACTCTACAAGGCCTAACTTCACAAACTCTACACCTTAGTCAAAATATGTGGCTTGGCCATTTCGCTACATTCACATCGGCGTAAGGTGAGAAATCAATTCACTGTTCATTACTTTTGTGTTATACAATAGTTCTTGTAGTAACGAACGGCCAAGCCACATATTTTGACTAAGGTGTAGAGTTTGTGAAGTTAGGCCTTGTAGAGTTAGGGCGTGTAGTGTTAGAAGCTTGGCTCTACATGAGATCTGATAACTTTTTGACAGTGCGAGTCATATGGGCTCGTCTTGGCAACATTTTACATGAAAATGTCTTTGGTGGGATTTCATTTCTTTTTGTAAGACAAGACAATCGACAATCGACGCGCTCGCTGTCAAGGACAATTTTTTTTTATTTTTAGCTACTGTGTGGACGTAAGAGGCAGGAGACGTTCGCACACTTCTATTCATTCATATTTATATGATCTGATCTGAAGTATATGTCTCTCAATATATGTCGATATGTCTCAATATATGTCGATTAACTTTTTTTTTTAACAAGGAGTACCTATACATATATATATATATATATATATATATCTGGGGGCACCAAGTTTTAGAGTTTTAGATTAGATTATTAGATTAGACCTCTAGCGTCATCAAAATTTAATTTAAAATTACAGGTCTCATACAAAATCCCATCCTCCAGTTTAAGGGGTTGGGGGATGAAAGTGACAAGTTTTATAATTTTTTTGTTGTTTGTGTGCTAATACTAGCTTACATACAAAATTTCAGCTTTCTAGGACATTAGAAAATACCTTAATAATTTTGATGATCATCAGTGAGTCAGTGACGAAATCAGCGTTTTTTAGATATAAATAAAATCTGAAGTATGAAAGCTAATGTAATTAAAACTTAATATGTTCAATAAGTCCGCTATTGACAATATATCCGAAAATTTTGTTAATCCAAACCCAAGTTATGAGGGTTCAAAAAAACGACGAAGCGCTTCGAGAAAAGGTAGGTAGTACCCGTGCGCTTCGCTTGGCTCGTCTTGGCGGGGGCACTACCGTGCCCCCAGATACTCACATCACAACAGGAGGTCTAACATTAAAAATTACTAACAACTAATAAATACTTTGAATTTTTAGTATATATTTAAGATCCATAATACAAAGTCCAAATAAAAAAAAGTAATATATTTTAATTCTTTCATATTAAAAAAAAAAAAAAAAAATGTAATCAAAAATTATTCAACTTACCAAGGTGAGAGAGCTCAGAACACCGCAAAATAACACCACATACTAAAGTAAAATTTTATTTCATAGTTTAATTATAATTATTTAAAATTCAAGTCTGGACAAGTTAAAAGTGACGTCACCTTAATTAGATTTTCGCGTAAACCGTAAACTCTTATCAACTAATTTTATTGAAAAACACGTATTTTTTAAACGTTATCATATCAAAAGTTATATAATTATCAGTGACATATAATAAACGATATTCACTATATTAAAAATAAAAATAAAAAATACGAGTTATATTTATTTGAACTTGTTTAAAAAATTTCTTATACGAACTAGCGAAGAGATATTTTGAAGTAAATTATTGTAAAATTAGGTACATATCTAAAATTGCAATATTTAGATAAGCCTCTGATTTAGGTTGAAAAGGAATTTGCGTTTTCATCAACTTTGTGGATATACACCGGCGGTATCGAAAGTAAGTGTCTCTTGTAGATTATTGTTATAATTTTATGTTATTATTCTGGATGATGCAATACTTTTTAAAATTACGCAATTAAGAATAAGAGATGCTGAACAGATCACTCTTTTTAGGTTTTCGAAAAGGTCACGTGACATGTAAAATTACGGTGAAAATTGAGAGAAATTATTGATTTAAAACTATTTATCAGTCGTTTGATTATTTACCAATTTAAGTTTACCTAATAAGACGGTCGTTAACTAGTCGTAAGACTTTTCCTTATCACCGTACCCCATCTCTCGATCCAAACTACTGCTGACTACAACAACTACTTACCCCCAAGGTCACGCGCTTTGATTTATTTTTAGTTTTAGAATATTTTATTGTGCCTATCAGCTGTTTTAAATTGCTTTGTAAATATATCAGAAGGTATAAAAATAAATGTTTTATGCTCACCTGTTTAATTTTCAAACACTTACAATAAAAATAATAACAACTTAACTTTTACCACACCAGATAAATGTGTTGTCACTGAGAAATAAAAACCGCGATTTTAACGATAATAGATAATCAGTCTATGTGATAATTGGTATACAAAAACCAGGACTACCGTCATGTTACCAGATACACAGTTGAACGTCATTTAAATTAAATTGAAATTTTCTGCGCTTCTTTATCAATCTAATTCATCACTCGATCCAAACGACAGCAGGTCCCAAGGTCACGCGCTTTGATTTATTTTCTAGTTTTTAAATATAAATGACCGTAGAATAAAATAATAAACTTCTTATAACTTCATAGCCCTCGAATTATAATAATGACTCACCAGGTTCGCTTGAAATTGTTAAAACGAAGTATGTTCCGGTAGTTGTGTTAATTCAAAGAAATGTTTTATTTCCATAATGATTTAAAATAAGGCAAAAAATCTATAATTACCTTAAGACACTTTAAGTACCGCTTTAAACCCTTGTAACCTTCACAATAATATTAAAAATCTTATTGCAGTAAAACGTTCAGTAAACGTTAAGAATTAAATTGTAAAAATATATTCGTTATCGGCAGGTATATTTTCAAAGTTTGTGCGTTATATCACCCGGCCATAGAGTCGAAAAAGCATATAAACCGCATTCGGCAACAAGCGTTTAAATAAAAAATTTCGCTTTTACTTTTTATAATACCTGTATAATAAACTTCTTATGGATGATGCAATACTTTTCAGAAGGTCACGTGACATGTATACTCTCTGATAAGGAATCTCTGATAAGGGAAAAGGGTGTAAGAAAATGCTGTTTGAGAAAAATCGGGGGTATTTATTTTCAATTTTTTATAAAATTAGCTGACTTATGTGTATAAAACATTAGTCATTTTACGAAATCCCTGTTGTAAATTATCTATATTTTCGAGTTAAGGTTTACACGCTATCTTGCTGTGACAAAAATCTACAAGCTAGTTTATTTAAAATAATAATAGTATTTAATTTTATAATTAATTTTTCGAAAAGCGATGATAATTTTTTCAGAAAATGATAAAATTTAGGGCGTTGGCCCGTTTCAGGAACAGTTCGATAAAATCTCTGCGAAATTAACAAGAATAGGAAATTACGTCATCGCTGCTTTTAGATAAAGATAATGAACATTCCTTTGGGTTATGTAGATAATAAAAAAGGTAAATTCTTTTTTATTTTTATTTGCTAAAAATATATAAAACAACATATTTATTATTGATAGTTGGTTTAGTGAGATTAACTTAGATTCTCTAGATTTTCGTAGTAAAGTATTTAATTAGACAATAATCTCTAGATAGCGCAATTCGTCTGCAATTAATTCTGCTTCTTTTCCATTTAAGGCATTGTTTTTTGATAAAATTTTAAGTCCTTCTACAAGAAAGTTTGGGTCGTCATGTTCGTTATAGAGGGCCCATATTTCATCCAGTATCTGCTTGTCTACCACGCCCTTTGTGTCACTTGTGGAGAAATCAGTACGATTTTGCTTTGGCTGTATGTCTTGAACCTTATGTCTTCTTTTACACTGAGATTGCTTGTCTGATATATCTTGGGTACGTGTTTGACTATTCTCGGATATATTTTTTTTTTTTAAAGAGGGCCAGGCTTAGGAGTAGTCCATGGGATTGCATCGCAGCTAGTACAGCTTATTGTGCACCCTCATTCACAGGTTCTCATTCTCCGTCAAATCCCAGGTTCTTAATGAACCAAGAGATCCTTTTGACTATGGTTGCCCGTTCTTCCCTTTGATCTCCAGTCGGTAGGAATATCACGTGGAAGGCTGTTTCCTCCTCCTCACCGCATTTTCTACATAGGAGGTTTTCAACTTGAATTCCCATCTTATGTAGATGTCCGCGGAATACCCAGTGGCCGCTGATGAAGCCAACCACTTTCCGCAGGGTCTTCCTCCTCAGCCCAAGGGCATCTGCCGCTATAGCACCAGTAGGTGTCTGCAGCATTCTCTTTGACTGTATTTTACCTTCTGTTCTTTCCCAGCTCTTTCGATGTTCTATGCCCATCCACTGGCGAACAGCTCTTCGTGCTGTGTTGTAAGCAATACCACACGTCGGCTCTGGGCCAATGAGCGGGCTTTCAGCTCCTTTGTTTGCCCACTTGTCTTCTTTCCTGTACGTCTTGGTCAGGTGTTTTATCAATTCCGTGTAGGGTCTGTGACATTTTTCTGATTTTATCTAGGTACATTGGTTTAATATTTTTTTCGTATTTTGACGAATGAGATTGATGACGTAGTCGACCTTGTCCATCCTTGTGGACGCCTGATATGTCTAAAATAGCTTTGTAGATTTTTTGATCGGCAAGCGTATATTGTGTTGGTTGCTTTGAAAACAGCAGGTCATAGACACCTTGCGTAGTTTTAAACTTGTGTGAGTCCATCTGAATGATATCTCTACCAAACTCAATTGTTTTATTTCCAAGCGACCATTCTCCCGTAGGCCAGTTGAACTTTGGCCCGTATATTTGATCTGTATTTCCTAAATCGTGAATATATTTTTCAAGCTTAATGATGTTATTGTCATACGTTGTTTGAGTATGTTCCTCCTCTGTTGATTGATTGGACAGTGAGTCATTTTCGTTGAGTTCTGTTTTAGGGACTTTTTCGTTTACATATTTGGCTATTTCTTTTAAAGGTGTTAGGTTAGGTTAGGTTAGGTTTATGGTGAGTGGGTCTATAAAGCCCTCCACTGCGACTCGCAAGAGTATATTGTGGCTCACACCTATTCAGATTTCACCAAACAAATTCAGCTTCTTAACAAAGCCGATTAGCTTATTTGGTGAATGATTTTTTAGGTCCGAGGGCGAGAGAGCATCCCTGCCAAACATCAGATACCTGATTCGAGCCGCGGCGGGGCAGGCACAAATTATATGCTCTGCTGTTTCATCATCTTCCAGACAAAGACGACAGGTCGGATCTTCCGACAGTCCAAGTTTTAGCATATGATGATTCAGATGACAGTGGCCTGTTAAAAGGCCTGTTAGACAGCGTAGGTCATGCCTGCTATAGTCTAACATTTGTTTGGAGACATTCTTCGAAGGATGTATGAAAGCCTTTGAATGAACCAATCCTGGTAAATTATGCCAGAAGTCTAATGCTCTTCTTGCCGTCCAGGTATTCAGTGTTTGTTTGGCAAAACTTATTGCGATGCCAATTGTAGTTTCTGGTCCGATAGAAACACGTGCGGCACCCTCCCTTGCAAGAGAGTCTGCCTTCTCGTTTCCTTCCATGCCAGAATGGCCAGGGATCCAGACCAGCAATACTTTATTGAGTTCTCCTATTGAGGAGAGTCTTTTTTGGCAGTCTAGTACCAATTTCGACGTTACACGGTTAGAGCTAAGTGCTTTCAAAGCCGCTTGGCTGTCCGAGAAAATTTTTATTGTTCTATGTATGAGATTGGCCTGCTCCAATCTCACCACACATGAAACAATGGCGTAAATTTCCGCCTGAAATACGGTTGCATAGGATCCTAGGATCCTAGAGCGGTTGAGATTTCTGTCCTAGGTCTTAAAGGTGTAGTTATTGGTTTAAACGTTGATTCTAGTAGTTCTGTTTCATCAGCTTGCATTTTTTTGAGAGCTTTATACTTTTCACTCACAATCGCTGCGAGTTTGTTTACTTGAACCGCTTGGCTTAAAGGCATGTTAACAAATGAATTCTCGACTTTGACTTCTTGATTTTTACCTTTGTTATGTACGTTTCTGGTAACCTCTGTTATTCTATTTTTTGCTGCCCTGACGCTCTGTGCTACACACTGCTACGCTCTGGTCTGATGCTATGTTGTCCACTGCTATGCTCTGCTACACACTGCTACGCTCTGCTATGATGCTATGTTGTCCACTGCTATGCTCTGCTACACACTGCTACGCTCTGCTCTGATGCTATGTTGTCCACTGCTATGCTCTGCTACACACTGCTACGCTCTGCTCTGATGCTATGTTGTCCACTGCTATGATCTGCTACACACTGCTACGCTCTGCTCTGATGCTATGTTGTCCACTGCTACGCCCTCTGCTACACACTGCTACGCTCTGCTCTGATGCTATGTTGTCCACTGCTTAGCTCTCTGATACACACTGGTACGTTCTGCTCTGATGCTATGTTGTCCACTGCTATGCTCTGCTACAAACTGCTACGCTCTGTTCTGATGCTATGTTGTCCACTGCTACGCTCTGCTACACACTGCTACGCTCTGCTTTGATGCTCTGTTGTCCACTGCTACGCTCTCTGCTACACACTGCTGCGCTCTGCTCTGATGCTATGTTGTGCACTGCTACGCTCTCTGCTACACACTGCTACGCTATGCTCTGATGCTATGTTGTCCACTGCTACGCTCTGCTACACACTGCTACGCTCTGCTCTGATGCTATGTTGTCCACTGCTACGCTCTGCTACACACTGCTATGCGCGATCATCGCCCAGCATCTCACCATCAACGCACATCCTAAAACTCCAACATCACTGCGCGATTTTTTTTTCATCTTACCTCTTCATTTTAGACCCAAAGAAAAAGCTCATCATCTGAGAACCATAAAAAAACTAATCATTTTCTACACCTCTTGAATCTCGTCAAAAGCTAATCATGTTCTAGATCACCTTAGCCCCCTCAAAAGCTAATTAGCTTTTGACGAGATTCAAGAGGTGTAGAAAATGATGTAGTTTTTTAATGGTTCTCAGATGATTAGCAAGGTGTCTATGACCTGCTGTTTTCAAAGCAACCAACACAATATACGCTTGCCGATCAAAAAATCTACAAAGCTCTTTTAGACATATCAGGCGTCCACAAGGATGGACAAGGTCGACTACGTCATCAATCTCATTTGTCAAAATACGAAAAAAATATTAAACCAATGTACCTAGATAAAATCAGAAAAATGTCACAGACCCTACACGGAATTGATAAAACACATGACCAAGACGTACAGGAAAGAAGACAAGTGGGCAAACAAAGGAGCTGAAAGCCCGCTCATTGGCCCAGAGCCGACGTGTGGTATTGCTTACAACACAGCACGAAGAGCTGTTCGCCAGTGGATGGGCATAGAACATCGAAAGAGCTGGGAAAGAACAGAAGGTAAAATACAGTCAAAGAGAATGCTGCAGACACCTACTGGTACTATAGCGGCAGATGCCCTTGGGCTGAGGAGAAAGACCCTGCGGAAAGTGGTTGGCTTCATCAGCGGCCACTGGGTATTCCGCGGACATCTACATAAGATGGGAATTCAAGTTGAAAACCTCCTATGTAGAAAATGCGGTGAGGAGGAGGAAACAGCCTTCCACGTGATATTCATGTGCCCAGCCCTGCAAGGTCTGCGTGTGAGATCCCTTGGCCTACCGACTGGAGATCAAAGGGAAGAACGGGCAACCATAGTCAAAAGGATCTCTTGGTTCATTAAGAACCTGGGATTTGACGGAGAATGAGAACCTGTGAATGAGGGTGCACAATAAGCTGTACTAGCTGCGATGCAATCCCATGGACTACCCCTAAGCCTGGCCCTCTTTAAAAAAAAAAAATATATATATCCGAGAATAGTCAAACACGTACCCAAGATATATCAGACAAGCAATCTCAGTGTAAAAGAAGACATAAGGTTCAAGACATACAGCCAAAGCAAAATCGTACTGATTTCTCCACAAGTGACACAAAGGGCGCGGTAGACAAGCAGATACTGGATGAAATATGGGCCCTCTATAACGAACATGACGAACCAAACTTTCTTGTAGAAGGACTTAAAATTTTATCAAAAAACAATGCCTTAAATGGAAAAGAAGCAGAATTAATTGCAGACAAATTGCGCTATCTAGAGATTATTGTCTAATTAAATACTTTACTACGAAAATCTAGAGAATCTAAGTTTATCTCACTAAACCAACTATCAATAATAAATATGTTGTTTTATATATTTTTAGCAAATAAAAATAAAAAGAATTTACCTTTTTTATTATCTACATAACCCAAAGGATTGCTCATTATCTTTATCTAAAAGCAGCGATGACGTAATTTTCTATTCTTGTTAATTTCGCAGAGATTTTACCAAACTGTTCCTGAAACGGGCCAACGCCCTAAATTTTATCATTTTCTGAAAAAATTATCATCGCTTTTCGAAAAATTAATTATAAAATTAAATACTTTTATTATTTTAAATAAACTAGCTTGTAAATTTTTATCACAGCATGATAGCGTGTAAACCTCAACTCGAAAATATAGATAATTTACAAACGGGATTTCGTAAAATGACTAATTGTAGTGTTTTATACACATAAGTCAGCTAATTTTATGAAAAATTGAAAAAAAATACCCCCGATTTTTCTCAAACAGCATTTTCTTACACCCTTTTTCCTTATCAGACAGTATACATGTCACGTGATCTTCTTAAAAGTATTGCATCATCCATAAGAAGTTTATTATACGGGTATTATAAAAAGTAAAAGCAAAATTTTTTATATAAACGCTTATTGCCTAATGCGGTTTATATGTTTTATTTACTCCTTTGAAAGTAAATGACATTTATACTCATTGTCACCATGCAGGGTAAGTAAGCTATAACGCACAGTTGTGCGTAATAAAACTTCATGTTGGAATGACGTTTCATTACGCACAACTGTGCGTTATAGCTTACTTACCCTTCATGGTGACAATGAGTATAAATGACATTTACTGTCAAACGAGTAGATAACTGTACAGTACGTACATCATATATTTTTTTAGAGATGTCAATTATTTAAAATTAAAATTAAAATATTGAGTCGTAGATAAAGCATAGTACGTAACTCGAGTGGTAAGAGGTATTACGTACTCCTGTAATTACGCACTCGCCGCTACGCGGCTTCGTGCGTAACTTTTCCACTCGTACGTAATGTCCTACTTACCACTCTTGATACGTAATATACTATTTTCGACTCTATTGCCTCGTAATATAACGCACAAACTTTGAAAATATACCTGCTGATAACGAATATATTTTTACAATTTAATTCTTAACGTTTACTGAACGTTTTACTGCAATAAGATTTTTAATATTACTGTGATAGACCGTCAGCCCATGGTATAAAAAATCGAACGATCCTTGACCGTATGCCCTTTGAAGATTCGACTAGAATATATGTGCCAATTATGTTAAATTTGAAATGAAACTTGCATCCTGGTTCTATAGTTGCAAAATTCCGGAAAATGTTGAAACAAAATTATGATAAATTTTAACAAAAGTTGACCGTATGCCGAGGTAATGAGAAGAAAGTTAACGAAAAAATAATCCAGCGAAAAAAGGTCGGCATACGTGTAGGGTGGTCCCAAAGGGATGTAATAAACCCTTGAAATTGTAGACAATTGTTATACCTTCTTTATGATAGCTGACCGTATGCCCCTAAGAGATTTTTATTATTTATGACGTACCATATACTTATACCTAACGGCATACCGATTGGCTGGTTCCAAGTGGTTCTTAAACTCTAAAACATGTGTCGAAAATTTTTTATTCTATTTTATGACTTAACCGTAAAAAATCTTCTTAAAATTGAAGTTTACATTATAAAATGACTACTTGCAAAAAGGCATACGGTTATGGTAGTTCCTTACCTCAGAATGTATATGAAAGTTGTAAAAATTTGAAATGATTTTTCTATGATTACTGACCGTATGCCATTAAGTTTATCATTAGACAATACTAAAATCTAATGTATAATGAAAGGGCATACGATTACCGTGGTTCCTAACCTCAAAAATTAAAATTGAAGTTGAATATTAATTTTCGACGATCGCTGACCGTATGCCATTATGTATATCATTAAATAATTAAAAAATTAAATACCCTGTCAAAGGGCATACGGTTTTAGTGGTTCGTTACCTCACCAATTCGAATATTATTTGCGCAGAATCGATGATCACCTGGTCGAAGCTTGGTTGCGTCTAAAGCCGGCTACTCACTACGCGGGACTTGACAAGTACTTGACATATTTCAAGTAGTGTGTACGAAACTATCATGAAACTTGGCGTGCTACTTGTACTTGTCGTCCGCAGTCGGTAAATTAAGCAATGTCAAAGGCAACAAGTAGCAAGTCAAGTAGCAGCGCTACACTACTCAATAAGTTTGGGTAAGTAAAACTAGTAAATAGTGAATGTTATTTAGTTCTCAAATATCAAGTGGTCCATTGAAGTGACTATAAAATTTTTAAATTTATATGAAAACGAAAGTATTATTTGGGACCCCGGTCACAAACTACATAAAAATCGAAATGAAGTTTATGACTCATGGAAGAGAATACAATCTCAGTTTTCTTTAAAAGTATCTGTGACAGACTTAAAGAAAAAAAAAAGTCGTTAATGGCAACGTTCAGAAATTGTCTCAGCAAAATTAAGGCAAGTGAGAAGAGTGACTCATTACCTCGGCATACGGTCAACTTTGGTTAAAATTTATCATAATTTTGTTTCAACATTTTCCGGAATTTTGCAACTATAGAACCAGGATGCAAGTTTCATTTCAAATTTAACATAATTGGCACATATATTCTAGTCGAATCTTCAAAGGGCATACGGTCAAGGATCGTTCAATTTTTTATACCATGGGCTGACGGTCTATGAAGGTTACAAGGGTTTAAAGCGGTACTTATAGTGTCTTAAGGTAATCATAGATTTTTTGCCTTATTTTAAATCATTATGGAAATAAAACATTTCTTTGAATTAACACAACTACCGGAACATACTTCGTTTTAAGAATTTCAAGCGAACCTGGTGAGTCATTATTATAATTCGAGGGCTATAAAGTTAAAAGAAGTGTATTATTTTATTCTACGGTAATTTATATTTAAAAACTAGAAAATAAATAAAAGTGCGTGACCTTGGGACCTGCTGTCGTTTGGATCGAGTGATGAATTAGGTTGATAAAGAAGCGCAGAAAATTTCAATTTATTTTAAATGACGTTCAACTGTGTGTCTGGTAAATATGACGGTAGTCCTGGTTTTTGTATACCAATTATCACATAGACTAATTATCTGTTATCGTTAAAATCGCGGTTTTTATTCCTCAGTGACAACACATTTATCTGGTGTGGTAAAAGTTAAGTTGTTATTATATTTATTGTAAGTGTTTGAAAATTAAACAGGTGAACATAAAACATTTATTTTTATACCTTCTGATATATTTACAAAGCAATGTAAAACAGCTGATAGGCACAATAAAATATTCCAAAACTAAAAATAAATCAAAGCGCGAGTTATATGACTCAAGTTGCTAAGTGGACAATATATATTCTGCTTACATATATAATTTACCTTTTTAATAAAATTAATAATTACTGTATTCTAGTGTGAAATCTCGAAGTGTTAAGATCAAAATTTAATTAAATGTTTTGTATGTTAAAAATAAAATTGTTTTTTAATTTCGAGTAAAAGTTATTTAACTGGCGCAGTCAGTAGGATATATCGCAGTAATTTACGAAAAGCCACGGCATCGGGACCGATTTTCATAAATTTCGTGAGTTTCAACTCTTTGGCGGTAGGACCTACACAACCACTTCAGAAACAGATTTTAAAAAACTAGGATCACCTGGAATAGAAAGGAATAATTCTATACGTGTAAGTACCGAGTATTCCTTATTTCCTAAATTTTTATTCCTATACTTATGTACATTCAATAATAATTAACATATACTTAGATATACAAATAATAAAAAAAAAATATTTTTTATGACTAGTGAAACTGAAGTTGAGAATTTACTAGTAGATTTTAATAAAAAAATAAATTTAAAAGAAATGCCTGAAGTTAATATGCAAATGCTTAAATTACATATTAATATGATCCCATTTTACAATGGAGATCAAGATTATTTAACAAAATTCATTAATAGCTGCGATTTTGTTGTTAATAGTTACGCAACCGTAGCTGATTAAGCTATTCAAAATTTTATTGTTAAGACTATTTAATTAAAATTAACGCAAATCTTTTGGTTGGATCTCAAAGCGAATTAAATACATGGGCTGCAATAAAAGTAGCTTTGCAACAATTTTTTGGAGATCGTAGATCTCTAGAATGCTTGGAACAAGATTTATTAATGGCACACCCATCAAGAAACGAACAACCAATCTATTTTGCTAAACGATTACAAGTTTTAAGAAGTCATTTAGTTGGTAGAATAAATAATTTTTCAGACACTGAAATGTGTTTACAAACCAAAGAACTGTATAGACGACAATACCACCAACTGACATTAAGAACTCTTTTGAGAAATTTATCAGGCAATTGACAAACTATCATTCGACTTAAAAATCCGGACAGTATCAAACAAGCTATAACACGGTAGTCCTGGTTTTTGTATACCAATTATCACATAGACTGATTATCTATTATCGTTAAAATCGCGGTTTTTATTCCTCAGTGACAACAAATTTATCTGGTGTGGTAAAAGTTAAGTTGTTATTATTTTTATTGTAAGTGTTTGAAAATTAAACAGGTGAGCATAAAACATTTATTTTTATACCTTCTGATATATTTACAAAGCAATTTAAAACAGCTGATAGGCACAATAAAATATTCTAAAACTAAAAATAAATCAAAGCGCGAGTTATATGACTCAAGTTGCTAAGTGGACAATAAATATTCTGCTTACATATATAATTTACCTTTTTAATAAAATTAATAATTACTGTATTCTTGTTTGAAATCTCGAAGTGTTAAGATCAAAATTTAATTAAATATTTTTTATGTTAAAAATAAAATTGTTTTTTAAAAAAGTAATTTCGAGTAAAAGTTGTTTAACTGGCGCAGTCAGTAGGATATATCGCAGTAATTTACGAAAAGCCACGGCATCGGGACCGATTTTCATAAATTTCGTGAGTTTCAACTTTTTGGCGGTAGGACCTACACAACCACTTCAGAACCAGATTTTAAAAAACTAGGATCACCTGGAATAGAAAGGAATAATTCTATACGTGTAAGTACCGAGTATTCCTTATTTTCTAAATTTTTATTCCTATACTTATGTACATTCAATAATAATTAACATATACTTACATATACAAATAATAAAAAAAAAATATTTTTTATGACTAGTGAAACTGAAGTTGAGAATTTACTAGTAGATTTTAATAAAAAAATAAATTTAAAAGAAATGCCTGAAGTTAATATGCAAATGCTTAAATTACATATTGATATGATCCCATTTTACAATGGAGATCAAGATTATTTAACAAAATTCATTAATAGCTGCGATTTTGTTGTTAATAGTTACGCAACCGTAGCTGATTTAGCTATTTAAAATTTATTGTTAAGACTATTCAATTAAAATTAACGCAAATCCTTTGGTTGGATCTCGAAGCGAATTAAATACATGGGCTGCAATAAAAGTAGCTTTGCAACAATTTTTTGGAGATCGTAGATCTCTAGAATGCTTGGAACAAGATTTATTAATGGCACACCCATCAAGAAACGAACAACCAATCTATTTTGCTAAACGATTACAAGTTTTAAGAAGTCATTTAGTTGGTAGAATAAATAATTTTTCAGACACTGAAATGTGTTTACAAACCAAAGAACTGTATAGACGACAATACCACCAACTGACATTAAGAACTCTTTTGAGAAATTTATCAGGCAATTGACAAACTATCATTCGACTTAAAAATCCGGACAGTATCAAACAAGCTATAACACGGTAGTCCTGGTTTTTGTTTACCAATTATCACATAGACTGATTATCTATTATCGTTAAAATCGCGGTTTTTATTCCTCAGTGACAACAAATTTATCTGGTGTGGTAAAAGTTAAGTTGTTATTATTTTTATTGTAAGTGTTTGAAAATTAAACAGGTGAGCATAAAACATTTATTTTTATACCTTCTGATATATTTACAAAGCAATTTAAAACAGCTGATAGGCACAATAAAATATTCTAAAACTAAAAATAAATCAAAGCGCGAGTTATATGACTCAAGTTGCTAAGTGGACAATAAATATTTTGCTTACATATATAATTTACCTTTTTAATAAAATTAATAATTACTGTATTCTAGTTTGAAATCTCGAAGTGTTAAGATCAAAATTTTGGTTTGGATCTCGAAGCGAATTAAATACATGGGCTGCAATAAAAGTAGCTTTGCAACAATGTTTTGGAGATCGTAGATCTCTAGAATGCTTGGAACAAGATTTATTAATGGCACACCCATTAAGAAACGAACAACCAATCGATTTTGCTAAACGATTACAAGTTTTAAGAAGTCATTTAGTTGGTAGAATAAATAATTTTTCAGACACTGAACTGTGTTTACAAACCAAAGAACTGTATAGACGACAATACCACCAACTGACATTAAGAACTCTTTTGAGAAGTTTATCAGGCAATTGACAAACTATCATTCGACTTAAAAATCCGGACAGTATCAAACAAGCTATAACATATATCATTTTCATATTCACAGAATAATTTTAGACAGACAGAAACAAGAAATTTTAATAAAAATAAACCCCAAACTAATAATAATTTTTCCAATTATAATAACAAAAATCCCCTTTTTAGATCTAATATTAATCAATTTACTTCTAATACCGAACAATACAACAACCAACCAAATTCTCTACAAAATAATCAATCTTTTCCAAATAACCAATCTAACCGGAATAATTCATTCCCATGTCAACCAATTGCTATACAACCGAGACCTATTAAAAGACATTATCCAACAAACAGACAAGTATTTGGATCACCAAGAAATGTTTGTGCACCAATAGGACAAAACCCCAAAATAATCCGGAACCAATGTCAACAACTTCTAGAAATACTTTCAGACAAAATAACTTTGGACCACAACCTATGTCTATTAGTACTAGAAACACATTTAGACCCAGACAGAATAATCAACAAAATTTTATTTCTGAAGAAATGTTCCAAACTAATACTATCGATTCCGAAACCCCATTCGAAAACAACGTTTCAACCAATAATAATACCTTCGATGAATATTCTAACCATTCTCAAGATTTAGAAAATTGTCATTACCCAGCTGAGAATGAAAATTCTCAAAATTTTCAGATGGACCAGTTAGACTATCCCCCAACATAAACGAAACTTTTTCTGACACACATTCTACAGATTTACCCTATATTAGTATTAATAACCCACCAATAAAACTATTAATTGATACTGGTAGCATGTCTAGTATGTTAAGCCCCCATATAGTTGAAAAATACTACCCTAATAATATTTATAATGACCCCACATTAATTGTTACTGCTATCGGAAAAGAACTAACTCAGTATAAAGCTAAAATCCCAGCTTTGCCAGAATTTAATTCAAGTAGTATATTAAATTTTATAGTTTTTAAGTTCCATAAACATTTTGATGGATTACTAGGATTAAGCGATTTACGTAACTTAAATTTTACGGTAGATTTAGAAAGAAATGTATTAAAAAATAAAAACATTCAAATTCCAATTTTATATAATCTTAACAGAACAAAGTATAATATTTCTGTCGATGCATTTTACATAGCTGCTATCGAGATACCGGTCAGTCATCCTAATGGAGACGTAATTGTACCTGAAATGAGATACGGTAACTTACATTTCCCAGAGACGTTAACAATTTCAAAACACGGTTTCGCGAAAACTGAAGTCGTTAACAATACAGATAATAGAATTACAATTACATTAGATAAGCCAGTTCAGGTTTATGCATTTTCAGAATCACAAAAAAGTAATTTTAAATTTTATTATATTAAAGATTTTTTACCAGATCTTTCTAACAAAATTTTGGAACAAGATATAGAAAATTTATTAAGAGTAGAACATCTTAATTCAGAAAAAAAATCCGCAATAATCAATTTGTGTAATGAATATCAAGATATATTTTATAAACAAAATGAAAAATTAAGTTTTACAAACCAGGTAAAACATAAAACAATAGATGAAATTCCCGTTCACTGCAAATCTTATCGTTATCCCTTTATCCACAGAGAAGAAGTTCTACGCCAAATTACAAAGATGTTAGAAGACGGAATAATAAGACCTAGCCAATCTCCTTGGAGTAGCAATATTTGGGTTGTTCAAAAGAAAGCTGACGCAAGCAATCAAAGAAAATATAGAATAGTAGTGGATTATAGGAAAGTGAACGAAAAAACAATCGAAAATAGGTATCCAATTCCGAACATAACTGATATTTTGGAAAAGTTAGGAAGATGTCAGTACTTTACTACACTCGACCTAGCTTCAGGATTTCATCAAATAGAGATGGATCCTCAGTCAATAGCTAAAACAGCTTTTTCTGTTGAAAATGGGCACTACGAATATACCCGTATGCCCTTTGGGTTAAAAAATGCCCCGGCAACATTCCAAAGAGTAATGGATAATGTATTGAAAAATTTACAAGGGCAAATTTGCTTAGTATATATGGATGATATTATTATTTTTAGCTCAACATTAGATCAGCATATTCGAAATTTAAAATTAGTTTTTTTACGATTAAGGGACACCCGACTAAAAATACAATTAGACAAAAGCGAATTCTTACGAAAATAAGTAGAATTTTTGGGACACGTTGTAACTTCTGAGGGAATAAAACCAAACCCTAACAAAATAAAAGCTATTAAAGAATTTCCGATACCAAAATCTACAAGAGATATTAAATCATTTTTAGGACTTCTAGGTTATTATCGTAGATTCATAAAAGATTTTGCAAAATTAACGAAACCTTTGACAAAATGTTTAAAAAAACGAGCAAAAATTGAACATACTACAGAATTTTTAGAATCATTTAACACTTGTAAAACTTTATTAACAAATTCACCAATTCTTCAATACCCCGATTTTAATAAACCATATAATGTTACTACAGATGCGTCTTCCTTTGCAATCGGTGCCGTCCTCAGTCAAGGCAAAATACCTTCTCGTACCCTAAATTCTGCTGAGATAAATTACAGCACAATCGAAAAAGAACTACTGGCAATCATTTTTGCATTAAAAACCTTTAGACCTTATTTGTTTGGACGAAAAATAAATATTATAACCGATTATAAACCTTTAAAATACCTTTTTAATATGAAAGAACCAAACTCAAAATTTATTAGATGGCGACTACTAATTGGCGAATTTGATTACAAAATTCACCACAAACCAGGATCATTAAATAAAAATGCTGAGGCTTTAAGTAGAGTTGAAATTAACATCCTATCAGATAAAGAACAAGACAATGATGCTACAGACTATGACTCACTGTTAGGAGAACCAGGAGACATTAACCAAATAACAGACGATTACCTCCAAAATTTAATCGAACCTGTAGAAGAAACCGAAGACATCGATGTAGGAATTCAAATTGAAAAAATAATAGCGTCATTATCAAACCCAAATAATAATAAAACAGCTGAAAATGACATTATAAACGAAATAATAAACACCCCCCAAATTCAAGAAAGCGATCTCGAGACAATTCATACTTCCTTAGAAAATCCTATATTAGAAATCCCGTTTGTCGACAATGTTACAAATTCCTATAACAGACCAATAATTATTAAGCAAGGTACATCCCGACATTTCCACGTTATCAACAGCACCCATTTTGTCACAAAAAAAACGCATTACGGCTTATTTAACTGATGACCTGAATGACATCCCCGAACAAATAATAAAACTTTTTAAAAACTATATTGATCCGAAAAAACTTTACTGTATGCATGTCAAAGACTTAACGACAGATATCGTACCATTAATTATAACCACTTTATAAAATACGTTTAAAAATCAATCATATAAATTAGTAATTATCAGACACTTTGTTGTAGACGTAGAGACTGATGACGAACGTGAAACTTACATTAAATATCACCACGAAACAAAAACATGTCATAAAGGCATTAATGAGACACAAAATGCTTTACAATCTAAATATTATTGGCCAAACATAAATTCAGATATTACCAAATTCATAAACATATGTGACATATGCAATCAAGCAAAATATGATAGACACCCACCACAAGTAAAATTTTCATTAACAGTTACACCAAGCAAACCCTTTGAAACAATCCACATGGATGTGTTCCACATTCTAAATACAAAATTTCTTACAATCCTTGATTCATTCTTAAAATATGGCCAAGCCTATCTACTAGATACAGGCGTAAACTCGTTGTCAGTTATGGAAGGGTTAAGCCATTTTATTTCACATTTCGGCGTACCTTTCTCAAAAGTATGCGATAGTGGAACTGAATTTAAAAGTGAACTAGTAAAAGAATTTTGTAAATTGCATCAGATCAGAATTCATTTTACTACACCCCAAAATTCTAATAGTAATAGCCCGGTAGAGCGGTTTCATTTATCTCTTTTAGAAAATTTTCGAGTTCTAAGACTTGAACATCCAAATATGGCCGTGAGACAAATCATGCAATACGCAGTAATCGGATATAATTTCTCGATTCATAGTGTGACAAAATATCGACCTTACCACATAATTTTAGGCAATACTAAGGCCTTCGATCCATTTGACCTAACAGAAGAAAGTTTAATTAATGACTTTATTAATAAAAGAAAATCAAGACTTAGAACATTATACTCAAATATTTATGACAATACTCTACAACAAAAAGAAAAAGTAATAGGAACACGAAACTTAACTAGACAAGACCCAGTAGATTATGCCGAAGGACAAGACATATTTATAAAGAACAGAGAAGCGATGAGAAATAAATCAAAACCACGTTTCTTAAAATGACAAGTAAAAAGAGAGACAGGAAAGAAAATTGTCACGACAAAAAATAGAATCATTCATAAATCTAAAGTTAAGAAACCTTTGACTAATACAAGAATTAATTTACAGGATGGCGACGTCAATATTCCTAATACTTATCCTTCTGTTTCCAATATTAACCAAATCTGAAGACGATAACTTACAACAACTAAAATCACCTATACTACCATTAGAATTAGGCCAAACTAAACTTATATTGACAAAACATACCTTCTTGCATTTTATAGAAACAGAACTATTAACATCTCAACTAAGGAAAATTGAATTATTTTATAGTACATTAGAAATATATTTAAATTCGTCAAAATTTGACGATATTTATTTAATCAATAATCTATTTCAACATGCAAAATATCTATTGAATGAAACTAAACTTAAGTTAAACAATTTCGTTTTCTCCAATAATAAAAGAAGTAAAAGAGGTTTATTTGATGGAATTTGCAAAGCAAGTAAATGGCTTTTTGGAACTCTAGATAGTGATGACGAAATGAAATATAATGCTCAAATTCAGAAACTTACTGAAAATCAAAATTTAATTTCTCATCAAGTCAAACTTCAACCCTCGCTCAATGTTCATCTTATTGAACATTATAACAAAACGATTAGTAATCTATATCATAATCAGTTACTCGTACAAAAAAAAAATAGAAGAAATTTATAACCAAACAAAAAATTTCACAGACGAAATGTTCATGTATATTCGATTGCCAAACGCTCTTGACCAAGTAATCTTAAATTGTCAAAATTTAATGAATTTTGTAGATAATTTAGAAAACTCTATAATTTTTGCACATTTGGGAGATTTGCATACTTCAGTTATTTCGCTAAATCAATTGCTACATTTAAGAGATCGAGTTTCTCAATTATATGGTGAATCAAAAATTATTAATTTCAAAAATCCATACAATTACTATCAACTAGCTGGTACGCAAGTAAAATTTGAAGATTCTAAAATAATATTTGCTATTCATTTGCCTATATTAAGTAATGATAACTTTCTTATGTATCATATAATTCCATTACCTTACATGAACTCCACTCTTATTCCACAATCCCCTTTCCCTGTACTCGGTACAAAAACACATCAATACGAAGAAGAAGTCTGTGCATGCCTAGAGGGAATATATTTCTGCGAACGACACGATGCAATCCTTAACGACACCATGTATAGTTCAATTAATACGGGCCGAAAAACCCACCTGTCACACAGAAAGAGCAGTCTTAGACCACACCATCATAGAAAGAATAGATGCCAACCTCTTATTGATTTTACCTGCTTCTAAGCCAATAACAGCCAAGTTGGATTGTAAAAAACGAAAAATGTATCTGATTACAAAAAGTTCTCTGCTAAAAATACCAATAGGATGTAAGGTTACAGTCGAAAGTATTGTCTTCGAAACAACCAAAGAAGGAACCTATGGAAATCCACTTGTACTACCAAAAATGCAATGGGAACCTAAAGCTTTTAAAAATTTCGAAAAACCAACACCACAGATAAAATTACAATCGTTAAATTTAAAAAACCTTCAAGACTTGCAACGAGAAGCAGAGCTCGACTTAGTCAGTAACAGAGAAAAAGAAATTCATCCAGCTATTTGAAGCACTCCATCGTTATTCCTGATAATTCTGACGATAATTTTGTTTAGCTTATGGTATAGAAAAAGAAAATCCAATGTGACTCAGACACCACCCAAGGGACAAAACACCAACGAAAACAATTCTTCATCCCTATTGTTTTCTTCTAAAGAGGGAGGAGTTATATGACTTAAGTTGCTAAGTGGACAATAAATAATGTGCTTACATATATAATTTACCTTTTTAATAAAATTAATAATTACTGTATTCTAGTTTGAAATCTCGAAGTGTTAAGATCAAAATTTAATTAAATATTTTGTATGTTAAAAATAAAATTGTTTTTTAAAAAAGTAATTTCGAGTAAAAGTTATTTAACTTGCGTGACCTTGGGGGTAAGAAGCTGTTGTAGTCAGCAGTAGTTTGGATCGAGAGATAGGGTACGATGATAAGGAAAAGTCTTACGACTAGTTAACAACCCTCTTATTAGGTAACCTTAAATTGGTAAATAATCAAACGACTGATAAATAGTTTTAAATCAATAATTTCTCTTAATTTTCACCGTAATTTTACATGTCACGTGACCTTTTCGAAAACCTAAAAAGAGTGATCTGTTCAGCATCTCTTATTCTTAATTGCGTAATATTGCGTGATTTTAAAAAGTATTGCATCATCCAGAATAATAAGATAAAATTATAACAATAATCTACAAGAGACACTTACTTTCGATACCGCCGGTATATATCCACAAAGTTGATGAGAACGCAAATTCCTTTTCAACATAAATCAGAGGCTTATCTAAATATTGCAATTTTAGATATGTACCTAATTTTACAATAATTTACTTCAAAATATCTTTTCGCTAGTTTGTATAAGAAATTTTTTAAACAAGTTCAAATAAATATAACTCGTATTTTTTATTTTTATTTTTAATATAGTGAATATAGTTTATTATATGTCACTGATAATTATATAACTTTTGATATGATAACGTTTAAAAAATACGTGTTTTTCAATAAAATTAGTTGATAAGAGTTTCCGGTTTACGCAAAAATCTAATTAAGGTGACGTCACTTTTAACTTGTCCAGACTTGAATTTTGAATAATTATAATTAAACTATGAAATAAAATTATACTTTAGTATGTGGTGTTATTTTGTGGTGTTCTGAGCTCTCTCACCTTGGTAAGTTGAATATTTTTTGATTACTTTTTTTTTTTAATATGAAAGAATTAAAATGTATTACTTTTTTTTATTTGGACTTTGTATTATGGATCTTAAATATATTCTAAAAATTCAAAGTATTTATTAGTTGTTAGTAATTTTAAATGTTAGACCTCCTGTTGTGATGTGAGTATATTTATATTGTATAAAGATTTGAAGAGTAGAAATATTACTAGTAAGTAATCATTAGAGCCATTTGCGAATTTAAACAATATTAAGGGTTTAAGGTAATGATTTAGAAAAAAAATAAAAATAAAGTTTTATCCCTGCTGTGATGTCGGTGAATTTGTAGAAAAAAAAATAAGAAAACTTGACATATATTTACCATTTAAAATTGTTATATGCAATTTTAAACTTAAAAATATAATACAAAGAACTGTCTTTTGAAACATTTTGTTAAGGGTTGATCTAAAAAATATTTTCATTTTTGGAAAAATAGGGCTTTCGGTTATTGGTTTAGACATTAAAATTTTTAAAAAGTTTTACCCCTAGCGTGATGCAGGTGGATTTTATATTATAGTGTGAAAGTTTAAAGAGTAGAAATATATTTATTGTATCACTAAAGCCATTAGTATTGTCATTCCTTTTTGAATTTGGCCAAAAAATATTGATTTTTTTAATATTATGGGGGTTTGTAGTATCGATTTAAGTATTAAAAAGTACAAAAAGTCATATGGCTGCTGTGATGCGGGTAGATTTATAGAAAAAGATAAAATTAGACTAATATAAAAACATGACAGAAATACATATATAAACCATTTAAAATTGTCATATACCTACATACATTCTTTAGTTTGAAAGTATTATTCATAGAAGTATCTTTTAAAACCTACTATTTGGGGTTAATTCAAAAAAAAAACTTTGTAACTTTTTAGTTATTTGATTTAGATTTTAGATATTGAAATTGGTTAATCCAAATAATCTTAAGTGTTATTAAAATATTATTTTGTATTTCGATATTATTTTTAGTTAATTTCGTCTTTTGTGGTCAGTTATCAATTTAAAGTATCTATACCATCTTTATATGTAGTGTTTAGATATAATAATTTTATATTATTGTATAAGTTTTGAGAATATATTCAACGATTAACAGCAAAGGTCTCTTCTAAACATCAACTGGTTAGGGTTACAATTTTTGTATAATTAATATTTGTTGTTTGTTTTAGGACTGATGTGGAAGCATACAGATTTGCCAGATCACCATGCCAAATGTGATAAACAAAAGTACACTTTTTTTGGATAAATGTAACGTATATCTTACTTACTTACCTCGAGCCTCCTGAGTAGTGCCTGTGAATTTTGAGGGACCTTTAAAGGTTATAAATTATTTAGTTAGCAGATATCGGAGGTACATTCGGGTATAAAATGGGTGGTCGACTTTTTCCGCACAGAAATACGACAGGTACCACACTGTGGGAAAAGTACTGTAAACTCAGGGTGTCGGTAATTCTCGCTTACAAGACGAGTTGTCACCTATTGAGTTAAGTACGTATAGTATTTTTGTATGTTTAAAATAAAACATGATTAGGGAAAATTGTCGCCTGTCGGCTCTTAAAGAACCACCTATGGCCTCTTGTGAAGTATTACTAATGAGCTGCTGACGTTTCTTATCATCCATGTCTAGATATCTTACTTACATACCTCGAGCATCCTGAGTAGTGCTTTAAATTTCAAGGGACCCTTAAAGGTTATAAATTATTTAGTAAGAAGATATCGGAGGTTTTCTCCTGCACCGATACGCGCCAGTTACTTTTACGAAGGAAGAAGTACTATAAACTTGGGGTTTCGGTAAGACGAATCTACAAAGTTCGCAGTAACCTTTTAAGTTAAGTACGTATAGCGTTTTCAGTATGTTCTTATGAGCATGATCAGAGAAAATTGTTGCCTATTAAAGAACCACCGCTATTTGACCTTCCCTATTCTTCCTACTTACCTATCCTCTCCAGGCAAAGGTTGCTCACACCTCCACGTGGTCTTTGCTGGATAATTAACTAAGATGAGCAAATATCCTACTCCTATTACCAAATATTAAGAAATCCAACCGAACCTGGTGAGTCAGTATTATATTTCGACGGTTATGAAGTTAACGACGATCCAAGTCCAGTCTGAAGTTTGCGCATCATCAGGTAATGATAATTTTTTTTACAATTTTTAATTCTTTTAAAATAATCTGCTACATAAATCTCGTAAAACTGATATTGTTCTTTCAAATTTTTACATGTAACGTGACCTAATTACGTTAAAAAGTACAGAAAATTTATTATAAAAAGTAAAATGTTTTATATAAACGCTTATTTTAGAGTGCAGTTTTTTATGTTTTTCGACTCTATTTACTGGTGATATAGAGCACAAACTTTGAAAATATACCTTCTGATAACGAATATAGTTTTACAATTTAATTCTTAACGCTTACTGAACGATTTACTGCAATAAGCTTTTTTAATATTATTGTGAAGGGTACAAGGGTTGGGGACTTATAGTGTCTTTAGGTAATCTTAGAATTTTTTAAAATATTATGTCAATTATCTTCGCGATTTTTATTCCCCTAAAAGTTGTTATTATTTGAAAACGACCTGAAGTTGGCATGGCTATGGGTACGATGACGTCACAAAGGTTTGCGTCTTGGGTAAGGTGAAGATCCCTAACTTACCGACCTGAAGTTGGCACCCTGCTGTAAATCGAGGGTGTAGTGGAGGGGATATGCCGGCTGGGAGCTGTCTGGGCTGGCGAAAGAGGTGCTGGGAAAGTGGTGGAGGGTATCCAGATCGCCCCAAACTCTACTTACAACAATTGGATTTTTCACTTTTCTATTCGTGTTTATAAATAATCCCTTTTTTACACATCATAGTAAATGCTAATCTAAATATTGACTTTTATTTATTTCCTAATTTTATGTATAGGTTATCCCTCTGCCTCTGGTATGGGTAACAAGCTCCTGCAGCGCAATGCAAGCTGCTAAGAACTATTATGTAATGAGCAAGATTTACGTAGTTTGATTTCCGAAACCTGCGACCTCATTTTCTATTTTCTCTTCCGTTCACAAGTGTATTAACACTTGATATTATTGTACCGTAAGTGAAAACACATTTCACTTAACTATCGTTTACCTACCGCTGAAGTGAATCATCACTTGATATTATCTTTCGTAAGTGAAAACATATTTCACTTAAATATCGTTTACCAGCCGTTCAAGTGGATTAGCACTTGAAATTATCGTTTCGTAAGTGAAAACATATTTTACTTAAATATCATTTACCAACCGTTCAAGTGGATTTACACTTGAAATTATCGTTTTGTAAGTAAGAACACACTTCACTTAACTACCGTACCGTTCAGTAAAAACTAATACAGTTTATATATCTCGTTATCTCCCCTAGTTTATTCATTAAAAAACCCTGACGGATCAAAAGCAGGAAATTGGCATATAAAAGACCTCAAGCCTTATGTCTCTGATTCCGACGATTCTTCTAAAGACGACCTTTCCGAATAGGAACGATTGTTTCTCTTTCTTCTTAGAAGTATCTGTATAAGCATTTCTTTTTTATCGTTCCCTCTTTTTTTATCTTTTCCTTTTTGAATATCTCGCACCAACTTAGCTGTAAATACACCTCGTTAACTCCTTCCCCGTTTGGGAGGCGGGAATGTGAAGAATACCCCCAAAGTGTTAAACTGCTTGTCGTAAGAGGCGTCTAAATGAAATCCCTATCCTTTTCTCTTTTAATTAAATTTCTTACATCTCGTTAAGTTTTCTTTTATCGTTTGTTTCTTTGTGCCTACCTCCTTATGAAGTATATATTTAGCCTTTATTACTTAGCTTGGTTGTAAAACCTTGAATACCTTTAAGTATGTTTTTCAGAAAAACATTATCTTGCAAACCAATAGTCTGTTAGACTATGTGAACACTACTTTTTTCTTACCTACCGTTCACTCTATCGTATAAGCATAATATAGCTTATATCTATCGTCTCGAAAGAGAAAGATTATGTTTCTCTTGTCTACTGGTTATCTACCGTATAAGTGCATTAACACTTATATTTATCGTCTCGAAGGTGAAAATTTACTTTCCCTCAGTTACCGTTTATTTATCGAATAAGTGTATTATCACTTGTATATATCGTCTCGAAGAAGAAAATACTTTTCTCTTACCTACCGTTTACCTATCGTATGAGTGCATTGATACTTGTATTTATCGTCCTGAAGGTAAAAATATTTTTTCCTTTATCTACCGTTAACTTATCGGATGGGTGCTCTAGCACTTGTAACTTTTATCGTACCGTCCAGTAATATTTATTACTGTTTTTATGCTTTGATGAAATAACATTTTTAGTTACCTTATTCGTCTTTTATCATCCAGAAACTACTTTTTATCTTTGAAATGGATATGGGACAATTATCGTACATTAGCTGAGAATGGGTATTAAAGAAAACTTTTCGTTCTTTCATACAATTTTATACTCCTTCATAGCGTTGGCTTAATTAGTATCAATAACCGTGGTCCGTATCATGACTACTTGTGGAATCACTTTACTTTTATTTGAATAACATAATTTAATCTTAACAACTCCTTCTGGAATTTTATTTTGACCTTGTTATTTGTCACAAGAGATAAGCCTATGAAAGCCGTAGGGAATTTTTTCCGGTAGTGGTCTGTTGGGATTACAAGGAAGATAAATTAAATTTTTTCCTTCTTTGTTTTTCTATTACTTTCTCTACTTTTTTTCTGGTTAGGATTGAAGATTGATTTGGTTTTAAGATTTGTCGGATTTCTGTTAATGTCATAGTGCGACCTATTACCTTTGAGATCCTTTATTTATGTTCTCAATGAGAACTAGACTTCAATTAATTATTGTTTCTTTTCTTCCTTACTGTATATTCGTTGATATCTATAATATCAACTAAGCAGGACGGAACATTTCCAAACATTACTTTAAATGTTAACGTATCGCGTACCTACCGTGACTGTCGGATCTAATGGGATATACACCATCAGTTTTGAAAGCCAAATATTTCAAAAATTTTCTCTGAACTTTTTCAATGCCTGATATATAACAATTATATATGGGGTACCAAATAATACTTCCGTATTCCAGCTTAGATCGTATTAGTGAGTAAAATAATAATTTGATCGGAGTTGTATTTGTAAAACTTTTACAATTTCGAATAAGAAAACCATACATTTTCATGGCTTCCGATATTTTTAGCTCAATATGGTTTGAAAAAATTAATTTGGTATCAAATACAATTCCTAGATTCTTTATAGTATTACATTTTTGTAGTTTCGACATTTGGACAGAGTATGCATAGTTAACATTTTCATTTTTTCTAGTGAAGGTTACTACTTTACATTTTTTGGCATTCAAAGTTAATTTATTCCTGTTACACCAATTATTATTCAAGTTTAAATTCTTCTGCAGCTCATTACAATCATTAATATTGTTAATCTTTGAAAAAATTTTAAAATCGTCCGCAAATCCTAATTTTTCACAGTCCAAAATCTCTAGCAAATCATTTATATATATCAAAAACAATAAAGGACCAAGGTTGGAACCTTGGGGAACTCCTGAAGTAACAGAAATAATCTCAGATGTGTATCCGTTGTACGCAACGAACTGTTTCCTGTCTGCTAAATACGACGAAAATAGCTTCAACACATTGTCCGCAAAACCTAAGGCTGAAAGTTTATTAACTAACGTACGCTGATTTACCTTGTCAAAAGCCCTTGAGAAGTCTGTATATATTACGTCCACCTGGCCTTGATTATCCAAAACTTCTGAAATATACTGAGTTAAAATTAATAAATTTGTTACTGTCGAACGTTTTTCCATAAAACCATGTTGGTGCTCTGAAATACAACTTTTAACTGAGGAATATACACGCGTATACATTACTATCTCAAAAACTTTTGTAAAGTTACAAAGGAGAGATATCGGTCTGTAATTTTCAACATTTGACTTTACTCCAGCTTTGAATATAGGACATATCCTAGCCTCTTTCCACTTTTCAGGATATTTTCCCGTTTTAATTGATAGGTTAAACATTTTTAATAGTGGTTCAGCAAATACTTCTGAACAATCCCTAATGAAAAAGGACGGGATATTGTCTGGTCCAGATGTCATTTTATTTTTCATTTTTTTGGGAACATAGCCTTCTTTACCTTCTTCCATGTGTGCGTGAATGTAGTGTGTGTCCTGATATCTTATGTCAAGGGCTGCCCGTCCAGGCCGAGCTGCACACTTTTTTGTTTCTGTGCAGAAACTTCGGAGTAGAGCGTTCCCGATCACTTTGTGATCCTCCGGTTGGCCGGTACCGTTTATAAAAATCTGGTCACGTACTATCGCTGATCTGTTGATCCGATATTTTATACGTACCTTGTGGTTCTTCAAATCCTCGCGTAGCTTCACTTGTATTTTAACGTACTAATGAATAGTGCGAATATTATATCGTTTTCAGTAACTAACTCTGATACCCAGGTTTACCTAGATAAATACTACTCCCGTAAGATTGCTTTTCTGCGTCTCGATGTTCTCTTCCTTTATCGGCTTTGGTGTTTTAAAGAACACTACTGTTTTTGAAATTTTTGAAATTTAGAAATTATTCAAACAAGAAATTATTAAACTGACATTAAGAAGAAATTAAAAAAATGTCACATCCAGTGGGACTCGAACCTACCATCACTGCCTTATACGCAGGCATGCTTTAACCACTTAAGGTATTGGATGATCAAGTGGTTAGGAAGCGAAACGTTATAATGAACTCAAATCCCATCAGATATGACATTCACTTACTTCCTCCTTAAGCACATGTTACATGACGTTAATGAGAGAGAAGATTTGTCAAATCGACAATTGAAACATTAAACGCTAAGTCACTTTATTTGTGCCCTGTCTTATATTTTTATTCGGTTAGGAGACCGGAACCATTGATTTTTAGTAAACTATTATTTTTGAGATAACTCTCAACGTATTTTTGAAATTTTTAAAATTTAGAAATTATACAAACAAGAAATTATTAAACTGACATTAAGGAGAAATTGAAAAAATGTCACATCCAGTGGGACTCGAACCCACCATCACTGCCTTATACGCAGGCATGCTTTAACCCCTTAAGCTATTGGATGTGCTTAAGGAGGAAGTGAGTGAATGTCATATCTGATGGGATTTAAGTTCATTATAACGTTTCGCTTCCTAACCACTTGATCATCCAATAGCTTAAGTGGTTAAAGCATGCCTGCGTATAAGGCAGTGATGGTGGGTTCTAGTCCCACTTGATGTGACATTTTTTCAGTTTCTCCTTAATGTCAGTTTAATAATTTCTTGTTTGTATAATTTCTAAATTTCAAAAATTTCAAAAATTTCAAAAATACATTGAGAGTTATCTCTAAAATAATAGTTTACTAAACACTACTGTTGTTCCAACCATAGCTTATCTTTTTTTAAAAACTGTTTTCCACCCAGTTTTTTCACTTCGGAGGGGGCTGTGTAGCGGGGCAAACCTGAATTCATCACCAGCTACCTGCAGGTAATCCAAAATCCTTAATTCGTCACCGACCTGCGGATTATCTTTAGGACATACCTTAATTCGTCACTAAAGTGATAAAGTAAATAAACAAAACAAAATATTTTTAAAATATGTATTTATTTATAATAACTGCTACAATTTATTAAAATATCCTAAACACTTTATAAATTTAAATCTTCCTATCGTATTATATTGCTTTATTTTATTTCTAACAAAATCCTCTCTGGTTTTCGTTTTTTTATCTTTAATTCGAGGATGCTCTTCCGATAAAAATGTTAGTTTAATATACGTTTCCGTTTGAACATTAATTAAAATATTTACAAAAATATTTAAAGATTGATGGTATTTATAGAATTGTTCATTGAATTTTGAATGGAAAGCTTTGCAGCAGTTTGTCATTCTATCTGAAATTTCATTAAAATTTGCCCAAAGTTTTGGCGGAAATAACGATTTGTCAATTATGTAGTTATCAACAAAATAATCTGAAAATTTTACAACTGTGTAGCATGTCCAAAAAACTCTATGCAAAAAATTTTTATTTTTTATAATTTCTTCTTACTTAATCCGACCCTGATCATTTTACCTTCCAGAAGTTTCTCCGCTGTAACGAACTTTAACCGCCAAACTATTGATTTTTTTAGACTAACCAATCAAATCTCGTGAATAAGGTCACGCTGCGTAAGTGGGGTAGTTTGAAGCGACGCGGGTTACTTTTTTACCGGGATTTACAATTTAGTCTAGTTTGGGTCTCTGTGCTGGCAAGTCATTATGTACAACCCCTAGATTCAAGTACCGGCAAATTTCCTTTAGATTTTCAAAGAATTACTTGCTATTTAGTGTTTCTAATTAAGTTAAAGTCAGTGAATGAGTGTGGAACCTCTCTGATGAAAAAGCTGTCATTTATTACCGAAGAATCACTAGATTCTACTGTACCGTATAAATTGGGTGTGGCCCCATTTAATTCTCCTATCTAGGAATCAAACTGTAATTTTTTTAATATCATTACTATTGCTTAACTACCAGAAAAAGAAGGGATACCATTTATTTCTTTGGCACAAAAACTTAATTGTAATCCGCATGAATAATATCCAAGTGTGGGTAATTAACGTAAGAAGTGCTCATAAAATCCATAGTGCGACCGGTTTTTATAAAAAAACCCGGCACCTTATCTACAGACTCCTAAAGTGTAAAAATTTCGAAACAGTTCGTCGCATACATGTTTCAGTTATCAGTGAAAGCGTTGCGCAGAGCCTGATTAAATATTTTTGTAACACATTTATGGTAAATTTTTGGTTTCTTAATGTTTATCTCAATTTAATTGTTTTAACTTAAACTAGTATATGGTACCCCCATCTTTTACTCGAGTAAAAAATCTTTTAAGCTAAAAGTGATTTACTATTTTTTATTAAATTTTGATACTTTTCAATTTCTTTTTCACATCACATTCTGCTTAAATGGGTACACAGAAATAACAATATAAAAATACTTAGCTGTTATTGAATGTGTAATATTGTTTCTATATGTGATTAAACACTAATGTGTTTTACTGTATTTTACCTTATTTCATTTGTTGATATTTTATATTGTTTATTGTTTATTTATATGTTTTATTTTCTGACCTGGTGTAAGTTATTCTGATCTAATCTCATCAACAACACGAATGAGACGTATTTCTTAGCTTTTGAACTCATTAATATATATGGAGCTGTTGTGATAAGTAAAAACAAAAAGTAAGTATAACTTTCTCTTTCTAGCTTTGCTAATAAAAGTGTTTAATTTAAAATTTTAACCAGACATCTACCGGTTTACTCAATTTTACCGCATCTTATCTTATGTCCCTTATATCTTTCTTATTTTAACTTTATCTACAACATCTGATAAATCATTTTATCCAACATATATCTTTATTTTTTTCCATCTGGGTTTCTTATATTTCCCCATCCTTATGATAAAAAAATAAGTGGCGCCCATTTACCTTCCCCTTTTTCCATCATTTCTCTCATTTTCTCTTTAGTCCCTTTTAAATTCTTATATCTTTTCTTTTCCTAGTAAATATATCCCCTTAAATCTGTCTAGTAAGATTTCATCGAGCTCGTTCGAATCCACGCTCGCTCTCCTCCTACCCCCTGAGTGCCGTTCGCATTTGTTAACCTCGATAAAACGAGCCTTTTAACATCTTGAGAAAAAAGAGGTTACAACTGTATTATCACGTGGTTGAAAATCAAAAGTAAAACAATCTGTTTCTTCGCCAGGAGGAACATAAGGTAAACCAAAAATATTTTATTTTATTTTATTACCCCTATTTTAGGTAAAAATGGGCAAACATTTCTTAATTTGGTTTTTAAATGATTTAAAGATTTCATAAGAATTTCTAGAAAATCAAATGGTTAAGATAATCCGGGACGCAGTGCAAGGCGTTTGGGATCAACGCACCCACCGCTAATCCAGGTATCGGTGACGAATTAAGGTTTCATATAGGTAGTGTCTGAGGCACAGCTTAAAAGATTACTTTTGGTGACGAATTGATGAACAGCCATGTAGCGTGTTTAAAAAACCCGAATAATAAAATTTATTTTTTTAACAGTTCCTTTCACTTAGGCCGACTCTGTCCTAAATTTTATTCGATATGTTTCCAGAACGCTGTAGCGTAACGGTCTTCTTGGGTACGACGATATCGATTTTCTTAACTGACCAATGAGATTTCGCGTTGAAGGTCAGGAGATGCGAAGTGGAGACGCTAACAACCGTTTTTTTTACCAACGGCTTTATTTATTCTGGGTTTAGATTTGACGCGATTAAGATCTTCCGCAAAAACCTCAGTTTCTTCCCGACAATTTTCTTATTTTATCTTAAATATTACCAGCAATTGAATGTTTCAGGTACCTATTATCGTTTATCGTACCTGAAGGTTTATCTGAAAATTTCCAGACAGTGATATCTTTAAGTTTCCTTCATATATCATGAAATAATGGCGGCAGATGTAGCCGGTGTTATGGTATTTTCTTTGTTCACCAGCTATGAAGATTTAGTTTATGGTTTTTTCTCTAAATACCTACAAATCTAGACAAGAATGGGTCTAGATTATATCTTACCGTTCAGATCATTTACCGAGAGAATGAAGCCATATGCTATACAAAGTATCTCAGAAACATTTAGAAGCTAATGTAAGTTTTTAACAATTTTTTATATACCGCTTAGTCCGATAAATGTAGATTTTAAATAGCCATGAAATTTGGAAAGGCTAACTTTTTGGTCGAATATGTATTTTTAGGCGTAGATTAAGAATCAATAGTTAAAAATTGCAAAATGTGGTAGGAAGGGTGGTAAAAAAATTAAAAACCACCCCAAAAACAGGTTTTTGGGACTTTTCTCGAAAACTATAACAGTTAGAAAAAAATGTTTCAAATAAAATCGATAGATCATCACTTGATCTATAAATTTGTCCTAAATCATTTTTTTCGAATTCGCGATAGGAAACGAGATATTTTAATCCAAAAATTATAATTTATAAAAAAAATTTACGCATGCGCGGATAAAATCGTCAAAGGGAGAGGCGACTAAGTCGGCAGTCAAATGTCCCACTATATTTTTTTGTTCCTAGTACATTCTATCGCTTATTCTCTTTTTTGCGATGTTCGTTGTTGCTCCGCGCGTATATTTTTTTTTCATTGATAAATATTTTTAAAAATTGAGCTCGGTACCGCGCGTATTTATTTTTAACAATTAATATCTCATTAATGGTAAGAGATACAACAAATATGATTCAGGACAATTTTGTTAGAAATTTAATGAATTATTTAATGAAAAAAATATCATTCTAATATTCCTTCTCGATCAGAAGTAATCCGTAATTGAAATTTTTTTTTATTATTTTATAAGAGTTTTACCCTTCATTAATATTATAAAAATTTGTTAAAATTTTATATATACAGGGTGCGCCAGAGAAACTTACATTTTTGAAAAGTCAATGAAAACAAAAGTAGTTCAGTTATTATTACAATTCATTTTATTTTCAAAAATACAACATCTCAAATTTTTTTTAAACAGTTTTGAAAATGGTATCAGACATATGGCAACCCTCATTGTCTATACACTGAACAAGTTCCTCTTCACTCTTTGCAGCATATCGATCGGTATATTGGTAATGGCGTCGCTAATGTTATCCTTAAGGTGAGCTATGGTCTGTGGTCGATTGACAAAAAACCAGTGATTTCAAATAACCCCATACAAAAAAATCGCATGGCGCCAAATCAGGAGAGCGTGCCGGCCATGGGAGATCGCCTCTGAGAGGCGGTCGGGGAAATGTTGTCTCAACAAATCCATTTTGTCGCGTGCGGTGTGTGCTGTGGCTCCGTCCTGCTGAAACCATGCGTCCCTGATCCTCATTTCCTCGAGCCGTGGAAAAAAAATCCTCGATCATGTCCCTGTAACAAGCTCCATTCAAGAAAACAGCAGACGGCATTTTTTTACATTTTTTTCAAGGCACCTTCAAATGTCAGATTACTTTCGGGAGTGTATGCAATAATTCCTCCAAGGCAATGAAATGTTCTCTTACCATCTAAGGTTTTAGCATTATGATCCGTATTATCGAATACGTACTGTGCGAAAACATCGTCGATAATCATTTTTGAAGGATCCATCATTGTTGATGCTTCGAACAATTGAATATTATAATACGTTGCTGTAACTCCTTATTTTGATAATAGGTCTATGATTAATCTGGAGCCACTCTTCTTATAAATATATATATATATATATATATATATATATATATATATATATATATATATATATATATATATATATATATATATAAACAAAGTGCCAAGAAAATGCGTATTAATATAAACAAAAGGGGAAAATTATTGGGCATGTACGCAAAAAGGATCAATAAGGCCACGAGTAGGAATGGTAACCGCAGACATGCATGTTTCTGGCTCATTAGCCGTCATCAGTGCGGCATAACCAAGTAGGGTATTGCACTTGGCTAGCAAAAGTGTTGGGTACTTGGGAGCAAAGGATGTTGGGGAAACATGTGTAAAGAAACATTAAAACATTAGCCGAAAACCCATTGGCACAGCTGGCCGAAAGCACAAAATGGCGATGGGACTCCTGTGTGAGCTTTCGTTGTTTTTGTGTTTTAATGTTTCTTTACACATGTTTCCCCAACATCCTTTGCTCCCAAGTACCCAACACTTTTGCTAGCCAAGTGCAATACCCTACTTGGTTATGCCGCACTGATCCTTTTTGCGTACATGCCCAATAATTTTCCCCTTTTGTATATATATATATATATATATATATATATATACCGACAGCAAGCTGAAGATGCGAATTGAAAGATTTCGGTCTGACACTTGAAATTATTGCGTGAGCAATATTGTCACGTTTCAAAAAATCACCGGAATCATTGTTTTTATTTTTCCATAAAATCAGTTCACTAAGAAAATAGTTTAATAATAGATCTGGTACATCTTCTACCACGCTATCTAGGAAATCACCAGACGCCCGATAAGACTCAGAATCATATTTTTTTTCCATTATGTCAGCGTGGATAATTTCAGCCGCGGCTTCTACAATTGTTTTTTTTTTCACTGGCACTCAGCGACTCAGTGTCTTCGAACCAATTATTTGTAAGCTGTTCTGCAGGCTTGTGTTTGTAGTATATAATAGTATCTTTACCGCGAGATAGGTGAATACGAATATCATTTCCATATCGAGATTGTAATTTTATATACAATCTTTTATTTGAAATAACATTGTTACCCATTACTTCTTGTAACGTTGATAGTTTAAATTTTGTAGCTTCGCTTTTTTCTATGTACTCGTAAACACGATCAAGAATTTTTTTGGTTTCAAGATCATCATCGCGAATTTTTTGGTTTTCTCTTGGAGCCTTCAAAAATTGATGCAAGCATTTCCTATGGTAACGAGCCTTTACATCAGAGAGAGATGTAACACCTTGCAACCTGTCTTTGATAAGATCGGAAAACTCGTCGTCACGAAAATCAGCAGTAGTCAATATTCGTTCAATATGGTGATTATTAGAAAAAGTGTGTAATTGATATACACGACCATAATTTTTTTTCACACATCAAACAAAAATGAACAAAATCAAAACTGTTTTCTGGAGTCTCATCTTCAGACAGTTGCTGTTCTTCAGTAGGTCTACCAGGTGCCGTTGATTTTTCAATTCGCACAAACGGTTTTTCATTCGATGATACTAGATATCGTGTCCGGCAGACTAAAAAATAATTGTTTTTTATTTAAATAAACAAGAATGTACCTTACTCTTGTCCTAAGACTTTTTAAAAAATTTTGGTAATTTATATTGAGTAGATAATATATTAACACTACTTTTTATTATTTTATAGAAAAACAAATGTTATAGTTTAATTTAAAAAGTTTATTTTATCATAAATTCATTTATTGCTATATAGTCTAGTTCACATGTACCTACTCAATTTTGATCTTTTTAGTGACATTTTTCAGCCCTGTCCAAAAATTACGACAAAAATGTCATTTGATTCGTATTTTAGAAAGTTTAAGGAAAGGTCCAAAAACGCGGTGATAAAAATCACGAAAGTTATAAACAAATAAGTGAAAAAAAAAATGGGAATTTAGTTTTTTTTAATATCTCAAAAAATTTTGAAAATTTTGAAAATTTGAAAAAAGATTTGAAAAGATCAATGAATTTGAGTAAAAAAAGTCCCGACTCCCGAAACTGAATCTCAATTGTTTATAATTTTTACAGAGCCCTGAAAATACAGCCAAAAACGGGTAGTCTGGGTGCCGCGCGCATTCTGTCACATCGACATAAAAACAAAAATAAATTATTTAAACATATTAAATGTAAATATTAAGGAATAAAAAAAATCATTTAATGTTGGGATACATCAATAAACAATAATCCGCAGTCAAAATATTTTTATCTGAATTTTATCGTTAATTATAAATTTATTAATTATTAACTTTTTCTTAATTGAAATTTAATATAAAAACCCCTATAATTATTAAACTAAGACCCTGGAATTTTTTTCCTTTGGTGAAGTTATTCTTAATAGGCAAAAAAATAGATTATAATAGAATTTATGATTAAAAAAATTAATTTTAATATTTAGTTGCAAAAAACGATTGTTAATATATAAACGCCTTTTTTAGCAACAAAAAAATTTTTTATGAAACCATTTTTTTTTAAATTATTATTTTTTTTAATTAACATAATGCAAAAAAAAAATTTCGAATTGCTTATAAACAATGTATTTATTTATAATAAATTTATTAACAATAGACGTAAAAATAAAAAAAAATATTATTAAGTAGTTCTTAGCCATGAGACATTGAAACAATAAAAATTAAAAAAAAATGTTATGTATTTTTTATAAAATTATAATTTTCAATTGTTAAAAAAAAATGGGAAATAACTTTTTTTTTATTTTGGCAACGGTAATCTATTTTTTTGCCTATTAAAAATAAACGTCACCAAAGGAAAAAAAACTGGGGTTTTAGTTTAATAATTATAGGGGTTTTTATTTTTACTTTCAATTAAGAAAAAGTTATCTAATAATTAACGAATTTATAATTAACTTTAAAATTGAGATAAAAATATTTTGACTGCTGATTATTGTGAATGAATTTTTTATTTCTTAATATTCCTATTTAATATGTTTAAATACTTTTTTTGTTTTTTATGTCGGAGTGACAGAATGCGCGCGGAAGCCAGACTACCCGTTTTTGGCTGTATTTTCAGGGCTATCTAAAAATTATAAATAATTGAGATACAGTTTCGGAAGCACGACTTTTTTTACGCAAGTTCATTGTTCTTTTCAAATCTTTTTTCAACTTTCCAAAATGTTGAAAATTTTCCGAGATATTAAAAAAAAACTAAAGTTCCATGTTTTTTTCACTTAATTGTTTATAACTTTTGAAATTTTTATCAGCGCGTTTTCGAACCTTTCTTTAAACTTTCTAGGTAAAAATACGAATCAAATGACATCTTGTTCGTAATTTTTGGAAAGGGCTGAAAATTTTCACAAAAAAAAAGTACATGTGAACCAGACTAATACTCGGGAGGTCGATTCCAAGTTAATATGAATTTTAAATTAAAAATATAAATATATAATAAGAAAATTAAAATATTGAAAAATGTAATAGATTTAATAGATGAGGTATTATACGTAGGTACCAGTCTGAAATTCAAACGATTCTTTGTTTTCCCACAATATATATTTATTGTCGTTTTTTAATCTGCTCTTTTTTATTAATGAATTTAACACTTTTGTTTTAACTATGGTAATTTCATCGCTATTGTTTATAAGAGGCAGATCGCAAAGTGTACATTTTTTCACTGTATTCATTTTTATAATTTTATACTCAACACAGGAAACTCAAAAAACGTATCTTCAAATAATTTTATCAATGAAAAAAGATACATGAAATTCATGAACAGCATCAGTAAAATTTTATGCAAATGTAAATGGAGCTAGCCGTGATGACAAGACCTGCGCAGTCTCATTTATCTTATTTATCATTACAGCTGATAATAAATACCGTTTTTGTTAACTATATATTTTTCTTTTCCTAGCTAGAGCCTGCTACTCTGATCAATATTATCAGTTTCTCTAATCTATATTTTATTAAAGTAATAGATTTTGTTTTTTAAATATATCTTTATCTTACCGATTTAAATTTTAACCATAAGGATAAGTAAAAGAAAAGTGTAAGTATAATTCTTCTTTCTGTTTCTTAAATAAAAGTGTGTAATTTAAATTTTAGCAAGAACAATCTGCCGGGTTATCTAATTTTACCTTATCTTATCTTTTATCTCATATCTTTCTTATTTTATTTGGGTTTCTTAAATTTCCCCATCCTCAGAATAAAAAACATAAGTGGCGCACATTTTCCTTTCTCTTTCCTTTCTTGCGTTCCTTTTAACTTCTTTTATCTTTTATTTTTCTAGTAAATATATTCCTTTTTATCTTCCCAATAATTAATCATCTAGTTTGATCGAATCCACGCTCGCTCTCCTCCTACACCCTGAGTGCCGTTCGCATTTGTTAACCTCTACAATCGAGCCTTTAACACCTTTAGAAAAAAAGAGGTTACAATATGCGAGAATGGTACGACGGATTGTTAATAACAATTACCGAATTTAGCTACATATATTAGGCAAGAGCTGTTCGACCAACCAATTTTTAAATAAATCGGCTGTCATATTTTCGTGATAATCGGCAGAAGAACTTGTCATATTTTTGGCCGACAATAACAGCCATTAGATGCAAAACCGTCTTTGCTTCGTAATAGTTTAAATTGTGTAATAAATGTCAAATTTTAAATTAAAGAACAGTTTAATTTGATTGTTTAATATATTTTTTTTTTAATTAAAATTTTATTAATACCATATGTTCTCAAGCTTAGAAAAGTTTGTTTTTCTAAAATGGTGTCAATTTTTTTACATCAAAATATAAAATAAACTGGTATTTTACACCCACTGTGTAATAAAAAAAATATTTATGCAGTTAATGTTTTAAATATCCGCGTTACAGATATAACTTGTAATTTAGTTTTATTTTTAGATTACAAGCATGGGATCATTCACTGCAATCATATGTCATTTAGCAGGTAAAACTCGTCACTACTTGTTTAATAGTTATGATTTTAATTATAAATTTGACATGTTGTGTGTTCATAATAGATAACAGCTGTGACTTAATTGTTTGTTGTGCCTATTAAGTAGTTTTTAGTCTAAGTATAAGATGTATTTAGCGATTTTTAAAGTCGATATTTTTGAGCTTCTTATATCTATTAATGCAGAATTTTTATGTAAAAATATCTACAGAAGTGATTAAAAGAAATAAAACTTTTTAATCAGAGTTGAATAAAATTATTTAAACCTTTTAACGTAATAAACTGTAATACATCTTAAAATCAATGCTACATTTAAAAAAATACTGCGATGTATGGTACATAGGGCTTTAGCTACATAATATAATCGTAACGATCCGCTATACTTATTCATTCACAGCTTACTTAATTAACGATGAAAAGTCCTACGTTTCTATAAATTATATATATGTTAAACTATATGGAACTTTTTAAATACTTTTTACCGTAAGAAAATCGCAATTTAGAAGCGAAAAACGGGCATTGTCGTAATCCTTTTTTTTCAGTGTATATCAGAAAAATCAATATCACTTTTTCTGTTATCTAAATAACTCGTAATTTTGTATATTAACGTATTTTTACTGTATTAAATATAGTAACCACTTAGAAAGCGCAACCCAATTTAACTGATAATATAATAACTATATTTGTTGCCACTGTTATTATTGCTGTTTTTGTTTATTGATTTTTAGTCATATAATATAATACCTATACTACCAAAAAAATATTAAGAATGTTAATATTTTGGTTAGGAGTAAAAGCGGAAAAATAAGCGAATTAAATATTTATTTAAGTAAGCACATGTTTGGTGGCAGATTTGTGTTTTGAAACTTAAATAAAAAATGTAATATTTGACGTATAGTTTTAATAAAAACATTAAAAGGTAGAGTAGAAATGCGAATTTTATTTATTGAAGATGATTTTATCTAATTGTTTTTCGTTCAGTTGCATACACTGTTCAAAGTGGAGCCCTTTGTTTCGCACCATACGCTGCAGTAAATCTGGTTCGATAATTTTCGAATAGTACAAGTGTTGTTGTTCAAACCCTGTCTTTGAAGTAGTCCCAAAGGAAAAGAAATATTAAAGATCAGTCGGGTGACCTCGGTGGCCACGAGATGTCCTCAAAGCGACTAATCAATTTTTGGGGAAAATTTTTCGAAGGAATGTAATCGAAACCCTGGCTGTGTGTGCAGTCGCACTATCCTCCTAAAATCACGTGTGTGATGGATGAGCTCGAAGATTCAGCAAAAAGAAATCTGTTATCATGTGTTGATAATTCTCACTGTTGACATTCGTCACCACACCTTAATAAAAAAAATGGATCAATAATCTAATGTGGAGATAAGACACACCAAACAGTGTAGCTTAATTAAACCTTTTTAAGTTAAATTTCTAACCCTTAAATTACCCTTGGCTAGCTCCTGAGGGTCGTGGCTTTCTTCTGAGTCTCTACCAACCCTTCCCAAACATTAATTTAGGGTACAGACAAACAAATAAAAAACGGTAAAATCAGTTTTAAGTTGATTTATTTAATCAATCAAAATGTAAGTTTATCAAATTTTAAAATAAATAATTAATTAAATCTCTTATCTTGTTATTTTTCCTAGAAATCCAACCAGAATTGACAATTCAGAATGAGTTCGAAATATTCTTCGGGATTTCAATAATAAAATTTCCAATCCAGGGCTTCTCTTAGGTAAATTTTCAATTATCCAGTCCAAGGAAGTTAGGTTTTCTCGTCGAGAAGCTTATCGATAACGGCAAACAAAATGGCTGACGGCTTGTCACGTTCTCAAACAATTTCGATATTTCTCTAATCGGGCCCTTCTGGATTTGGCAATTACCCTAGTAATGAAATCATAATCAAAACTTCAACCTTTAATAATTTTCAATCAAGTAGATTCGCTGTCTGGTTCTCCATATTATCGAGAAAAAAATAATTATATTTAAATGTTTATAAATGTTATTATCACAAAAAACTGACCTTACGATAGCTATCTACTTGAAATCAATGTGTTAGTAAAAATTATAAAACAACAAATTCACCGCAAATTGGATAATTAATACAAATAAAAATTTTACTGAAGCAAAAAAAAGTACTTACTAAATAAAGGGCCACGGTAATCAGAAAATAATTCTGCTGTTATTAAGAATCGAAGATAAATGAATGAATGGAAATAATTTACTAACGAAGTGAAAAACTTTCTCCTACCAAATCGACGCGAACAGACCATCCGGACCAGCGCAATAAAATTGAAATAAATAAAAATATAGTCCGGAGGATATACTCAAAAACGAACGTTACAACAGTTACTATGGGGCAATGCAATGGTTTTTGTTGTTTCAGTTTCTTGGAGCTCAGTAACGCCAATTTTGCTTAATGACGGGACCGTTTAAGTGAAAATTAGCCTCGTCATCGCATTTACGTTGCGAAAACGCTACAACATCGTTTCACTCAATTTCTTGCGTGAAATAAAGTCACTTTCTTAAACAATTTGAATTCTAATTAATAATTGCTCTAGAAATCTCTGCACCCAACAACGAATTAAATTTATACTCGGTCCATCCTTCCCCGAATTTAAAATAATCGTATTTAAAAACATAAATCTGCCACCAGAATATGGAATAAAAAAATGAGATCACAAATTTTGTATTAATTATCTATTTTAAAAAGTAAAGAATACAGAAATAGACGTTCAAAGCATTCAACAACTCGCTATGTGTAAAAAATTATATTTTGAGGCTAGTGGCTGAAATAGACTTTTATATAATTACCAGTATAATACAAGTATTACATCTACAATAATTGTACCTATTATAAGTAAGTTTTACCAACAAATTCATAAATTCATTAAAAGTTTTCTTCATGATAACGTTCGTATTTACATGAAATCAAAGTTCACGCAATTGTTTGACAAAAAGCAGATTGATTAACTAAAAATTATGGTAATTTAATGAACTTTTTGTATTTGTCAACTTTTACATTTTATTTCTTGAAATAAAAACATAACGAACACCAAATACTCTCACAAATACCAATAAAATCCAAAAATTAAAATAGCCTTACTTTTCATTCTTCTCACTTCCTAAATTAACGATAATGTTTGATGAAAATTAGAACATGTTCTACTTTTGTACGTAGGATAAAATAATGATCATAAATAAATTTATAAATTTCTGTACGATAATCTTGTAGATGTAATATCTATTTAAAAAAGTCTTCAAACACGAGTTGGTACTTTTTCTACTTGAAATAATTAACCTGTGGCTTCAAATGTATATTGTCTTTTAGTATTTGAAAAACTTTATGCCACTAAAATCAAAAATTATTTTTATAGAATTTTTCATTAACGCTGAAAATAATAATAATAATAAATAAAGATTTTTATTTTTTCAAGTAATAATATTAAATTGTAACTATTAAGCAGTAATTGAACTAAAAATGGCCGCACAAATGCCATTATTTTATTAATGATATGATTCATTCTTAAAAAATCCTTTTTCTGTTCATTATAAGAGATTTTTTTACTCTGTGAGTCTTCTATTATAGCTTTTTGGTACTGCTTAAGACTTCCAATTACTGTGTTTTTTATATAAAAGCTGTTAATCGTCAAAAACACTGACCTGTAGGCTCTCCTGAATTGAATAGTTTTAAATAAATTGCAACATAAACGACACTTTTTAAATTTTAATTGCTAGGCAAAAAGATTTTCTATAATTTATTTTATAACAATTTGGAGGACAAAGTTGGAGGTGAGGATGTCACGACTATCACGGCGTTTACACTTTCATTACTGAAAGTAATATATCTTCGTGATTTTAGTCAAATCTTCAGCCAGCGATTATGCCTTAAGCTCGCTGACGGATAACATGTACCTTGTACTGACGAGACCCAATAGGTCGAAACCGGTCTACAAGTTATGTTGTCCCTTCTAACTGCAAACCAGAATGGTTGGTTTAAATTATCTATTAGATATACCAACCCCGTTCGACTTTGAAGTGTAATCCAATATCCGTCGGGGTATATAACCCGGGAAGTAGTTGTTTCTTCTTGGTTGAAAGGTCATTTTCTTTGAAAATGTTTTTCAAAACTTGTAAAGCGTTGGAATTATATTATTATTTTATTCTTTGATATCTATTGAAAAGTAATTACACTTTCCTAATTTGTCTAGGATATCGGATATATTGCATATGCGAAAAACTTGGTTTAATAAGGTTTTGTTGAAGCTTTTTTCGGATTTAAGAATTTACTTCTTCTCTATAAATATATGGGTAGCGATAACTATTTAAATAGACGAGGATTTCATCCCGAGTAAGAGTTTTAAACTTCTGGATCTGGATTTGGACATTTGGGAAGGGGCATTGTGCATCCTTCCGTGTGTATGGATATCCATTCTGCTAATTTTATCCTAAAGAGATGGCAGTGACCTGTTAAGATTCCCACAGCTGTTCGGAGATTTTGTCTGGTCAATGCCTTAATTTTTTTTTCGTTTCCTCGCCAGAATGAAGTAATCACTCTCTGGACAGTCTACAGTTCGTTGTTTCACACCAGCACTGTATAGAGTTTTGGTGAGAGTGCTGTTTGATAAAGTCAACGACAGTGGACATTGTTAGCTTGGTAGATAGGTAAGGGCTAACATAATTCTAGCCCGCAGCCCTCCCTGCTAAATTTTTTGCCAAGCGGTTGCCTTTAGAGTTCCCACCTTCTTTGATCCAGCTCAGAGTGACCACGTTATTTTGGCTGGCCTCAGTTAGAGATTGGTAACATTCTAGTACTAAACTTGAAGTGATACGTGGTCTATTCAAGGTCAGTAAGGCTTGTCGGCAGTCTATATTAACAAGCCTGCCTGTGATGTTCCTATTGATTAGTTCTTTTGCAGCTATGGTGATGACTGTGAATTTTGACTGAACCACACTTGACAAGCAGTCCATAGCCCATTTTATTTTTAGGTTCAAGGATTTAGAGTAAATTCCACATCCCACACCTTGATTTGTTTTTGATCCATCCGTATAGGCGCTCAGAGCGTTCACTACGTTGTGGTCTGCTGTCTTGTTTGTTAATATTTTGTAGGGTTTGTCAAAGACAAATCTTGGTGCGACGGCATCCGTGTCTGCCTGTTAGAGTGGTATCGCCTTTATCGATTCACTTCACAGAGTGTGCTTACGGGTGCTGGTACCTACAGTGAATTTGATACGAACAGTGCGAAGGCATATCATGGTTATCAATGCTTTTTCCTTAACAAATATATCAAGGGGGGTTATTCCAAGTATTACGTCCATTGCGCTGGTCTTTGTGCATCGCATGGCTCCTGTTACGAGAAGGCATGCTGATCCTTGGATTTGGTTTAATTTTCTGATAGCTGTCGTTTGTTTCACTTTAGGCCACTACACGACAGCACCATATGTTAGCGTTTGTTTTAATATTTAAGTGGTACACAATGTTATATTTACCATGGTTTGACTTTGAAATTTTACAAAGATGGGAGTGGTACCTCTGTTCATATAAAAGAGGTTATATAATAATAAAGTGACTTACCTCTGGCGTTTATGTTCTTACTGCCCCAGTTGATATGATGCCCATTGAAGTCGCAGCCGATTGTAAGCTCCAATTTCAGGTGCTGGCAGTACTTTACCAGTTCCTTCAGTTCCCTGCTAGGTGGTGGTGCGGCTGCATCAGAGGAGACTACGGCATTTGATTGTCCGTCTCACTTAACACATTGCAACCCGTACTGCAGTGAAGTCTGAGCAGGAAGGATGTGCCAGAGGAAGAAGTTTAATTTTTCTAGGTGCGTAAATAGCAGTCCTTGGCTGGTCATTACTGGGAAAGTACCTAATAAGTTTTACCAGTTAAAGTATTTAAACCAATGATTCTGGTTGTTTTTCTTGTCCAGGGTTCTTGGATTAATGCAATTGTGTCCTGTTGCACAGCAAGCGTGCGGCTGATGGTTACCATTGCCACTCTGCTGTGCTGGAAATTACACTGAATAAATAAAGTCGTGTCAGCGCATCCTCTACGATCCATTTTTTTTCTTCAATTTACATTATTCGGTCAGGGAGATCGTTTCTAAAGACTCGTTGGTCTGCATCTTTTCAGATGCCTCCTGGGGCACCTCGCCTGCAGGGCTGTCGACCGCCAGATTTCCTGGCTCGACGGCAATACTGGTCTCCTCCTGACCTCCCTTTTTGGCCTTTTCGGCCTTTATCCTCATGGTCAATGGGGTGAACGCATAGCTCAACTTTATCGACTTCCGTTTAAGGGTAGCTAAGTCCTTGTCTCCTACTCCGAAACGAAGAGATACCTCCTTGGTTCTGTTTTGGCCTCGTGGTGGAAGGAGCACCATCTCGAGACCTGAAAGTCCGGGTTTGCCCACTTAGCCGACGCAGCACGACCTCCTTCTCCTAGAATATATCGGTTGATCTACTCGAATTTTGTCAGCTTCGGTAGGCAGTCTACTCGCACCTCCTCAAGTGATGCGTCCTCCCAAGGTCGAAGATCAACAACAGTGTTGGTTAGCAATGCCAACGTCGCGTCGTCATCGCAGGTAACTCTGATGATTTTACCAGAGTGCGACCACTGACAAAACTTTCTCCTCCATGGAATGTATCGGAATATTTACTACATAGGTTTAAAATTTCTCTTTTTTTTTATTATTTAAATTATATGTTCTAGTTAAATTAATTATATCTTTATTCTTTATAACACTCATATTATATGATTCAAAATAAATTTTTATTGCAATACATTGAATGTGATATAATGTAGTAACATTTTTATCTTCTTCCAAATTATTATAAACTTCGACTAATGCCCAGCCGTTAATAGCAGTAGTTACAGTTTTAGTTATTACACCATTTCCAATAAGTTGCTGTGGTATTAAAATTTCTCCAAATTTGATTGTTGCGGGAATTTTTACTTTTGGAACGGTTTTGTCAAACAAAAGTTTGGAATGTATTTCTTTTGGTGGGGCATTGAAATAGCATCTTGGTAAAACTCCATTACGAGAAATTAATCAATGCTGGGTTGTATTAAATATACTCCAATTATCCATCAAATATGCAATGAAACTTATAAACATAAAATTTAATAGGTACTGTAGCGTGTTTAAAAAACTCTAAGAATAAAACTTATTTTTGAAGTAAAACTTCTTTAGCGACACTAGGAGTAAAAAAGTTATTCTAACGGACGTGACGTCATTCTAATAACAGAAACCGAAAACAAAACCTAATACTGACACGATTTTGCATGGGCACCGGCAGCAGGGTGCAAGAGGGTGCGCTTGCACCCCCCTGCTATGAAAGAAAATACCTGAATTTACCAGAAAATTATATATTTTTTTAATTTTTTTATTAAATTATTGTTTGAATAAAAAATAAAGGCGTCGCGGTTGCTGTCCAAATCATTCTACATTCTATATATATATTAGATCATAATAGTGTGTAGATGCAGATGCACCCCCTGAAAATAATCCTGGCGGCGCTCATGCGATTTTGCCTCCTATATAAAATAAAACTAAATCTGTATAAATAGTTTTTTGTGTATAAAGTGTTTGTATTAAATATGAATAAACAATGTGGATTTATTAATGAAGAAAGTGATGAAAAAATATTGATTGAAAATGAGTGAATAGGTAGGTACTCTATATGCATAAATTTTATTTTTGGTGTGTAATTACACTATTTATACCTAATTATTTATACCTATTATTTATACCTAGCTATTTTCGTTTTACAGACTTAAAGAGCTAAAAAGAAAAAAAAATTGTGAACGTCAAAGGGGATATTATAAGCGCCAGAAAGATTTGAAGAAAAATGACAAAAATGAAAAAATGACGAGACATCCACATTCATTATGATTTGATTAAGTAAGTTTATATACATACATACATATTATGATAGTAAATAATTGTTTATACGGAATCTTTACGTTGAGTAAAGAAGCATGTTGCACGTTTTTGTTCATAAAATAATAATATTCAAAATATTTTAACACTTTCTTATACTTATTTTAGGTTTGGTTAGGTAGCCATAAAGGCCATTAAACCACTAGTCAAGATGGCTGACCTTTGACCACCAATAACAGATCCTTCGTAGACGTGAAGGAAACAAACTTAACTCAGGATTTTAAATTTTATGGAATATGCTATAAAATGTTACAAAATGAAATGGTTATCTAACTATCGAAGGCTCTTGTGTTGTGATGTATTACAATAAGGTAGATACAGCTACAAAATCACACATTCTAAACGTAATGTGTGTATATTTTTAATATTGTTTACCTATTATTGAAGCAAAACTTCTTTAGGCACGACTAGGGGTAGATTCTAACGGAAGATTCTGATGGAAGTAACTGTATAATTTTAGCTATGGGAGGAGTTTAAATTTCCGAAATTTATTTATGAAATTTTCAAACGGTTTCAAATACATTAATGGTATTTATAGACTAAAATCTATGTTTCACATTTTAGTTATCATAAACCTATTATTTCATAGGTATATAAAAAAAAATAATGATAACTTTCAAATTCCTATTTCTAATGAATAATATAAATATAACATCTCATTTTTTTTGTAAAGTATATAGGCAATAAATATGATTGAATTGTAATTAAATATTTATTTTCTGATACGTACGTCAACAAGTTTTACTTCAATCGCGCGTAAAGGTTCCACGCACACTCTTTTTTTTTATAATTCTTTCTTACTTATTACCGCCCTGTATTCTCGACTTCTTAGATGTTGTTATATTCCTAACGTTTTTTGTTGCTAAGCAGAATATCGAATTGAAATAATTTACTAACGAAGTGAAAAACTTTCTCCTACCAAATCGAAGCGAACAGACCATCCGCACCAGCGCAATAAAATTGAAATAAATAAAAATATAGTCCGGAGGATATACTCAAAAACGAACGTTACAACAGTTACTATGGGGCAATGCAATGGTTTTTGTTGTTTCAGTTTCTTGGAGCTCAGTAACGCCAATTTTGCTTAATGACGGGACCGTTTAAGTGAAAATTAGCCTCGTCATCGCATTTACGTTGCGAAAACGCTACAACATCGTTTCACTCAACTTCTGGCGTGAAATAAAGTCACTTTCTTAAACAATTTGAATTCTAATTAATAATTGCTCTAGAAATTTTTGCACCCAACAACGAATTAAATTTATACTCGGTCCATCCTTCCCCGAATTTAAAATAATCGTATTTAAAAACATAAATCTGCCACCAGAATATGGAATAAAAAATGAGATCACAAATTTTGTATTAATTATCTATTTTAAAAAGTAAAGAATACAGAAATAGACGTTCAAAGCATTCAACAACTCGCTATGTGTAAAAAATTATATTTTGAGGCTAGTGGCTGCAATAGACTTTTATATAATTACCAGTATAATACAAGTATTACATCTACAATAATTGTACCTATTATAAGTAAGTTTTACCAACAAATTCATAAATTCATTAAAAGTTTTCTTCATGATAACGTTCGTATTTACATCAAATCAAAGTTCACGCAATTGTTTGACAAAAAGCAGATTGATTAACTAAAAATTATGGTAATTTATTGAACTTTTTGTATTTGTTAACTTTTACATTTTATTTCTTGAAATAAAAACATAACGAACACCAAATACTCTCACAAATACCAATAAAATCCAAAAATTAAAATAGCCTTACTTTTCATTCTTCTCACTTCCTAAATTAACGATAATGTTTGATGAACGGTTTTGTCAAACAAAAGTTTGGAATGTATTTCTTTTGGTGGGGCATTGAAATAGCATCTTGGTAAAACTCCATTACGAGAAATTAATTAATGCTGGGTTGTATTAAATATACTCCAATTATCCATCAAATATGCAATGAAACTTATAAACATAAAATTTAATAGGTACTGTAGCGTGTTTAAAAAACTCTAAGAATAAAATTTATTTTTTTATAATTCTTTCTTACTTATTACCGCCCTGTATTCTCGACTTATTAGATGTTGTTACATTCCTAACGTTTTTTGTTGCTAAGCAGAATATCGATCGGTGAACTAACCAATATGGTTCCGACTTTAACATCACATGATGAGACGCGAAAGGCAGCGTCCCTTAGTACCGCGATTTCCGCATCATTCTAGTTTGGGCATTTGTACGATCAAGATCATACGTGCAGCCACTAGTTTCAAGTTCCCGGCAAATTTTCTTAAGATAGTTAAAAATTACTTGCTATTAAGTGTTTCTGTTAACGTTTACCGTTTATTGTACCGAGGAATCACTTAAAGTATTCCAGACAGTGTTTTTTTATGTTTTCCTGGGTCTTCTATGTAGCAACGACACGCCGCCATTGCTACGTCTACCGCTTCCTTTTTCGAAACCCACGCTTTGAAGATTTAGTTTATGGTTTTCTCTAATTATCTATAAGCCTGAACAGAAATGGGTTTAGATTATATCGTACCGTTAAGACCGATTACCGAGAGAAAGAAGCCATATACTATAAATATCTCTCAGAAACATTTAGGAGACAATGTAAGTTTTTAATAATATTTTTTTTACACCTGTATCAAGCATTAACGTACCATTTATTTCTATGGAACATTTTACCTTAATTGTATTCACCTGTAATGAAGTGATCAGTGCCGTAATAAGAAAATTCGGGATGTGTTTTTGTGTTTTAGCTTATCTGTAATTTTTTTTTGCTCATATTTTTTGTACCTGCTATTTGTAAACTCTTTTACATATTTTTTTTATCTTTTAATTATTATCTTGCCTTATTTAATTAAGATCTCTCTATATTTTTCCATATGGGTACGTTTTATCTCGAGATAATTGAAAAACCTAAAGTGATATTTTTGATTTTTTTTATCTAAATTTTTCTCTCTCACTTTTAGTTTTAAACATACCAAAAATAACAATAGAATTATACTTAGCTGTTGTTTTATGGTAGTAAAAGTTATGTTTTTAAATTTAAACACAAATGTGTTTAATAATATTATTTACTGTTTATGATACCGATATATGATTTACTGTTTATAACACAGATATTTTCTTTATTTTATTTTGTTTATTGTATCTCTTATTTATTATCAAACCAGATAATAAAGTCTGTTTAGTGTTTAACTAGATTTTCTTTTCCTAGCTAGAGCCTGCTACTCTGATCAATACCTTCAGTTTCTCTAATCTATACTTTACCAAAGTAATAGATTTTGTTTCTTAAATATACCTTATTTTATTGAAGTAATAGATTTCGTTTCTTAAGCATATATTATTTTATTAAAAACCATAGATTGTGCTTTTTTGAATCTATCTTTATCTTACCGATTAAAATGATAACCATAAGGATGAGTAAAAGAAAAGTGTAAGTATAATTTTTTTAGTATCTTAAATAAGAGTGTGTAATTTAAAATTTAGCAAGAACATCTGCCGGGTTACCTAATTTTACCTTATCTTATCTTATATCTCTCATATCTTTCTTATTTTAACTTTATCTACAACATCTGATAAATCATTTTATCCAACATATATATTTAATATTTTTTCCATCTGGGTTTCTTATTTTTTCCCATCCTTATGATAAAAAAATAAGTGGCGCCCATTTACCTTTCCCTTTTCCATCATTTTTCTCATTTTCTCTTTAGTCCCTTTTAAATTCTTTTATCTTTTATTTTTTCTAGTAAATATATCCCCGTATATCTTTCCAATACGATATCATCTAGCTCGTTCGAATCCACGCTCGGTCTCCTCCTACCCCTGAGTACCGTTCGCATTTGTTAACCTCGATAAAACGAGCCTTTAACATCATGAGAAAAAAGAGGTTACAGTACTGGAATTTTCGTTAAAGTCTAAAAAAGCCGGTAAAGTTACTAAGAAATTCTGATTAGATGAACCGAAGAATGTTGACACCATGAAGTGGTCTTCAACCTTGTAATTTTTTAATCTTACTCTTGTCACTACATATAACATATACCTAGGAAAAATAAATCCAGTCTTATTTAAAATCACAAATGTCATTGTTTAACCAAATTGTATTTGTAGTGTTTTCTTATAATATATTAATAAAAATAAAACGTGATATTGATTGCTTTAAATCGCATATTTCTAATATTAAAAGGACAATGACTTAAAAATAAACACATTGTTGATTTTGACATATTTAAATTAATATTATGGGGCATTCAACCAAGTTCGGCAGTATCATTTATCATTACTATAATTTTATTAGTAAAAATTTGTTTAGTTTTGTAAACTGCTTAATTGAATAATTTCATCCTCTCTGTCACTTATTGTGTTCAAATTAAAATTACCTTAGAAGACAAGAACATATAGTAACTTTTCCATCGGGTGGAAGTTTAGTGGAATGACTAACATTTTGTTTGGAAAGAAATTCAACAAAAAGGAAATTAAAGACAAAAGTTAACATTTTGTTCAAATAAAATGAATGCATCTTAAATATTAACTTGGATATATACAGGTTGGTTAAAAAGTTTTGAAAGCAAAAATGAAGGAATGTGTATTTTTAAATGAATTTTATTTTATTATTATTGCAATGCTGCTCCAGTAAATATTTAACACCCCTGTTATGATTTCTGAAAATATAATAGTCGGAGAAAGCCAAATCTGCTGAATCTGGTGGGGGTTAAAGCAATTCGTTCAATTTAGGCATCGTTAACAAACTTGTGTGAACACGTGCATTGTCTTAATGAAAAATGATCATTTTATTTTGTAAACTAGGTTTTTTAACGAATTTTTTCATCCGACTTGTCCATAATATTCAGAGTTTTTCCTTTTTAAAGATAATATAATCTATCAGCAAAACCCCTTTTGAATTCCAAAAAACTGATGCCATAACCTTTTTTGCCGATAGTTTTGACTTCACCTATTTTGGAGCTAAGAAACCAACTTCAGTCTACTGTAAACGTTCTTGTTTCAGTTTAGGATCATGACGGTAGATCCAAGTTTTATCCATAGTTATAAAATGACGCACAAAATCGGGTTTATTCTGCTTAAAACGCTTCAAATTTTGCTAAGAAATTTGTTTTCGATTCAGTTTTGTTGAATGCGACACTAACTTTCCGAACAGCTTTTTCATATGTAATTCTAACACTTTTACCATTTCTGTATAATTTTTTGTTGTAAATAAACCTTCCAAAACAAATAATTGTATCACTGCACAATATTCGTTTTTTTCCATTGAAACAAAATATACTGACACGTCAACTTCAAATGGCTTGTAAACAAAAAAATGAATTCACAAATCAAAATGGAATTTTCTGTGTATACAAATGGAAGAAGAAATATTAAATTTGCGTATAAATTTTGACTCCCCTACTGGTTAATAGGTGTCGCTTACAAAACTTTTGAATCAGCTATTTTATAGGATTTGTCCACACATAAGTTAATATCTCAAATGTTGCAATATTTTATAAATTTTGAAGATTTATTTGGAAACTGTTTGTAACAAAACTGCTAAAAATAAGTATTTACAACACGTTTTTAAACAGATGAAATAGTTAAGTAAGGTTCATTGTTTTGCTTCCCCAACAAATTAAGTACACAATCGCGACATTGTCTATTTTACTTTTAGACATTTTTAACTTTAAAAAAAATACCTAATAAAGAGATACATGTTTGGAAAAAGTTTATTAATTAAAGGATGAATTATAACAAAAAACATAGGTCTGGCTGTTTACTTAGCAATTGTTTATACACAGAAAAGCAAAATATGCATGTTTGTAAAAGAGATAATACTTTGAAAGCGAGGTATGTAATTTTACAGGCTGGTTGTACAATATTGGATTTATCTTTAGATTAAAATAAAGCACCCTCCATAATTTAATCTAAAGATTGTTTTTCATACAAACTCCGGGCTAAGTTTTATTGAAACTAAATTCACAGTAATATGTAGGTTATAATTTTATATTTTATCATAGTAATAACGTGGTAACAACATTGTTTAATTGTGTTTTAATTTTTTTTATTTAAATAATTTTTTATTTGATTTATGCCTTGGTGAGTATCGTTTACATTTTTTATTATTTAAAATCTAATCTATTAGAGAAAAAACAAACAACTTTTTTGTACGTATACGAATCTATTAATATATTTTAATTTTTTAGCTACAAGAAAACTGAAAAAGAAATGATCATAAATTTTGTGGAAAGAGACAGCAAAACAAAAATTTGCTATGAATTTTGCACTAAAAAGCCAGAAATAAAATCTTTATTTCTTAAAAAAATTGGACGCAACTAGGCATCTGATTTTGATTTCCTTGAAGCCGGATCTTTGTAAAAGATTTAAGTTACTAACATTGTAAACCTGGATTTAATAGCTTATATTAAAACAAAATGTAATTTGTCATTGGAGCCGACTTCAAGGAAATCGAAATCAGATGCCTAGTTGCTTCCAATTTTTTTAAGCAATAAAGATTTTCTTTCTGGCTTTTTAGTGCATTTTTTTGAAGACAATTCAGTTGTTTTAAAAAAAGTTTTTATTTTATCACTTTTAGTTGCTACTTGGTTTTGTCATATGTAGGCGCAAATTCATAATGTACTATTTTCAAAACCTTCCAAATACCGTGCAAGAGGTACTGAGTTCAATCCCCAACAATCCCAAAATGTACCGATTTGACATAAGTAAATTGTCTAACACCTAGAAACATGAAGCACGTACGGTAAAAAAAATCATTGTGATGAAACGTGGACTTAATTGTCTGAAACTACCAACCCGCAGTGAGCAAAAGAACTGATTAAATGCTCATTTCTTCTTCTTGTGAGAAGATGTCTTTGGCTTAAGAGTGGGATAATAACGGGTTAATTATTATGTTTTTATGTTATACATCATTATTAACATATTAACTTAACTGCAGAGCTTATTCTGTTGATTTTTGTGGTATTTCTTAAAATATCTTTCATATTGATGTCCAAACCTTAATCAAATTTCTATGGGATCACACGGACACTCTATTCTTTTGAATGCAAAAAGATTTTTTTAAATCGGATTATAAATACCGGAGATATTCTATAACATACAAAAAAAAATATGGTCGAATTGAGAACTCCCTCTTTTTTTAAATCAGTTATAGTTGGACAGTAACGGGCCAATTATTATGTTTTTATGTTATACATCAATATTTACATATTACCTTTACTGCAGAGCTTATTCTGTTGATTTTTGCGGCACTTTCTGGAATATCTTTTACATTGATGACCAAATTTATATGGGACCAATGGGCGGCTCTACTCTTTTTAATGCAAAAACAATTTTTTAAATCGAATTATAAATACCGGAGATAAAAAAAATATGGTCGAATTGAGAACCGTCTTCTTTTTTGAAGTCGGTTAAAAATAAAGCATATAAATGGAGTCAGCATAGAAAGTTTTTTAAATGCTTTTAATAGCGATGCATTAATAATAAATTCAAAAGCTCAGAACAACTTTAAATCAAACAAATGGTCAGATTGATCAGCTGCATTGTTGAAAACACCATTGCTTCGCCTCTAGCTAAGAACATAGCTGACAACCAACAATGTGATTTGGGTGAAAGCAGTGTTGATGTAAATACAGATATATCTAAAACTAAGGAAGCTTTGCCAAGTAATAATGGTCACTTAAAAAACGCCAATTTCTGCTTAAAGTACATTTTAATTTTAATGTTTAAAGTGCTACATTTTTCCATATTTTCTACAAATTGTTTCTTTATATTTTTTAAGTACCTATACGAATTACAAAATGGTCAAATAATCAAGTAACTAACAATTGCAGAATAAAAATAAATTCCTTATCAGAAGCTAGACTGAAAAAGAAAAAAATATTTTTAAAAAAGAGGAACACGCACAAAAAATACTGCAAACTGCAAAAGAACATAAATTCCACAAATAGAAAACAGAGCTACAACAATAGTTTGATATTAAAAAACAGATTGTGCGTGTAACCTTTACGCGCGATTGAAGTAAAACTTATTTGACGTACGTATCATCGCAAAATAAATTCAAATTCAAAATATGTTTATTAACAAGTAGCTACAGGTTTTTGATTTTTTTCGTTTATTATTATTATTTATTGATGAAACAGTAAAATATTCTTGAGAATCCGCCATTTTATTCAAGTTACAACTATTTTGTTTTGTAATTTATCTAAAATTCTTTAATTTCAGTCTCGCGTTTTAAAAAATTTTGACAGAAATTAACGGTTTGGTTAGGTTAGGTTAGCTAATCAAACGTTTTGACGTACGTATCGCAAAATGTATCGCAAGGAAGTCAGTAGAAACATAAAGAGTTGTGTGCGTGAAAATCATGAGAAATCTGATAATTTTTTCCGTATTTTAAATGTTAGCTGTCAATCAATTTCTAACAAAACTAATAGAATAGACCTAATCTTAAAGCAAAACCAGACATATTATGTCTATCTGAAACATTGTCCAATAATGACAATATCGACTACATACTATTTAATAATTACTCTATTACTATTACTTCAATAGAACCAATAAATCACATTGTGGTGTACTAATTTTGACAAAATCTTCCATAGAAATTAAGAAACACGATTTTTTGACTAATTTATCACTTGAAGTAGATATTGAAATCTCCAGTAGTATCTCTTTTAAAATACTTCAAACCACCTGTTGTATATTAAATATCTATAGATCCCCATATGAAAATTTCAATACATTTATAGATAGACTTTATAGTGCATTAATTTTCTGTACAAATAACTTTATATCTTTTATTCTTTGTGGAGATTTCAACATTGATTTTTTAAACGATTCACAGGAAAATAAAATATATGCATATATAGTACTCACTCATTTTCATTCAATATTTTTTCATCACTTTTTTCATTAATAAATCCACTTTGTTTATTCATATTTAAAACAAATACTTTATACACAAATTTTAGGCGTAAAACTATTGACCAACAATGTATTTTGGTTGACAAGCTGTCAAATTGACAGTTCAGCAAAATATCTACCGTAATATACAATTACAGATTTAACTTTTATTTAATATAGTAGGCGGAATCGTGTTAGGTATTTTCTATCAGGTTTATTTTCCGTTACATTAGAATGACGTCACATGCGTTAGAATTACTGAGTTACTCCTAGTCGCGCCTAAAGAAGTTTTACTTCAAAAATAAACTCCTGTGATAATTGGATACTCTCTCCTAACATAGTCCTTACGTCCACCAAGAAGGATCATCTCATTTTCAATGTTGTCAATGTCAATTTCTACATAATTTTCCGAATTCATAATATTTGTGTCTATAACAATATTGTGTAAATTGCGGTGATAACTATTACTTTTAATGCTGTCTTCCATTTAACGTGTAACCCCTTGGATAAACATGGAAATATTTTTTTATTGTCCATAAGAACCTTTGTAGTTCTGATTAAAAATACTTGTTATATACAATTTCTGAAAGGTATATTGGGATCACGTAAATATCTTATCGGTATAACCAGAATCGACGACAAGAAAACTATTTCCATATATTAATTCCATAAGCGCTTTAAGTCTACTATTGTGAAAGATAGTTGAATCATGAACCAATCCCTGCCAAGTGTTACGTTACAGTGATACTTAATTCTGATTGGTTTAGAAAACCGTGCGATTTCAAATAATTTCACGTTCATTTCCGAAATTAACGGAGTTAATAAAGCTTTTGCTGTCTTAGCAATAATACTAACAGTCGCCTATCAATTAACAAAATTTCCAGTAGTTATCATTAAGCCGGGTGCATAAAACCCAAGTGTCAATAATAATTGTGTAAGCGGATCGACTGCTTGGTTTCTAAAAAGTATTAATTTAATTTAAAATTCTTTTTATATCGAAGTATATTTACCAATTTGTGTGTTGAGCTTTTTTATCCACAACTTTTTATAGCGTTTTAAATACACAGTCTTTGAAAATTCCTAATCTATTTAATTACTTTTTACCATCCCACCAATTAAAATGAACCATTCGGTGTTTGTATTGTTTCTGAGAGGACTGGCTGCAGTCATTTGTTGCAATTCCGATAAAACTAAATGCCTAACTCTGTGATAACCACTGATTCATAAGCTTAATTAATTTCATTACCAAACCGTTCACCAAGATCATTCATAAAAAAATATAATGATAAATTAAAATCATTTTCCCACATAGGATGGTGTTAGGGTGTAATAAGTGTATTTTTGTTAAGTATTGTTATTGTTGAAATTATAAATTGTATAAAACTCACCTGCTGTCTGATAGTAAATTTTACAATGTTTATCTAAATATTATTCCGAAAAATTAATCGGGTTCCGTCTTTTATTTTTCTATAATTTCATTTTACCTAATTTTAACTAGCGTCAGAGCTTAGGATATCTTTGTATCATTTAAGTGTGAAATATTTCAATCATTAAAATTTATTTATTGATAGTAGACAACTATTTATTTAAGTCGATTAATCTTCTTTTTTCCTGTTACCGGCCTGTGGTTAATTTTTCCTACGGTTAACGCAGTAATTAATTTAACTAGTGAAATAGTAAAAGGCCTCTCTTTTGCGCAAGTTGCCATATGACAATTTGGGAACACTGTCAGTGTTCACTTTCATCTCAACCTGCTTTTAAAAAAGAACTGATTAAGAAGATTTCTAACGGGTTGTTTCAATCGGAGTTCATCTCCTTCTTTTAGTTTTGGATTTTGAGACAAACCTTTTATTTCCGACTAGGCCATCGAATCCATTTACGTTTTGGTTATATTTTTGGGTTATTTCGTGTCCAGTGCAAAAAACCATATTGTGGAATTTGTAGAGAGATTTTTCTGAGTCGGTAAGTGAATAATATCGTAAAGCATATGGCAACATTATTCTTATTGCGATACCCTCGATTCATAGATTTAGCAGAAACACACTATAAAGACGGCTTTTGGGGCAAAATCAACGTCCCAGGTTATTGGAACAACACAGAGTTGTAGTTTTACCCTATTCCATCTTAGGTGAGTTGCTATCTAATTTCTTTTCTGTTCAGCACTATTTGTTTAATTCGTAAAATTATCTTTATCTAATAACGCCATACAATTATAATTATTAAATTCATGTGTTTTTTTAAATGTTTCTACGTATAAAAACTAGACACATTTTTTTTGAGCTCCTTTATTTGTGATATTTATCGTATTTTATAAATTAAACTTACTTAATCTGTATTAAATTATTTAAATTAATGTAATTTGTCACAATTTTCAATCACTAAATCTTATAAATTTAATTTACTAAATCTGTATTTAATTGTTTGTATTAATATAATTTAATTTAGTAACAATTTTCATTGCAAAATCTATTATTTTTTTTAGATATATTATTAGTCTAAATTTATAAATGAATGTAAACGTTTTAGAAACCTTTAGAAATTATTATCTTTCTTTTAATTGTATTGTATTGTAGCTATTTGAGCCAGCTCTTTTTAACTAATTAAATTTCCTTGATCAATTGTTATCGTATCCTTGCGTCTTGGTAATTTATTGTACAATATTTTAGGGTCCTTGGTACCGGCATTTGTCCTTGGTACAGGCATTTATATTTGGAACCAGTATTTATTTTTGGTACTGTAATATATTTTTATTTTTGGAACCGACATTTATCGTTGGTACCGGCAGTTCCTTATTTTGTTTCTGGCTTTTATTTTGATATAGCAGCATTGGATTACCGGAGTCTGAAACCGATCTGTAGTTGTGTAAAGTTAATTATTATCAATGGTTATTGAAAGCTACCTCTGCCAGAACAGATAAGTCAATTTCAATATCTTGTATTTTGTATATATATTTTTTTTACTAATAGTAATTTTAGTTTTGTAATTTGAAGGTGTGATCACACCGAAAACACTCATTTAATGTTATTTGTTTTGTAACTAAATTGTAATTCTTGTATTTGGGTCTACAACTTAATTTTATATTAAAGAAGGGTCTAGTTTATGAAACTGATTTGTTTTATTAAGCTCACTTTATCTTATTTTATCGGATTGTGTAAGGGTTGTTAGTGTCTATATCTAGGGGTTTCCGGCTTGTACCGTCGAAGTCGGTGGCGTGGCTCACTTATTTATCATCCCTTTACGGCTAAGCTCGGGCATAATTTGCCACTAGAGTGACCACTAACAAACCTTGCGCAATTTGTTTAATTGTTGATATTAGATTTTTTTATTCTTAAAAATAGTCCTTAACCTTTTGTTTAGTGAGATAGAGAAAAAACGTGGCAAGGGTACGATAATTTTGGCACTGCCCACTCGGAACTTACTATTATCTCATATATTTAAACTTGTCAAATAATTTTAGGAAATTTAGTATTCAGAGGGTTTCGCAAGCAAAAAAAGGTCATGAAACACAAATGGGTCAGGGTTCTTAATATTCGGGCACTCAATACCTAATCATTTCAAGAATACCTTAATAAAAATAATCAGTTTTCTGCTCGTCCCACACGTGCGGCTAAACTTGACATTATACGAGTAAAATCTTATGATATAGATAGCTTTAAGAGCAAAGCTAGTGAATTCAGGTACTAATATATTATATTATATTATATTATGCCAAATTCAAATTTTTTTCAAATTTAAAAATGTTTTATTGTTTAGCTTACAAATTATTTCTTAGAATTAAATAAGTAATATATTTTATTTCCCTAAACCCTGCTATAGGACTTAGTGTCCTTTTAACAATATGTAATAATAATAATAATAATAATAATAATTATTATTATTATTATTTATATTTATCAATTTGTTAAGTAGCCTTACATTTCTTAGTGTCCTCGTGATAAACTATTTGGCTGATAAGACTATTATATAAAGTTAACCAATTTCGACTAAAAAGTTAGTCCTAATATTTCTCTTAAATTGTACTCATCGCAATTTCGAACAATGTACCTACACCTTTGATCTGGGTGTTTCGAGTTTTTATTTGAATTATATTACAAAATTTTGGTGTTAAAATTGGAATTCTCCAATATCAAGAAAATACATTGATTTTTGGAACGATCCTTTAGTGTCAACGGAAGAAACAAGTTCTGCAACAGCCCAGTATCCTGTTCGCACATGTACAGCCTACCTGTGTCCTGCCTGACTATGAACAATCTGTCTTCGTACAGCCTGCCCTGTGTCCAGCCTGTACAGCTTGTAAATATCCAGCTCTGCTTAAAAAACCTTAAGGAACCGTAACAAACTTCTTGTCGCAATTTGTAAACTTGGATTCCTTGAAAATCTCCAATGCTACTCAGAACAGCATCGACAACTTTTGTTTATGTTTTGTTTTTGTTATTTACCCATATTTATCTGCTTTATTTGAAACAAATTCAGATAGCATTATGCTGCAACAAATAAATATATATTTAGAGATCGCAGAAAAAATGCACATTAATTTTCATGGCACAAAAAGTAGACTTTATGAATTTTTAGATAACTGCGGCAAAGCTATTTCCCTAACAAGTGATACAAATAAGCCAATTTTATTGGCCATTATAGAAACACGAATACAAGGTCAGTCGCAACTTGAACTTCAATCACTCCTTCAGCTTCCTTTTGAAAATGTTACGTCTTTTGCAAATAAGGTTGAAAATTGTTACATTAAACTGCTTAATAATTTAGATTATAATTTAACCAGAAAAGCGAAAGAAGCGTGCACAAATTTAATTAAAAATCAAGCCATAAATGTATTCATACGTGGGTTAGATAAAGATCTTTCCCCAATAATAAAAGCTCAAAATCCTACATCTTTAGAATAAGCAATTTTATTAGCTCTGTCGAATGAACAGGAACAACTATTTATGCGCGAGATTATTAGAAATTATTGCAGTATATGCAAAAAAACAAACCATTTGACAACCAACTGTAGGTACAAACGAGATAACAAACGTAATGTCAGACATATACAAAAGTCAAACCAAAATTCAAATCCTAGTTCCTTTCACAGATTTAATTACGATACTCGAAATGAAGCAAGAAATTTTATTTCCCGAAGTACTAGTCATAACCAACAATTTTGTAAATATTGCAAAAAGGCAGGTCACCTCATAAATGAGTGTAGAAAACGTAAATACAAAAATAGACAAAGGAACAATAAAGATCCTACTACAAGCAGAAATTTTCAAAGTAACTTAAACAATTTGTCGAATTGTCCCAAACACCTCGTCAGTCAACGACCAAATTTCCACCAGTAACACCTCAGTATCCACTTATATTATACTTCAAAACTTCACCGACACTCAACACAAAATCTCCTCAAAATTTTCAGTAGATACATGTGCAGATATCTCTTTAATAAAAACTTTAAATTAATAGTAGTTTACGTAACAACTCCCGAAAGTGGTCTTTTACTGGACGAGTAGGCAAATTCAGTTTACATTGTTATAACAAGAACTGTTTATTAACTAATTTTAACATTTTTTTTAACAAACCTTGCTTGGGTGGTCGCCTTAACAATTTCATCTGGTATAATTTCATCTTCCATTAATTCACAATCAAATGCATCATTTTAAAAATCCATTTTATAATAAATTTCACGTTTTCAACTAAACGTCAAAATATGTCAAGTTATTTTATAGTTTTAAATATATACAAAAGTCGGTTACCATAGAAATCAATTGACCGCTATCTTAGACTAACTATTTTATTGTTTTTTTCATTAAAGATAGGCCGGAAAGTTAATAAAAATGAGTTCAGTAAAAGCTTTTACCGGACTCATTTTCATTTTCTTGCCTTGTCCGACAAAATGAGATTTTCTGACCTAAAAATAAACCGGAAAGTATTAATTTCTGGCCGGTTTAAAAAAAATATTTTTTTTTATAAAAAATTAAGGAAATCCTGTTGTCTTAAAAGGTATCGATAAGAAGATTCCAAATCCTGCACAAACATAATGTGATATAATTTAAACTTTCAATATCGAATTCCGAATTCCAACACAATTTCTATGCCTTAAGTGACGATTTTTCCATTTAATTCAATGGTGTTATACATGATGTTTTTTTTTATTTTAAAGTAAAATAGACTATAAAAATAATAAACTATATTTTAAGAATTGCTCTATAAATCTAAACCATGGCTCTATTTCTAATTCAACACAACTCTAAATGAAAATCTCAAAGAAAATAAGCCCATATATCTTAAATCAAGCTCAGAAACTATAATTAAAATTTAAAATTAAAATCTTAAAATCAAAGAAAGCATATACATATACAAGAAGTTGTTTATCTGTGCGAAAGTCCAAAAACTTTATGCTGCAACTTCTGTACTAAATGCAACTGAAAATCAAGTTAAAATTAATTTAGTGAATTTTTTTCTAGAACAATTTCCAATCCTTTCTTCTCAAAAATCGGTTAATAAAGAATTACAATTCAGATAGATTATATCGAATAAAGCTGGTATTATAAACATCTCATGTGAATCCTAAGGAAAACCAATTTCTAGCAAAAATAACCATTTATTTTTCCCAGGAAGGTGATCAGCTTTCATACACAGACGGAATAATTTGTGAAATCACTACAACATTAAATAATCCAATTAAAGTAAAGTAATATTTAGATCATGTAACCACGAAAAACATACTCAAGCCAGATACTAAAAAAGTGATTGCAGTTTAGAAATCTCCAGTTCCTAGAAACCCAAAAAAGTTACATTTTCCTAGCTCTCGATTGTTACTATAGGCGGTTCATACCCAGCTTTAGCACAATATCTCAACCCTAAACTAAATTTCAAAAAAAAGATGCATAATTTCTTTAGATTATTTTACAACAAAATTCGTTTGAAAAATTAAAAACACATCTTTGTACCGAACCTTTACCACAATATCCTGATATTAACAAGCTTAACCATGACTACAAGTAATTATTCCATTGGCGCAGTCCTGTCCCAAGAAGAAGTCCGAAACGCTAGTCGCACATTAAATCTAACGAATCTAATTATAACACAACAGAAAAAGAACTTGTCCTTTGTTTGAGCTACTAAACAGGTTCAATCTTGTATTTTACACTGATGATCGTCCTCTTACCTGGTTATTTAATGTCAAAGACCCAAGTTTTAAAATTAGGTAGGTGGCGCTTAAATTTAGATGAATACGATAATTAAATAATTTACAAACCAAGAAAATTAAATCAAAATGCTGATTGTTTGAACCGTCCCCCCTTGACTGATAATGACTTATCCGAGATACTCTTTACTAATTCTCCTAAACTGCCGACTTTTTTTAGTGATTTTTCTGATAATAATCTCCTTAATATAACTAACAACAACCAAGGACTTTTCCAAAATCCTTAAGTTGTCAAAATAAACATAATAAAGCAATATACAAATGACACGCAGAATTTTTATCAAAGTCAAAATATACACTTATAACTAATAATAATATTAAGGAATTACGTCAGAAACTAATATCATTTACAGAAAATGTTGCCATATACATGTCAATTGATTTAGAGTTCCAAGAAAATTTTGAAAGAGATATCAAGGAAAAATTTAATCAAATTAATTTATTAAAATCTTTTAACCCTGAATTAGGTAACCTTATTCACATACATTCTTGCAACAAGAATTTCTTTTATCTGAAAATGAAAATCACTTTTGGGATATCGTAACGTGTGAGACAATTTTTAATTCGTTTGAACGAAAACACGAATTATTACAACGTGATATTACATAAATATGTTTACCACGAATTTCAAAAATTTGCCATGAAACTCTACAAACTCCCAGTACTGAAGAAATCCACCAAATTAATTTTCATTGAATATCATTCCTCTCTTGCTTCTGCTCATTCTGGTTTCCGTAGAACTAATAATAGAATAAAAAAGAACTATAACGGGAAAAATATGAAAACCAACATTAATAAATTTATAAAAATTGTCATTCATGTCCAAAAATAAAGTAGTCTGGAAAAAATTAAGAAGCCCATAGAAATCACAACACTCTAATACAGCATACGAACGAAGTCATGCTACCTTAGCGACTACTTAAAACATTATATTAGTAAAGACCATTCCGACAAGCATTACTGATTAGACTACGCAATGTTCTCATACCTTTACAAAATTCACTCCATACGAATTAATGTTCGGCATGCAACCAGATTTACCAAATAACATCCTTAAAACTTCTTAGTTTAAGTGTACTTACGACGATTACCTAGATAAATCAACATTAAACAGTCGCGAGAAATTGCTAGAAAAAATTAAATGGCCTCAAAGGAAACCAGTAAGAAAACGTATAAAAAATATTAATTACGAGTTTAAAGTAGGCCAGTTTGTATATTTTACCAATGAAAAAACAGAAAAAGGAGAAAGTATAGTATATTACTTTACGAGTGGAGTAAATTGCATATTACAGCGAGTGTTTTGGCCCATGAGCGAGCTTGCGAGCGAAGGGGCTAAAGAAACGAGCTAAATATGCAATTTATTCCTCGAGTGAAGTACTATGCTTTACCCACGACTTACCAAATGGTTTTGTATGAAACTAAAAGTAACAAATATAAAATTTAAATTTTGGCATAAGTTGTCAAAAATATCCGATTTCGCAGACGGTTCTGTCTGAGAAATGTCAAATATTAGTTTAATTTAATGAAAACTGTAGGTAAATAACATAATAATACAGGTTTCTATTTACTTACTCCACTAGTTTAGTAAATAAAACTATAACACAACTCCTCAATTATTTGACACTGACAGAGTTATAGGTTAAAAAATACGCAATTTACTTATGAGTCGTGGGTAAAAAAATTTACTCATTACTATCTAGGTCCTAATAAAACGCCTCCAGTAAATTGCTTATTCTAAAGAGGAACCTCCAATTTCAAAATTCATATAAACATGGTCTCTGTTTGACTATAGCCTATGAAAAATTTGCATATATTCGTTTTAAAAAATCACCAAAAGTATATAAAAAACACATTCATCATATAAAATTTTTCTAAAGTCATTCATATACCTTTAGATAATTTTAATAATAGGTAAGAATTTAAAGATAATATATATCGATGAATCTTGCAGTTGTGTAATTAAGAATCTTCAATAAATAATGCAAGATTATATAAAACTCCCCTAAAACTTTAAATACAAATAATGCCCAATATTTTTAAAAATCAAAGAGTTTGTGAACTGTGTAACAAACTGGATAAAAGGGTGCACTTTTAAATATACACATATACTTAAAATCTAGGCATATTTAAATATTTTATTTATAAAATGAAACGTATTTCATACAATAATTTGTGTAAACCTAATACGTGGGAAGAGGTAAATGAACGAAAATATTAAAATGACTCATTTTCATAAAAAAATCAATAAGAATTTCAAATGTATACAAAATAGTTATTTATGATATGAGTGTTAAAAGTGAGGTTTTATTTTGTGAGTGAAAGCGTTAGTAAAATGAGCGGAGCGAATTGAACAATTTCACGAACAAAATAAAATCACTTTTAACACAAATACCATACAATGTTTTTTGTACAACTTCCCTATTTTGATAATGAAACGAGCGAATTTGCAAGGACAATAAACCAAACCGTGTTAAAAGTAAACTAAACCGTGTTAAAAGTAAACTTGTTTACATGGCAACGTGTTAAAAGTATTTTTAACACGCTGCTATGTAAGCAATCGTTTTTAACATTGTTTGCTATCATTAAAAGTGTCACTTTTAATGACAGTTGTACAAAAACGAATATTTATTAATCCATTTTTTTTTATAAAAAAAATAACAATGGAACAAAAAAAATGTTTCTTCATACCTTGGTCGAAAGTACGTTCTTTCGTCCCTAATTGCAGGGAAGAAAGTTTAACATTTACTCCCTGTTTACGGCGGGACGAAAGTTGAATTTTCGGCCCTGCGCGTCATGATGTTTTGTCGTCTTTAACATTTACTCCCTGTTTACGGCGGGAGGAAAAATTTCTCATGCGTAGTTACACTTGTAACTAGGAACTGTTTATTCTCGTGTCATTTCTATTTCTATCTATAACCTTAAAAATAATCATCAATGACAAAACTTGACTCTTCGAATGTATTTGATGCCTGTCCCACGACCAGCTGCACTCGCTTCGCTCGTTCCGCAAGTACTTTCGACCGAGGTATGAAGAAAAATAGTATACACTACACGGGCCAAAAGTTAAAATCTTGGTCCTGCGCGTCATGTTGCCCTCGGCTTTTCGCCTCGGGCATCATGACGCGCAGGGCCGAAAATTCAACTTTCGCCCCTTGTAGCGTAATATACTATTAATAGGGAATGTGTCCTTCTCGTGCATTTATGATGTCTCTACAGTGTCTTTAATACGTAGGAACAAGTTATTTGGATCTTTTTGGGGAATCACCATCCAACCCTGTTGAAGAAATTGTTACAGCTAATTGCGATTTTAAAATTGATTATGGTCTTTAAAAACTCTTCGCTAAAGCATATTCCATGCATGCTGAATAGGATTGAGATCGAGCGATTAAGCTGGCCAGGCCAAAACTGGAATATTCTGCTTTTCGAAGAAATTTCTTCTCATTCAGGATGTATGTGGAATAGCATTATCATGCCTCAAGATAAATTTGGGACCAATGATTTGCACGTATGAAACAACTACAGGTTCTAGAATAGTTTTAACGTAGCGCTCTAATGATAAAAACGATCCAACAGAACGAGCTGAGTTCTACTGCCAAGTGAAATTTCTGTCGATACTATAATTGTCTCCTCTGTAGCTGTGAACCTCTTGTGTATGTTGCATTTGATCTTTTGCGCCAGGTTCTCTTCTTACACGTATCTTTCAAAAATCTAGATATAAACCAAACTAAGATTCTTGCCATTGCAAGTTCTTGTGTCCAACTTAGACAACTGGCGCGATTTCCTCGATTTAAAGGTTGGCATCTCTAAGGTGTCCGGCTAACTAAATTACCTTCACTCAAGCTTCTTCTGGAAACAGTCATATTATGAGCTCCACGGAGATAATTTATTAACTGCCGTGCCATCACTGTGCGATTTCTTCGTGCTCTTAACTCAACCTATCGGTCCATATGATGTGTTGTCGTCATCTTTGATGATCCCAAATGCCTTTCCGAACCCTTTCCTTTTCACGATGAGTCCAGAGACATGAGATAACGTTCTGAGTGGTTTCTATATCGTTTGTTACATTAATTTGGCGAATTTCTGCCTCAGACATCTCCACAGCCCTCAGCATTTCGTTTTCGACCAAATGACGTCGAGGCATGTTAAAACAATTTTTCAAAACACCTTTACAAGAAAACTATTAATAAACAACTAATGAAATCTCTACTAAAATAATTTCTTGTCATAAATTCTTTTATTTTGTACTTCTTTGAAAAAACTTTTTTTATAGGAATATTCATTGATACCTATTGCTAGAATTGTGTTACACTGTCCAACATAGCTTACTGTGTAAAATATTTAATATTTAAAATATTTCATATCTCTAGATTATGAGCATGTGTCTAGTAGGAACAGTTTTAAAATAGTTATTTATGAAACAGTTCGTGAAGGATGCTTTTTGCGCACGCACGCGATGTTTAGAGCACGAGCGAAGCGAGTGCTATAAATCGCGTAAGTGCGCAAAAAGCACTTCACGCACAGTTTCATACAATATTTTATCTACGATAAACAAATAAAAAATAATTAGAAATTCAAATTTGAAAATTTAAACTACAAAACTGTCAGAATAACTTTGGTTGAAATGTAATGCTCTCATAGCAACACCATGACAACGCGAATGCTAAGGATATTTGATTATATGAAGGTGTGTCAAAAACAGTGCGAAAAAGTAAATCCCATTTAAAATACATTGTTACTTCACGCACACTTTCAATCCTTCACGCACTGCTGTCTGTAATGACAGTTTTCACGAACTAAAAATTGATACATAATATGAGGTAGAGTAGATAAAGTATTTTATCTACTCTAGCTCATATTATGTATCAACTTTTAGTTCGTGAAAACAGTCATTATAGACAGCAGTGCGTGAAGAATTGAAAGTGTGTATTTTAAATGGGATTTACTTGTTCGCACTGTTTTTGACACACCTTCATATAATCAAATATCCTTAGCATTCGCGTTGCCGTGGTGTTGCTATGAGAGCATTAGTTTTGTTAGTATCTTCTAAATGAATTAAAAATAAATTGCTTTCTTGTAATTATTTTTTATTTGATTATCGTAGATAAAATATTGTATGAAACAGTTCGTGAAGTATGCTTTTTGCGCACTTACGCGATATATAGCACTCGCTTCGCTCGTGCTCTAAACATCGCGTGCGTGCGCAAAAAGCATGCTTCACGAACTGTTTCATAAATAACTATTTAAAACTCTAGACTCCGATGATGCTGATTATAATCAAGCACTTAATAAATTAGAAAGTAATAAACATTGAGTTATTAAAAGATCAGGTCCAAGTCGTAAAGTCAACAATATCTAATTTTAATATTACTATAACGAACTTAAAAAACAATAAATTTAGTTTCGACAGGAACTTCGAACTAATTTCAAATTATAGGGCAGATTTAATTAAAAAACACTTTAATTTAGAATTAAAACAAAAAAAAAGAGTGTGTGTGTAACCTTTACGCGTGATTGAAGTAAAACTTATTTGACGTCCGTATTATCGCAAAATAAATTCAAATTCAAAATATGTTTATTAACAAGTAGCTACAGGTTTTTGATTTTTTCGTTTATTATTATTATTTATTGATGAAAGAGTAAAATATTCTTGAGAATCCGCCATTTTATTCAAGTGACAACTATTTTGTTTTGTAATTTATCTAAAATTCATTAATTTCACTTTTACGTTTAAAGAAATTTTGACAGAAATTAACGGTTAGGTTAGGTTAGCTAATCAAGAGTTTTCACGTACGTATCGCAAGGAAGTCAGTAGAAACATAAAGAACTGTGTGTGTAAAAATCATGAGAAATCTGATAATTTCTTTCGTATTTTAAATATTAACTGTCAATTTCTAACAAAACTAAAAGAATAGACCTAATCGTAAAGCAATATGGACCAGACATATTATGTCTATCCGAAACAATAATGACAATATCGGCTACATACGATTTAATAATAACTCTGTTACTGTTACTTTAATAGAACTAATAAACCACATGGCAGTGTACTAATTTTGACAAAATCTTCCATAGAAATTATAAAACACGATTTTTTGACTAATTTATCACTTGAAGTAGATATTGAAATCTCCAGTATCTCTTTTAAAATACTTCAAATCACCTTTTGTATATTAAATATTTATAGATCCCCATCTGGAAATTTTAATACATTTATAGATAGACTTTATAGCGCATTAATTTTCTGTACAAATAACTTTATATCTTTTATTCTTTGTGAAGATTTCAACATTAATTTTTCAAACGATACACAGGAAAATAAAATGTATGCATATAGAGTACTCACTTATTTTCAATCAATATTTTTTCATCACTTTTTTCATTAATAAATCCACTTTGTTTATTCATATTTAAAACAAACACTTTATACACAAATTTTAGGCGTACAACTATTCACAACAATGTATTTTGGTTGACAAGCTGTCAATTTGACAGGTCAGCAAAATATGTATATGTTGCCTATATTTACAATTACAGATTTAACTTTTATTTAATAAAGTAGGCGGAATCATGTTAGGTTTTTTGTATCAGGTTTTTTGCGTTACATTAGAATATGACGTCACGTCCGTTAGAATTACTGAGTTACCCCTAGTCGCGCCTAAAGAAGTTTTACTTCAAAGAGTAGAAAAACACTTCACATTACTAAAATTATTTTTTACCAAATTAGAGCACGGATATTCCACTATAAACAATGCTGAGTTGTTCGTGAAATCTTATAGCCTTTATTATTACACCTGAACAATCAATTCTAGAATTATCAAAAACTCTCATCCATTTACCAAACTCGTTAACTTACCCTTTGTCTATTATTACAAAATTTTAACAAAAATGCCTAGATCTTATCGTAATAAATTTCAAATTAATAAATAACCATCATTCAAATATTTGGCACTGTATGAAAAAAGAATACCTTAGAATACAACTTTAAATGATTAAATGTTTGGCAATTAACGAAAATAACATTCTGATTCTGACCACTTCAATCATGTTTAACCGATTTATTGATTTCAAAATCTAAAATACGTTCTAATTGTGATATTAGGATTATACTTACCACGTGATGTGACAATATCTACAATACCAGATTTGGAAATGATTGATAATTATTATGACGAAAATTTGAAAATCAAAAATGTATTTAAATTAGATTAAATAACTTTACAGATAAATAATTTAGATATTGACGCTTTAAATATATCTAGTTATAATCTAAGTGAAATGCAAGAAACAACAAACTCTAGAAAATGAAAGGTTTTTCAAAGTATACATAAATATTATTAGTCCAAGATATGACGGTAAAATTAGTAGGAAACCTTGCAATTTTTTTATATGCATCGATTTGAATAAAAATTTGTAGGTAAACTCAATATACCCTCCACTTCAAAATCTACCCTATGCCAATATGTGCTTTTCCTCGGGGGTTGGTTACCACCCCAACTCGGGGGTGAAAAATATTTATGAAAAAACAAACATGGTAATAGCTAAAATAGTAAATTTTAAGACAAAAATGTTCCTTAGAGTTTTTTTGAAAAGACAATAATTTTGAAGTTATTGGTAACTAAAAGTTCGCAAATTAAACGGCAAAAAAGCATATTATTAAACGATTTTTCGGAAATAACTCAGAACATTTACATTTTGTCGAGAAAACTGTCATAATATAAAATAAAACTGTAAACAAAATAGACTCGTTTTTTATAATTATCGCAAACTTAATATTAACAAAGATATGACTGTTCGAAAATAGACGTTTATTCATAAAATACAAAAATCTAAACATATGACGTTGAATAACCGAAAAACGATAAGTTTTTCATAAAAAACTTATAGGAACTTTTTTTTAAAGATCTTGAAAAATCCGTTCAAACGACCACTAGTAAAATTGATTTGAATTAAAATTAAGGTAAGTTACTCCTGTACTAAAGATTTTATTGAAGTAAAACTTCTTTAGGCGCGACTAGGGGTAACTCAGTAATTCTAACGGACGTGACGTCATATTTTAATGTAACGCAAAAACCTGATACAAAAAACCTAACACGATTCCGCCTACTATATTAAATAAAAGTTTAATCTGTAATTGTAGGCAACATAATATACATATTTTGCTGACCTGTCAAATTGACAGCTTGTCAACCAAAATACATTGTTAGTGAATAGTTTTATGCCTTAAATTTGTGTATAACGTGTTTGTTTTAAATATGAATAAACAAAGTAGATTTATTAATGAAGAAAGTGATGAAAAAATATTGAATAAAAATGAGTGAGTACTCTATATGCATACATTTTATTTTCCTGTGAATCGTTTAAAAAATCAATGTTGAAATCTCTACAAAGAATAAAAGATATAAAGTTATTTGTACAGAAAATTACTGCACTATAAAGTCTATGGTTCATTGCAAACAACTTTGAACGCACGTCACAGATTTCTTGACACAACCAAGCCAACACTGTTGCCAAGTGAAAATAAAATCACGAAATATACATTTAAAATTTTAAACCACAACAATTAACTTCTAAATTTAAATTTTAAAAGTAAATGGCGGGCGGTAAAGTAAATGGCTGACGGTAAGTATTTTTTTATTTACACCAAGTTAGTAAAACACAAACTTTTATAAGCATAAGAATATTTAATATTAACAAAATATTTAATTTAATACAGAAATTATAACTTTACCAATCGAATCAAAATGTTATTAAATTCATAATTTATAAATACTTTGCTCTGTTGTAAGTTGCTAGGAAGTTTCACTAGCTCCGTATTATTTGTATTTCTGGAAGGTGCTTCCTTAAAAGAAAATAATGGTATATATAAATAATATTAATATTAATCGCTTTCATCTAAGCTGCTGGAATCACTGTCCTCGTTTGAATCAATTATAACTGAAAGAATTTCTATTCTTTCCATAATATGCTCATGATCATACCATTTTTTAATTTCTGTCTCTGTATGACCAATGGAATTCTTCCAAATCTGGGAAGTAACGGTTTGAAGTGCTTCCTTCCACATATTTAAAAAATCCTTTTCTCTATGACCATCTCTTTCAATATGGCGGTTGTAATATGTTTTGGCTATTCCCCAGATTAATTCTATTGGATTAAATATACAATAGTATGGAGGGAGACGTAATACCTGGTGACCATACTGTTGGGCCAAATCATCAATTAGGTATTTTGGGGGCGATTTATTTTTAAAAAGGACATTTATATAAACCTATATTAATTTGATTATTGCATTTACTGTGCAACAATATGTAAAAGTTCACTTTTAAACATCATGTCATCAAAAGGTTATTTATTGTTTGTCAACCATTCTCTTATGTTATCCTTATTCCATGAAGTATTAGGTATTTTATTCAATAACATATTTAAAGCCGCGGCTACCCGATAAAATTTGCAAAGTAAATTTTACGTAAAAACATAAAATATATTGAATACATTACCTCTCTAACGGCTGTTAAAAGTAACAGTGGTCCATTATTATCTCTTTCCTTTTCAAAGTATTCAATCAAAGAATCTATAAGCTCTTTGCAGCGACTATTTAATGTTTTAGGCATATTCAAAATATAGGTACTGACGAAAAACACTACTTTTTGTTCTCAAAAGAACTGATTTAGAAAGAAAATAAAAGCGCAAATATCAACTAACAAAATCAAAACATTAAACGATTTGGCAGCTATGTAATAACAAGTGAAGTTTTCATTAAGGTTTGCAATTCCTAGTGAAATATAAATATACCCAGTATTCAATAAACCCGGTTTATACTCCAATAAATTTAATTAAGTCGAATCATTTACGTAAGTTTTTGTAAAACTACATATATATAAATCATTAACTATGAGTTCTATATGTATTTAAAGATTATATTTATTTGTTTGTAATAACTAATGACTATTATCAAACGAACACATTTTTTTAGAAATTTATTTTGTAGTGGTACACATGTGAAAACATATCTAGTGACAGATGTGACGTGCTTCCAAAGTTGTTTGGTATGAGGTATATCTATAAATGTATTGAAATTTCCAGATGGGGATCTATAAATATTTAATATACAACAGGTGGTTTGAAGTATTTTTAAAAAGACACTGGAGATTTCAATATCTACTTCAAGTGATAAATTAATAAAAAAATCGTGATTCTTAATTTCTATGGAAGATTTTGTCAAAATTAGTACACCGCCATGTGATTTATTAGTTCTATTGAAGTAAGAGGCAACAGAGTAATTATTAAATCGTATGTAGCCGATATTGTCATTATTGGACCATGTTTCGGATAGACATGATATGTCTGATTTATATTGCTTTAAGATTAGGTCTATTCTGTTAGTTTTGTTAGAAATTGATTGACAGTTAACATTTAAAATAAGGAAGAAATTATCAGATTTCTCATGATTTTCAGACACACAGTTCTTTATGTTTCTGCTGACTTTCTTGCGATACGTACGTCAAAACTTTTGATTAGATAACCTAACCTAACCGTTAATTTCTGTCAAAAATTTTTAAAACGTGAAAGTAAAATTAATGAATTTTAGATAAATTACAAAACAAAATAGTTGTCGCTTGAATAAAATGGCGGATTCTCAAGAATATTTTACTATTTCATCAATAAATAATAATTATAAACGAAAAAATCAAAAACCTGTAGCTACTTGTTAATAAACATATTTTGAATTTGAATTTATTTTGCGATGATACGTACGTCAAATAAGTTTTACTTCAATCGCGCGTAAAGGTTACACGCACAGTCTTTTTTTTATATTTATTTTTATTGACTAAAAATTAAACGAGATATGCTTGTTTAAAGCTTGTATTCGCTTGCGTTTAGCACCATCATCGAGCCCTTTAGGCGCAACCCTTTTTAAAACGAAGGGCTTGAAAAAAATCGTGTACGTCATCATGTAGCTTTTAAAATATCTTACAAGATGGTTGTTTTACGGACTTCTTAGCCTAAAAACTAAAGGAGTTATGAATAAAAAAACAACCAATTTCTTTAGAATTTGGAAGTGGATTTAATTTTAGTTAAAACTAACCTTAATTTTCATGCAAATAACATTTACTAGTAGTCGTTTGAACAGATTTTTCAAGATCTTTAAAAAAGTTTGAATGAATTTTCTATGAAAAACTTATCGTTTTCCGGTTATTCAACGTCATATGTATGGATTTTTGTATTCGATGTATAAACGTCTACTTTTGAACAGTCATAATTTTGTTAATTTTAAGTTTGCGATAATTATGAACAAAACGAATCTTTTTTTTTTTTCTATAAGCTTTATTTAATATTATAACAGATTTTCCCATAGAATGTGAATTTTCAAAGTTATTCCCGAAAAATCGCTTAAAACCATGTTTTAAAACAGCCAAAAATCGCTGTTTAAGCTGCTAAACGTATTTAGCAGTTGAATTAGAGGTTAGATTTTGGTTATGATCGTGAATAATTTTCGAAGAATTTGAGTGTGAAAAGAATAATGAGTTTGAGTTTTTTTTTGGTGAGATTGATGACGACGACGAAGAAATTGTCAACTATATGAACAGACCTCGAAATGTCAGGGTTATTGAGGCAAGATCAAATTTGTTTGAAACCCTGACGGAGAAAAAGTTCTTTCAAAGATTTCGCCTATCCAAGAAGACGACGATGATTTTGCTAGTAATTATTGAATCTAGATTATTGTTAAAAACGGAAAAGTAAGTATGCACCTACTTTGTTTACTTATTATAGACTTGTAAGATACATACGATAAGTACGTACCTACCTACAAAATTCGTACCTAGTACCTGGTACTTAAGAAAACCCGTTTTACGCAACAAAACAAATCCAATTTCGTCAAACAACCGTGAAATAACACCACGGAACACTCTAAAATGCGTTTAGTTAATTTCAAGCTTCAACATCGTGGTGCAAGACAAACTTAAATAAGTTTAATTTAATCGTGTTTACAAATAAAAAAATGTTTAACTAAATGCGTTTAAACTTATTTTAAATAAATTTTGGTAAAAGCCGCCCTTAGTTACCAATAATTCCAAAATTATTGACTTTTTGAAAAACTCTAAAAAACCTTTTTGTCTTAAAATTCACTATTCTAGAGGTTAACATATTTTTTTTGATAAATATTTTCCACCACCAAGTTGGTGTATATTTCTATGAGTTTATATTTGTTACGCGAGATAATAAACATCTTTTATTTACGCTCATATTCTTAGTATCCTCCTAATAATCTATTAAGTTCATAAGACTAATTTGTAAGGATAACCATTTTCGAATGAAAAGGCAGTCTTAAAAATTTTTATAAATTGTAACAGTGATAATTTAGTGCAATATAAACCTTTGTTCTTGGTAGTATAAGTTTTTATTCGAGTTACATCACAATATTGATAGATCGCAATTTTGCTTTCGGAAACCGTTTAGAACTGCAGAACCAATTTCGCTCTACAGGTGCTTATACAGCGGTGTAGAGATGTTAATAAAGATCTGTGCTTTTATAATTTTAGGAAGGCGTTCGATAATATTAATCATGAACAACTAATAGATATTCTACGAAAGACAGGTATTGACGACACAGATGTTCAGATTGGGGCTGGACTATACTGGGGTCAAATATCAGGAGTAAAAATATTTAATGAATTTACTAAAAGTGTAGCGATTAGAACGGGTCCGACTGGAATGTTTCTTATTTCATTTTCTCTTCAATATCTACTTCAAAGAGTTATTCAAAAAATGCCTGGTAAATGCGGTAGAGGGTATAAAAGTAAACAAATAGTAAACGAACAACATAAATATGCCGATTATGCAGTGATCTTTGCCAGTAGAGAAGATGAATTACTACAGGCAATGGACATCTAGCTCGACAGTTACGGATAAACAATAAACTAATCAACCGTGTGGAATCATATGTATACTTTGGTACTAAAGTAAATGCAAAAAGCGGACGGGCCACAGAAATCAAATCGAGAATAGAACGACAAAAAATTCCGTTAACAAAGATTTGTCTCTTCCTCTAAAAATGTGACTAGTAAAATTCTACATTTTTTCGGTCTTGCTATATAGGCTAGGACACTGACAGCAACGCTCATAAAAAAACTGGAGGTATTTGAAATGTAGGTTGTCGCATATCCTGGACTCAACATATCAGCAACATAAAGGTACTACGCAGAGTTGGAAAAACACAAGAAATCGTAGGCACAATTAAACAAACAAAGCTTGAGTATCAAGATTATATAGTAAGACACAATAAGTATGGCCAACTTTAATTGTTTATCCAAAGAAAAATGGAAAGCAGGCGAGGGCCAGTCAGGAGAAGACCCTTAACCTTGCATCTATCGAACTAATCAGAGGCGCTGTAAACAAGATTAGTGTTGCCATGCTAATAGAAAACGTTTGTAGCAGACAGGGCACCCAAAGAAGAAAAAGAAAATATATATTTGCTAAAATTAAAGCAACGTGAGCATCGGAAAATGGGTACTAAGCAAGATCTAACATTGCTATGTTTGACAAGTTGGTCGCACGACAATGCAAACGGGCAATGTAGACAAATGTCTGTAGAGCTGCCCTTGGCTACTATAAATAATCATTGTACACCGAAACACTATGGACGTCGATATTCAGCTTTTTTATTTATTAAGCGTGTATAACTATTATAAACGACTTATAACGTTATACATGATTATTGTGAACCGTGTAATGACAAGCAGACAAAAGTGTGGAGGTTATTGACTGAGCGCAGATAAGCGCCTTTGATTTTTCCACAAAAACAGACACCGATTCAAAATGAGTCAAGTGATAACGAGTAACGGCAAGCGAAGAGAAGTTGCACCAAATAAGCCAAACACACGTTAGCGCTCACTAGCGAAATCGAGCGTTACCAAGGCAAGACAAATAGACTGTTGGCGTTGGTCATCGCTCGGCCATTTGACTTAAAAGATGGCCTTTGTAAAATCTGACAAAATAACACCAACAATAAAATATATTTATACAGTGGGCAGTTTTGGCAGATATTAATTAATTAGTTTTATATATAATTTATTATTTTTTATTAAGATCAGGTTGTATTAAGAGCGAGATCGAAGATTGTCTATGAGGGTCATTCTTGTGTCTAGGAAATTATTACGATTAACTTGTAAAAGTGTGACTGCAACATGTAGTTTAGATGGTAAGATTAGTTTATATCGGTGTGTGTATTTATTATTGGTTTTTAATTGTTATTTGTTAACATATTTGTTGTTTTTTTTACAGTGTTTATCTTATTTTTTACTAGACTAGTTACTGCCCTCAGCAGAATACCAAACCGATAGTTAGATAACCAAGACCTCGGTGGAAAGTGCCTCTAGATATACCTTATTCCAAAGGCCACTTACACACGAACAATGCAAAACGAATTTCCTTTTCACACGGGCGTTTTCTCGACTGCACTACAACTTCTGTCGTCGGTTGTCGCCCCTCCCGTCGACGGACTTCTTAATAATTGTAGCGATTCTCTTTTTACACGAAACTACTTTAAAACTTTGGTAACAGCGACAAGAAGAACAACCGTGTTTTTTATCTTGAAAACAATGTTAACAAAAATGGGGCCGTTCGACACAGACACTTCCATTCCTGCATTTCAGGCTAAACCTACAATTTGTGATTATAAATGTGATTCATATAGTAGAGAAAATCAAATGCAAAAGCTTGGGAAAATATTTCATAATAACTTCGGGGGAGCACGCTCTAAAGATAAAAACGATATTGGTAAGTATTTAATTATGATATACTTTTATAAATGTTATTTTATTGAAGTTACTATATAGCCAGTTGCTCAGTCAAGATCATTCATAACAAAACCTTGCTCATACTTTTTGTAGTGAAACTTATTTATTTTTTAGATATAAATCTGCAAAAAGTGCAAAAGCCTTAGGGAACCATTTAATCGAGAACTGAAAAATGTAAAAAAGTTAGAGACAGGTATATATTATGAAAACTATGGTTTCTTGACTCCATTTCTTAACAGAGGGCAACGACTTTAAACCTACAGACTGGAGATGTGAACGAGAATTCAGAAGCACATCAAACTCCAATGGAAGTTTTGTCCTCTACTGGATTAAAAAAAAGAAGAATTTTGATAGAGAAAATGAGTTCATAATGGTTTTACAACAAAGAATCTTTGCAAATACAATAGGAAATATAGATAAAAATATGTCACAAGACTATGACACATTATTCCGTTATAGCAAGTGAGTGACTTTAAAAAAATAACAAAGATATGAAACCGATGCTTAGTGTAAACTTTTCTTAACGGAAGTCGTGGTTTTTAAAAACCACAATATAATATACCTGGTCATGCTGGTACCTCTGGTTTATACTTTTAGCAACTATGCACGAATGTCTCTACTCCATATGTGTCAGTGCTCTCCCCTGCACGATCAGAGTGTCTCTTATCTATACAATAACCTCTCCCAGATTCCATTAATCCATTAATCTCTCCAACATATTTATTGATTACTCCATCTGGTTCTGGTAACACTTACTTAGAAAGTTACGAAAATATAACCCCAAATGGTAATCAGTATACTCAATATTTAACCAGTACAGAGTTGTTCTAATCTGTTTACTATACATAATATAAAGATGTAATAATTTTAATAAAATATTTACCTTACACAAATTGCAAGCCTTTCCTCTGGTGATATGGACGTTTTTATTATAGTATCAGTTAGACATTTTACAAGACTGAAGAAACTGTTAAAATGGTATCTAAATACTATTTTAATACCTATCGCGCCATCTGTCTTGTGACGGCTTAGTTAACGTTTATTCGATTGTAGTAGTAGTAGTTGAACCTTACTTGAGTGAAGTATAATAAAGTTCGTTGTTCTCTTCACTGTCAAGCGATAGTGTTTTATTCCTTTGACTCCTGACGGCTTCCAGAATTGAACAGGTTATGGGCTCAGGACTCAGGACAGTCATATTAGTGAATAGTTTACGCGTCAGTTTAGTGATAATTGTTTGTATAGAAGTACAATTCTTTTTGTGAGTGAGATCGTATTTAGACAGTGTCAAAATGGCGTCTAATAACTATCTTTCCAGCGTTCCAAAGCTACAAGACCGCAAAAATTATGAAGAATGGTCGTTTGCCATAGAAAATTTTCTTATATTGGAAGGCTTAAGCAAGTGCTTGGATGGAACGGAAAGTGATAGTGTACTAGTAGCGAAAGCTAAAGCCAAGATCGTATTGTCTCTCGAACCTTCCTTGTATGTACATGTGAAGGCGGCAAATACAGCTAAGGCAGTATGGGACACACTCAAGGATCTATACGAAAACAAAGGATTTACCAGGAAAATAACCCTTCTACGTTATTTAATCTCATTAAGGTTGGAGAATTGCTCATTAATGGCGGATTACGTAAATCAAGTTATTGAAACATCCCAGAAACTACGTCGAACAGGACTTAACCTAGAAAGTTCATTAGTGGGAAATTTATTATTGGCGGGATTACCGGATTGATTTGCACAGATGGTAATGGCTCTCGAGCATAGCGGAATCGATATTACCATCGATTCAATAAAATGAAATTGTTGAATATGCAACTAGACGACGACACCAGTTCTACTGGAGGTGCGCTAGTTGGTAAAACTGGTTACCAGAAACGTCAATGGCAAAAACGTCAAAGTCAATACAAAGTCAACAAATCTGACAGTGACAGTGTAAACAAAAACAAAAAGGAAATTATTTGTTTTAAATGCAAACAGCCAGGCCACTTTATGTCGAAATGCCCACAGAATAAAGATACAGATAAGCAAACAAAAGGTGCTTTCAGTGTAGTTTTTCTAAGTGCGAATTTCAATAACAATGATTGGTACTTAGATTCAGGGGCAAGTGTTCACTTAACTTGCAGGCAGGATTGGCTTTCAAACAAATCTAAACCGATTATAAATGAAGTTACAGTTGCGAATAATACTAAAATTTCAGCGAAATCAAGTGGTGACATTGATATTGTTACTAAAGTCGGTAGTGAAAACTTTGAAGTGAAAATAATGAATGCTCAATAGGTTCCAGAATTAGCTACAAATTTATTGTCAGTAAGTGAACTTTTAAAAAATGGGAATTCTGTTGAATTGGACAAAAATTGTTGTCAGATATTCAATCCGGACAAAATTTTAATAGCTGAAGGTTTTTTGAAAGATGGTGTATACAAGTTAGCCATTTCAAGTTCAACCAAATGTTTGTTGGCTGGACAAAAACCAGTTTTGGGTAAAACATGACATAAAAGATTAGGCCATATAAATTCTATTTATTTAAATAAAATGCGAGACGGTCTCTTGACGGGAATTGAATATAATGGTCAATTACAAATAACCACAAAAAATTGTGAAGTTTGTTGTGAAGGTAAACAAACGAGGCAACCTTTTGGAAATTCAAATACGAGGGCTAATGGTTTACTTGATGTCATTAATACAGATTTAGCAGGACCCATGGAGACAACTTCGATAGGTGGTTCAAAGTATTATGTAGAATTTCAGAATGATTTCAGTCGCATGTCTTTCGTATATTTTTTAAAATCAAAAGATGAAACCTTCGAAAAATTCAAAAGCTTTCAATTATTAGTTGAAAAACAAACTGAAAGAAAAATCAAAGTTTTACGCTCAGGATAACGGAGGTGAGTATATTAATACTACTTTAGAAAATTACCTAAGAAACCAAGGTATAATTCACCAAACAACCAACCCGTATACTCCTGAGCAAAATGGTCGTTCTGAAAGATTAAACAGGTCTTTAGTAGAGAAAGCTATAATTATTGTTTGAAGCTGGTTTAGAAAAACGCTTCTGGGCTGAAGCCATCAACACAGCTTGCTACTTAAGAAACAGATCTGCTGTATCTTATGTCTCTAGAACACCTTACGAAATATTTTTTGGTAAGAAATCAAATTTAAGTCATGTCCGAATTTTTGGTAGTATAGCAATGACTCATATCCCTAAAGAAAGAAGAAGAAAATGGGATAAGAAATCTGAAAAACTAATTCTATTCGGTTTTTCTGAAAACACTAAAGGCTATAGACTCTATAATATGAATACAGGCCAAATATCGACAAGCAGAGATGTACATATTATAGAAAAGGAATGTAATAGCAAAGAAGTATATCTTTATACAAAAGAAAATAATTTAAAATGCGATGAAACAGAAAACTTAAAAACTTTTTCAATAACTGAAACTGAAAATTCTGAAACAAGTTTAGAACAATCAGAGAATAGCAATGATGAATTAGAATTTTCTGAAGAAGAATTCAGTGATCAAACATATGTTCCTGAAAGCGTGGAAGATGTCATATCCTCAGAAGTTACAAGAAGATCACAAAGAGAAAAAAAACCTACAAACTTTGATGACTTTGTAACATATTTTACTCCAACAGAGCATATGGAAAATCAAGTTTCAGTGGGAGATCCATCTTCAGTAGCGGAGGCTCTTGCAGGGCCAAATCGAAGTGACTGGATATGTGCTATGACAGAAGACCTTCCGGATGGTCATACACCAGTGAAGTGCAAGTGGGTTTTTATGAAGAAACGTGATAATGATTGTAATATAACTTATAGGGCTAGATTGGTTGCTAAGGGGTTTAGTCAAAAACCTATTATAGATTTTGATGAAACTTTCTCTCCGGTTGTTAAACATTCAACGCTAAGGCTACTTTTAGCACTCTCTGTTAAGCTTAAATTAAAAGTTGAACATTTAGACGTTGTTACAGCTTTTTTAAACGGAAAACTCGAGGAAACGGTATTCATGGAAATACCAGAAGGTTTTGACAGTAAAACTCGAAGCAATCAAAGAAAAGTTTTAAAACTTAATAAAGCTATGGTCTGAAACAATCTTCACGTGTTTGGTATAAAGAAGTAGAAAATGTACTTGTTAATTTATGTTATAGAAGAAGTGATCATGAACCTTGTATTTTTATTAAACGGGAAGAAAGTTTTATAACCATAATTGCTTTATATGTAGATGATTTTTTCATTTTCTCTAACTCTATACAGAAATGTTCATTTTTAAAGGAGTAGTTAGCTTCAAAATTTAAAATTAAAATTTTAGGTGAGATTAAACAATGCTTGGGTATGAGAGTTAAGGTTGATAAAAATAAAATTCAGTTAGATCAAGAAAGATACATTAATAATTTATTAGATAAATTTAATATGAGTAATTGTAACCCGGTAGGTACGCCAATGATTAAAAATGTATTTTTTGATCAGACAGATAATAATATATGTAGAAAAGACTTACCTTATCAAGAGTTGATAGGAAGTTTAATGTATTTATCGGTATTAACAAGACCAGATATAACTTTTTCTGTGAATTTCCTTAGCCAGTTTAATAACTGTTTAACGTGTTTATATATGCTCCTAAAAATCGGCAAATTTATGGTGAAAAAGTGAATAAAATATTTCAAATTTATATAAACAGACAGCTCTTGAAACAAGCAATTCAAAAATATAATTATCTTACAGTATTTCGTCAAGATAAAAACGAAAATTTGAAATTTATTATTTCATAAAATAGTAAAATAAATAGGAACTGCTGATAGTGTTGATAGTGATAAAGTGACCAAGTTTTTTTTTTTTTTTTTTTTTAAACTTAAAGGAATACCTGTTTACTATTTAATTGAAGAAGTCACCAGTGGTGTAGACTATAATATTGAAATATTAATACTTCAATAAAATGGGTCCGAAAGCAAAGCAAATAATTTGCAAATCATGTCAAAATAGTGTAACAAAAAAACATTATGGTATGTTATGTGCGGGAAAATGCAAACAATGGTTTCATAAGATTTGTACAAACTTATCTGAAGGTGATTATAAGCATTTTTCTGAGGGCAAAGGTAAGGGAAAGTGGTCATGTGAAGATTGTTTCGGCAATGACGACAGTAGAGATTATGACTCCGCTGAAGAAGACAAAGGTAAAGACAAAGTATTACAGGAAAAGAAAAACAGACTAAGTGGTAGTCTAAAATCTATTTTGTTGGAAGAAAATCCTACTAATAAGGACTTACTTGTTTTGATGAATAAGAAATTTGAATGCATTGAGCAATCTCTGAACTTTAGTGGAGATATGATTGAAGAACTAAGGGACAGTTTAAACGAAATAAAAAATGAAAATAAAAAATTAAAACAAGACAACTTTGAATTGAAAAAAGAAATGGATGTTCTCAGGCATGAATTAACCGCTATCAAAATGGATAAAGCTAAAGAGAATTTACAAGTAAGAAATAAAAACATTGTAATATTAAACACTAATGCTGGGAAAACTATAAATGACGAAGTAGTTAATATAATAACCAAACTCGACATATCTATTAGTAGAGAAGATTTTACCACAAAGATTTTGCCTACTAAAAATCCCACTAAGCCCGTTCTTGTTACTTTCAAAACTGAAGAAATACAAAAGGCAGTGTTGGAAAAACGCAAAGAATTAAAAACTTCAACTGACTACAATATACCAGGTCCCCAGCGACACATATATATTAATGAAGATGTTCCAAAAGAACTTCGTGTTCTATTAGGAAAATCCAAGATTCTAAAAACCAAAGGTTACAAATATGTGTGGTTAAAATATGGGAAGGTGTTTTGCAGGAAATCTGACGATGGGCCTGTCATCAGAATAGTAAATGAAAATAAAATAAATGAGTTGGTAACTATGTAAAGGTAATGTACCTAATATAACCCATTAATAACATTAATAATATAATGACTAAGATTTCTAATGGCTTATACAATTGATGTAGATACTATTGTTAATAAATATAGCAGTATAAAAGAATTTAATAAAAAATATCAGGGATTAGGTAATTTAACTATATTATATTTAAATGCGCAGTCCATCAAAAATAAAATCGATGAATTAGAAGTTACATTCAAAACCATTAATACAAATATAGATATTATTGTAGCAACAGAAACCTGGGTAAAAAAATGTGAGGAGAAATTTTTCAATATACCCACATATACCAGTGTATATTCTTCCAGAACAAAAAGAGGGGGTGGCTGTGCTATATATATTAAAGATGGCCTAAACCATAATGTTGAAAAAATACTAGAAAAAGACAATGTCACCTATGCTCGAGTATATATAGAATCAGCTAAAATCCATCTTGCTGTCATATATAACCCAAGTAATTCCAATGAAGATGTTGAGGTTACACTTGATCTACTGGAAGATGATCTCGATGCTTTGGGTAATAGCAAGGCAATAGTAATAGGAGATCTAAACATCGATTTATTGGTAAACACTCAAAATACTGAACTATATAAAAGTGTATGTGCTCACAACGGTTTTGACTTCTGTAATAAAAATATTCCAACAAGGAACTCAAAAACTCTTATAGATCATGTGTTAACAAATACTCCGGGACTTGTTGAATCCTTAGGAATTATAAACAACTGCCTCGTTGACCATGATTTTCAAATTTTAACTATTACAAATAAAGCAAATAGTAAAATACAACGTACATTTCAAAAACGTTATGTAAATTATGCCAAAGTAAAAGCTGCACTCAGTGATCTTGATCACAAATTACCTCTAGATATTGAGGAAGCATATAATGCTTTCCTAAACTGTTTTATAAATTCGACTACATACACTACTAAGACCATAAGAATGAGAGAAGACTCACAACCTTGGTTTGATGACACTGTATTAAACGCTATAAATACACGCGACTACTATTTTAGAAAGAAGAAAAAGTACCCATCTATTGAATATTTCAAAATTAAACACAAGGAGTGTATTAAGGAGGTGAAGGTGAAAATTAAAAAAGCAAAAAATAGTTACTATGAAAATCAGTTCAATCAAGCAAATGGTAATGGTAAAAAAACATGGCGGATAATAAATCAAATATTAACTAATAGATCTAGAGCTAAAGACCAAATCTCATCAATTAAAGTGAATAATACAGATATAAAAGATAAAAGTCAAATTAGCGAGCATTTTAATAACTTCTTTGTCAACGCTGGAACAAACTTGGCAAAAATTATTCCATTTTCTCCTATAGATGCTGCAAATGAAACAATAACACACAAAAAGTTTTCATTTGTTCCTACTACTCCATCTGAAGTCACTAGCATCATTAGTGAGATGAACTCCAACAAAGCTACAGGTACTGATGATGTGGATGTAAAAACAGTGAAGAAGTGCAAAAGTGAAATCGCTAGTATATTGTACAAAATTATTAATATGTCTCTAGAGAGTGGAGTGGTTCCAAGTGCAGTTAAAGTGGCAAGGGTGACACCACTGTTTAAAGGAGGTGACAGAGGTTTGATTAGCAACTATAGACCTATATCTGTCTTATCCATAATATCTAAAATTTTTGAAAAGATTGTGAATTCTCAACTTAATAATTTTTTAACGAATATAAATTATCTTTATAAATATCAATATGGCTTCCGTAAGTCGAGTGACACTTCCTCAGCTGCAGTAGACATGATAACTAATATTCAAGAGAATATAGATAAAAATAAAAAATGTATTCTTGTGTCACTCGACCTATGTAAGGCATTTGATACAGTAAACCATAATATTCTGCTAGAAAAACTTAGGAAAATAGGAATCAAAGAAAATTGTCTAGATTGGTTTCGAAATTATTTAAATGGTCGTAGACAGTGTGTTTGTATCGATGGGATAAAAAGCTCTGAACAACATATTCCTTGTGGGGTACCTCAAGGTTCGATTTTGGGCCCAACTTTGTTTCTCATCTATATTAACTCACTGTCAAATATTAAACTTAAAGGGCAGCTAAGGTTATATGCAGATGACAGTATCTTGCTTTATTTTGGTGAATCTATAGAAGAAATTATGGTGGAGATAAGGGATGATATGTTTTTGTTATCACAGTGGATGGCGGCTCACAAATTAACCTTAAATATAACTAAATCTTCGTATATTATCATCTCTAAACAAAAAAATGCTTATAACCAACCACTGTACTTTGGCAATGAAGTTTTAAGTTGTTGTGAAGAAATAAAATATCTTGGTTTGTATATTGATCAAACAATGTGTTGGCAAACGCATATAAACAAATTAAAAAACAAACTTGCAGCTCCTGTAGGAATATTAAGGAGATTAAATAATATCGTTCCGAAATATTTGCTACGTTCTATATATTTCTCACTTATTCATTGTCACTTACAATATCTAAACCTTATTTGGTTTTCCACTTGTGAAAAGTATGTTAGACCTCTTAAAGTTCTTCAAAATAAAGCTATTAAAAATATTTATTCACTTCCTAAATTATATAGTAGTCATAAGTTATATAAAGACTATGAAATATTTAACTTGGAACAATTATATACTTTTCAAGTATGCATTTATATTCACAACGTTAGACATAAAAAAAAACATTCCCATATTGTACTTAACTCTAGAAAAGAAATCCATACATATAATACGCGTAACAATAATCACCTACAACTCCCTATAATAAAATCAAATACTTTAAAAAACTCAATTTGCTATAAAGGAGTGTCTTTGTATAATAATCTTCCTCAAAAATTAAAGGACCACCCTGTACCGGCTTTTAAACAAAAATTAAAACAATATATTTTATAACAGAACCTATTATATTTTATTCATTACTTTAATATATATGTAAATTTCAGCTTTTTATTTTATTTTATGTTATTTTAGTTTATGTTTTATTTTATATTGTACATTAGTTAATAAGTATTTTCTATTATACACACTTTATATTATGACGTATCTCTATCTCGTATAGATATAAAATAATAATATTTACCTGTAAAGAGGAAAAACCTTTATAGAATGTATAATTCTTTTGGTTTAATAAATATTTCATTCATTCATTCAACTGTTATACAGAATCACATTGGAAATGTGCTAAGAGAATTTTAAGGTATTTAAATGACAACACAGATTTGATGGGTTATGTCGATTCAGATTTTGCAAGCAATGTTAATGATAGAAGGTCATATACCGGTTTTGTATTCAAACTAGCAGTGTAACCTCTTTTTTCCGGAAGGTGTTAAAGGCTCGATTATGAAGGTTAACAAATGCGAACGGCACTCAGGGTGTAGGAGGAGAGCGAGCGTGGATTCGTTCGAGCGAGATGATACAGTATTGAAAAGATAAAAAGGAATATATTTACTAGAAAAATAAAAGATAAAGGAAATTAAAAGGGATAAAAGAGAAAATGATGGAAAAGGGAAATTGGCGCCACTTATTTTTTTTTCTAAGGATGGGAAAATATAAGAAATCCTGATGGAAAAAATATTAAATATATATGTTGGATAAAATGTTTTATCAGCTGTTGTAGATAAAGTTAAAATTACACATTTTTATTTGTGAAGCTAGGGAGATAAAGTTATACTTACTTTTTTCTTTACTTATCCTAATGGCTACATTTCTATTAGTAAGATAAAGATGTTTTCCATAAATCAAAATTTATCAGTTAGTTACGTCTCGTTCTTTCCATTGATTAAAATAGATCAGAATACACCAGGTAGAAAAGAAAACATATAGTTATACAATAAACAAAATTTATTACTCAAGGTGGTAATAAGTCGGATGTACAAAAAAAATAGAATAATAAAAATATAAAATATCAACACCATAAATATGATATTACATTATTAATCACATTGGTGTTTAATCAAAAAGATAACTAATACTACACATCCAATAACAGCTAAGTAACATTGTTTTGTTATTTTTTGTGTACTCTGTTAAGCAAAATGTGAAATAAAAAGGGATTACAGTTTGATAAAACATTAAATTAAGAAATACTAATTCACCTTTAAGCAGGGTTTTCCTAGCAGCGCATATTTTACGCGGCGTAGAACGCAATACGCTGGACGCAACGCAACATTAAATACGTTGCGTAAAAGTGTTTTCCTAGGATTGTCAGTCGTGTCCCGACCGTCGCGATGAGTATATCAAATAATAAGAAGAAATTAGCTTTGGCTTTTTTATTATTACAAGATGAAATTTTACAAGAAGAGATTAACCTTATAACTGAGATTCATAATAGTACTAGAAATTCTACTAGTCAATTATTTCAAAACAGAAACAGCGAAGGAATTACTTATCCATAGTCCTCAGTAGCACTAAAACGCATTGGTACCTTTTGTGAACTCATTTTTTGCAACACAAATTATTTTTACAACACAAATTATGGGTAGGTACTTCCTTCGCCAACACGTAGCGTAATACTGAATAGACTGCTCTCAGTCTCCGACCAGTCGTCCCGTTGCGTCGAACGTATTACGCTGGCGCAAGAAGTTTTTGCGCGTGTAGGAAAACGCCTCCATTTGATTTTCATTAGACATGTCCTTAACGTTTTACGTCGACCGAATTACGTTCTACGACGCGTAAAATATGCGCTGCTAGGAAAACCCTGCTTTAGCTTAGGTTTTTAACTCGAGTTAAAAAAAAGAGTAGCATATAACTATTTAAGTTTAGCAATTATACATATGAGAGATATAGAGAGAAACAAAAAAATTTATCAATAAAATATGCTTACAAAAAAAGTCACACTCTGTACACCGCAACCGCTGTTAATTTTATCGAGTGTTACGTAGGTATAACTACAATTGAACGTAACTATTAAAGATTTACACTAAGTTTCACATGCAGATACCGGTGTTTTAATGAACTGAGTTAATCTCGGGAGGTTACGAACACTAAATACATTAACTCTCCATACGTGGATATTTATTATGTAGATGACAATTAAATCCAAAATCCAATGAAATAAACGGTACTCTATTTTTTTGTTGTTGTAAAGAAATAGTAATTATGCAATAAAAAGACTTACAAAATGGTTCCTAGGTAGTATGATTAGGTTCTACCCTAATCTCGGCAACCGGCAAAATTCAGCTACTTACAGCCTCAAATATAGGTAAGTATCGATGACTTTTCACCAGAACTATCAACGACCACTCAAACGGACTTTATCTCCACTCGGAACACTAATTAGCTTTTAATTTTAAGCATCTAAAGGTAAAAAAAACCGCCAAAATTTAAATTAGCTCTTACAGATAAGTTATTGCTTCTACATCTACTCCCTTAATGACTAAAAAATCCGTTGTTTACCCAAGCTAGCGTCCTTCCCTCACCTAAGACATATGACCTTACAGGCGAGACTTGATTGGTCAGTAGAAAAAAAATCGATATTCTATTATCGAAACGACGGTTAAATTCAAAGATACAGTTAAGAAATCAAATCTTCGCTTAGCAACAGCCGTTACAAGCTTGGTACTGCGGTGTTTTATGCCATAAGTTAAGAACACAGGGTGGTAATAAGTAGAAGAATGATTAAAAAAAAAATTTAATATTTGGGTTTTTTAAGAATGCTACACAGCCCCCTCCAAAGAGAAAAAACTGGGTGAAAGACAATGTTTTTTAAGAAGATATTAGCTATGGTTGGAACAACAGTAGTGTTCTTTAAAAAAACAAATCCGATAGAAGTAGAGAACATCCTGACGCAGAAAGCAATCTAACAAGAGTGGTATTTACCTAGGTTAAACTGGGTATCAGAGTTAGTTACTGAAAACGATAACATATTCGCACTATTCATCAGCACGGTAAGATACAAGTGATACTACACGAGGGTTTGAAGAACAACAAGGTTGGTATAAAATATCGGATCAACAGATCATTGATATTACGTGACCAGATTTTTATAAACGCTACCGGCCAACCGGAGGATCACAAAGTGATCGAGAACGGTCTACTCCGAAGTTTCTGCATGGAAACAAAAGAGTGTGCAGCTCGGCCTAGACGGGCAGCCCTAAACGGTGGTTTCAGCAACCAGCTATTCAAAAGCGAATATTCAAAAAATGTATTTATATTGCCCTTGACATAAGATGTCAGGACACACACTACATCCACACACACACGGAAGAAGGTAAAGAAGGCTATGTTCCCATAAGTAAAATTTCCCATAGGAGGCACAACGCGTATTTCCACTCTTAGGAAACTCCTATAAAGAAAAAAGCTGAATTTAAACCAAACTGTTTATAATAATTTTGAAAAGGAAGAAGGAAACACGGACGATAGTTATAATTAGGAATCTAATAAGCCTATCGGCCCCATTAGATCCGACAGTCACGGTAGGTACGCGAGACGTTAACATCTAAAAAGATGTTTGGAAATGTTCCGTCCTGCTTGGTTGATATTAAGGATATCAACGAATATACAGTAAGAAAGAGAAGAAAACAGTAATTACTTAAAATGTGGTTCTCATTGAGAACATAAATAAAAGATCTTAAAGGTAATAGGTCGCACTATGACAATAACAGAAATCTGACAAATCTTATAAAACCAAATTATCCTAACATCTTCAATCTTAGCCAAGAAAAAATAGAGAGAGTAATAAAGAAAAAAAAAAGGAGGAGAAGGAATATTTATCTGTCTTCCTGATAATCTCAACAGACCCACTGCCGAAAAGAATTCCCTACGGCTTTCCTAGGCTTATCTCTCGTGACAAATTACAAGGTCAAAATAAAATTCCAGAAGAAGTAGTTAAGATTAAATTATGTTATTCAAATAAAAGTAAAGTGATTCCAAAAGTAGTCATGTTACGGACCGAAGTTCTTTAAATCAACGATATGTATTGTAACGATTACATCGTTATTTTTGGCCTGGCCTATATAATATTTAATTTCTATATTATCTCGGCTATTTTGCTACGTTATTTTTGGCCTGGCCTACGTATTGTTTGATTTTTACCATTCCGCGTCTATAGAGTCGTCGCAGACTTAATTTCAGTATAAGAGGGGAACTTTTAGTTCACTCGGGAATAGTGTCGCTATTTTACTTTCTTTACAATTTGTGCTTCAAAGTCTGCAGTCCTATCCAATACCTTCTCCCTTCGTGGCCGATTGCCAAATATTGAAGGGTCCTATGATAGGATTAGTAGCCAGAAAGCAATTTTTTTTGCCAAGGAAGCTTTGGTCAATCCGAAACTATTTTTTGCTGTCTTCTACCGGTGTTACAAAAGAAAACATCTTGCCTTCGACTTCAGGTCCTGAACCAAATCTTGAAGTGTTCCTTATGAAACCATCTTGCCATCGACTTCGGTGTTCCGTACTTAATCTCCGCAGTCCACAACCTGTCTCGAGGAAGAATCCAAAAAAAGATAAGGAAAACTATTTAATCACTTTAAATAACTAATTTCTTGATAATATTCAAATTCATTTAATCCTGAATAAACGATTTTAACTGATTTAACCTCTTTTATTTGCTTGTCTGTATTTTGGCGCCCTTATATATTTGTTTGGGGGGTGTTAAAGGAAAAACCAGAAGGAAGCCACGATCCCTGGAGCTAGCTACGGGTTAATTACGCCACAAATTGGCATTGTACGTTACAAATTGGCGCCCAACGTAGTTGAAGCAATTTCTTTGAGATTTATCTTTATCTTTAGATTTATCTATATCTTTTTCTCAAAGGGATTGTTTTGGCTACAACTGGCGACAGTTAAGGGTACATTAACATTACAAATTGGCGCCCAACTAAGTATTCTGGTTTTTTTTGAAGCTTTTCCTAGCAATTACATTAAATTAAAGTAATTTTTAAATTTTTTTCATCAATTTAAATACAGACATTCAAATATTTTATAAATATTTTCTAACAACTAATACTTTTTATCTTTACTTTATTTTGTTGGAATTCATTATCAATAGATTCAAGGTAAACCACTATCGAATTGGTACATTTCAGTTTAACTTAACTTATTTATCGAAGAATATTATTATCTTTACTATATTGTTTTACCTTACAATTATGTTGCATTCCCATTTAATAATTTTTCTATACAGAATGTCTCTTGGGATATTTTCTCAACATTTAAGATTATTATTTCTAATTATTGAATTTAGTGTTAGAGAGTTTCTTTCTTATCTTATGGCGGTATTTCTTAGCTGATGTCGGCTTCTTGGCAGATTTTAATGTGTTTGTATCGTGTTATCAATATGTCCTTTTTTCGTTGCTATTTAAGCTTTTGTCTGTTTTTAATATGACTTCATTTTGTGGTTGTGATAGTTACAGTCAAAATTTTTTTTTGAATTCCTTTCATTTCTGTATTTTGGTTTTTCTTTTTTCTCTCTTTTTATCTCATTTCTTTCAGTTAGGATTTGGAAGATGGTTTTTAGGAATATTGTTATATCTTGAGTGTGGGTACTTATAGTTGTTTGCCGTTGGCATTTTGGATGTGGTCTGGATGACCACATTATTACCGTGTAAGGTCTGTGGGACCTTAGTATCTTGTAGGGGTCCGTGAGACCTCTTTATCGTGGAGCAGTTGGTAGTAACTGCTTCTTATCGCTTCTATTGGTGTTCCGTATGGTTGGGACACAATGGAAATTTATCTTATCTTATCTTATCTTATTGTATTGTGGGATTATGGTCTATATTGGTTTCTTTTTCGGCCGTTAGGGCTTATCTTTGGGAAACATATAGACTTTCCATGAATTTGTGTACCTACTCGGGATTTTTGTTTTCCACATACCATTCTTTCATTTTTTTTTCTGTATTGATCTTGTGATACACCAAGTACAGAAATAACTTTTAATATCTAGGACTGTTTCTTCACATACTGAGGACATCTTGATATATTTTGTGATTTTTTCGTATGTTTCGTTGTTTGTAATTTTTTGTAGTAACCTTGCAGTAATTTTTTTGAGATATCGTTTTATATTTTATCTTTTCTCGATATTTTTAAATTCTCAAATTTTGGTATATTTATTTTTGCATTCCGTACACTGGAGTCACTTCACTGAAGGCATTAGTTTTATTAACTTTTCAATTTCAATTTCTTAAATTTTTTTTAATTCTTAAAACTTTTTCAAAATTCATTTCAACTTTTTAAATTAACTTCGATTGTCATTTAATTTTTTTTTTAAATTTAAAAAAAAAAAATTATAAGGGTTGGTGAGTTCAGGTCAGTACTGTACCTTAGGGATAGCATTTATTTGTGAGTACAGGCTGTCGCTGTTCCGCTGTGCCGCACCACCACGTTAGTAAGAATTTTGTATTTTTGAATTCTTAGTTTGTTCCTTTTTCAAAATTTTTTTTTCCTTCTTTACTTATTGATTATTGCCTTTCAGTATTCTTAGCGTTTGAGTATTTGTTTTCTGTTCCGGATTGATTTCGTCGTTTTTACTTTTATTAACTGTTCTATTTTTAATGTTCACATTATTACCGTTATTTGTTGTCATTTTTAATGATAAATATTATCGTTTATCTCTTACATTGTCTCCAGTTTGCACAGCGTGTGCGTTAAGACTTGTCAAGTTATTTTTGATTCGGATATTGATTGATTTTTCTTTTGAGTGTTAGACACATTTTTGTTCAATCGATATTTGGTTTCAATTTTTTTTTTTCTTTTCGTTCATTGAATATTTGTTTAGCTGTTAGCTTATTTTGTTCTCATTTGTTGAGTATTTTTTATTCAATGATTCTTGTTGACTTCAGTCTTATCTTTGTCTTCGTTGCTTTGATAAGTTATTTTACTTTTGGAGATAGATTTTTTTTGCCTTGTATTTCTCTGCTTTGTGAACATTAATCTCTTGTTTCTTTCGTTACATCTCGTTATTGTTGTTTTCTTAAACGACCTTAAATAGGACAGTTATTAATTTATTTTTACCGATTATGACTTAATAAGTAAGGTTTCGTGTTCTTAATTTTTTTATCGAGAATTTTTTTTTTATTCAAGAATTACACAAATCCTTGTGGTTACCTTTAATTATTAAATGTTGTATATTTTTTTTTTACCGATTCACCAGTTTGTGATTATTTACTTTTTTAATTGTTTTTAGATTTTAATAGTTTAACTTTTTAATAAAAAAAAAAAGAATTTGCAATTCTTTTTTTTCCGTCAGGTTACCGTGGTGTAACGATTACATCGTTATTTTTGGCCTGGCCTATATAATATTTAATTTCTATATTATCTCGGCTATTTTGCTACGTTATTTTTGGCCTGGCCTACGTATTGTTTGATTTTTACCATTCCGCGTCTATAGAGTCGTCGCAGACTTGATTTCAGTATAAGAGGGGAACTTTTAGTTCACTCGGGAATAGTGTCGCTATTTTACTTTCTTTACAATTTGTGCTTCAAAGTCTGCAGTCCTATCCAATACCTTCTCCCTTCGTGGCCGATTGCCAAATATTGAAGGGTCCTATGATAGGATTAGTAGCCAGAAAGCAATTTTTTTTGCCAAGGAAGCTTTGGTCAATCCGAAACTATTTTTTGCTGTCTTCTACCGGTGTTACAAAAGAAAACATCTTGCCTTCGACTTCAGGTCCTGAACCAAATCTTGAAGTGTTCCTTATGAAACCATCTTGCCATCGACTTCGGTGTTCCGTACTTAATCTCCGCAGTCCACAACCAGTCTCGAGGAAGAATCCAAAAAAAGATAAGGAAAACTATTTAATCACTTTAAATAACTAATTTCTTGATAATATTCAAATTCATTTAATCCTGAATAAACGATTTTAACTGATTTAACCTCTTTTATTTGCTTGTCTGTATTTTGGCGCCCTTATATATTTGTTTGGGGGGGAGTTAAAGAAAAAACCAGAAGGAAGCCACGATCCCTGGAGCTAGCTACGGGTTAATTACGCCACAAATTGGCATTGTACGTTACAAATTGGCGCCCAACGTAGTTGAAGCAATTTCTTTGAGATTTATCTTTATCTTTAGATTTATCTATATCTTTTTCTCAAAGGGATTGTTTTGGCTACAACTGGCGACAGTTAAGGGTACATTAACATTACAGTATAAGTATAAAATTGTATGAAAGAACGAAAAAAAATTTCCAAAAAAATTAATTTTTTTTTTTTTTTTTGATATGTTTTCCACTAATGTACGTACGATAATTGTCTCATATCCATATCAAAGATAAAAAATAGTTTATGGATGATAAACGAGAACTACGATAACTAAAGATGTTATTTCATCAAAACAGACAAACAGTAATAAATATAACTGAACGGTACGATAACTAAAGATGTTATTTCATCAAAACATACAAACAGTAATAAATATAACTGAACGGTACGATAAAAGTTACAAGTGCTAGAGCACCTATAGGTACGATAAGTTTACGGTAGGTAAAGGAAAAAATATTTTTGCCTTTAGGACGATAAATACAAGTCTCAATGCACTTTTACGATAGGTAAACGGTAGGTAAGAGAAAAGTATTTTCTCCTTCGAGACGATATAAACAAGTGATAACACACTTATTCGAGTAATAAACGGTAAGTGAGGGAAAGTAAATTTTCACCTTCGAGACGATAACTATAAGTGTTAATACACTGATACGGTAGATAGACGGTAGATAAGAGAAAAGTATTTTCTCTTTCGAGACGATATATACAAGTGATAATACACTTATTCAAAAAAAATAAAAGGTAGGCAAGAGAAAAGCAATCTTTCTTTTTCGACACGATAGTTATAAGCTATATTATGCTTATGCGATGGAGTGGACGGTAGGTAAAAGCAAAATGGTGTTCACCTAGTCTAACAGACTATTGGTTTACAAGACAATGGTTTCTGAAACACATACTTAAGGTATTCAAGGTTTTACAACCAAGCTGGGTAATAAGGGCTAGATATATACTTCATAAAGGGTAGGCACAGAGAAACATACAGCTAAGGAGGTTAACGAGACATATGGAAATTAAACGAAAGAGAAAAGGGAAAAGGTTGCACTTAGTCGCCTCTTACGACAAGCAGTTTATCGCTTTGGGGGTACTCTTTATAATCCCGCCTCCCAAACGGGGAAGGAGTTAACGAGAAATATTTACAGTTGAGTAAGGGCAAGATGTTAGAAAGTAAAAAGATAAAAAAATGCTTATACGGATACTTCTTAGAAGAAAGAGAAACAAACGTTCCTATTCGGAGAGTTCGTCTTCAGAAGAATCATCGGAATCAGAGACATAAGGCTTGAGGTCTTTTATATGCCAATTTCCTGCTTTTGATTCGTCCGGATTTTTTAATGAATAAACTAGTGGAGATAATTTCCGAACAACTGTACATAAGATATATTTGGGGGCTAATTTAGACATAAACTTATCGGCAGCTTTGGAGAGGACTTTATTTCTTCTCCATATCTTATCACTAACATTGAATTAAATGTTTCGACGACGTAGATTATAGGTTTTGGAATTCCTTTAATTAGGCAATCCAAACCACGTGATATTTTATTTGTTTGACCCCCGCCGCCATATTGAATTTATTTTGACACATCGTTGGATTGCCACGAAAGTCAAACATTGGATTCAGTAGCTATTCATCTTCAGAAAGCTGAGGAGTGTTGTAGTTATAAAACGATTTGCTATTTATTTTGTGGTGTTTAAAGGTGTTTTTTAGTGTTTAAAAAGGACAATTTTAGTTGTTTGACCCCCGCCGCCATATTGAATTTATATTTTGACACATCGTTGGATTGCCTAATAGGCTTGGTGAAGGTTATGTTGTATTTCGGTAAAAATATCTTTTAACCCTTGTATACCAGAAACATATTTATCGTACTGTTTAGGAGCATTAGGGGACATAGGACAATTAGCGGCATTAGAGGAATAGTAATTTCCAGCTATAGCTACATGTCTCGCAAAATTTAAAAAAGATGGAGAATATTTTGTGACTTCGTGTCTAGCAGTGTTAATAGCCTGTCGGATTTTAGGAAGCTCATTATCCCAGTTAGAATGTTCATCGATATAACACCTAATAGCGGGTCCAATGGTTTTATTCGTTCTTTCAACAAAATTACACTGTGGTGAATAGACGGCATTGAACCATATTTTTTGAACTTTATATTGATCACAAAGGTGTTTCATCATGGGATTATTAAGGTTTCTAGCGTTATCACAGATAAGGAATTGAGGAACACCAAACATAAGAAATACTTCATTTTCTAGGAAATTAACGATATTTTTGGTGGTAGCTTTTCGTAATGGTTGTAATAAGGTAAATTTAGAAAACCAATCGGTAACAACAAGAAGCCAGGTATATCCTTTTTTGAAACGAGGGAGAGAACCAATAAGATCAAGTGCGATAATTTGCCAAGGAAGTTCGGCAGATTTCTCTTTTCCCATTAAACCCATCTTAGTGGAGGTAGGCATTTTCTGAGCTCCACAAGTTTTACAAGATCGAACAAAACGAAGGACATCGTTTCTTATTTTGGGCCAATAATATCGTTCATGGATTCGGCTCAGTGTTTTGAAAAAACCGAAATGGGCACAGGTAGGAGAATCATGACAAGATGAAATAATATCATGTCTCTGGGGCTTTGGTACGAAAACTTTCCACTCAATTTCATTGGTGGCGAACGGCAATTTGGAAGGGATTAGCTTGTAAACCAAGTCATTTTCTACTTTCCATTGAGGATAAAGTTCGGGATGTTGAAGAATTTTGTTACGGAACTCATCAAACCACATGTCTATACGATTAGTGTCCACCTCAAGGTACGAGATTTGGGATTGTTCAGGGAAAGCACGACTCAAGGCATCTGAAACGAGATGGGAAGATCCTTTACGGTGGATAAGATCGAAATTATGTTGGCGAAGGCGCATAGCCCATCATGCAAGTTTTCCGGAAGGATTGTTGATATTTCTCAACCAGAGTGTGTTAAGGAATGGTGGTCGGTAATTACTTGGAATTTGGTACCTTCTATATAGGGACGGAATTTTTCGATACTGAAGATAACGGCTAGACATTCTCGTTCTGTGACCGAGTAGTTTCGCTCTGCTCGGGATAAAGTTCTGCTAGCATAAGCTATTACGGCATCTGAACCATCTACCGACTGTGAGGACACCGCCAAGGCCAGTATCACTAGCATCACACTGGATTACGAAAGGTTTAGAGAAATCTGGTTGTGTTAACACAGGGGCAGAAATAAGGGCTTCTTCTATTTGAGTGAAAGAGAACTCCGCTTTGCTAGTCCATTCAATGGATTGTTTTTTCTTTTTACCTTTCAATAAATCATTGATAGGTGAGACAAAGGAAGAAAAATCTTTGATGAAACGACGGTACCAGGAACACATGCCAATGAATCTTTTGACTTCCGTGAAAGTTGTTGGACGAGGATAATTTATCATGGCAGAAATTTTGTCAGGATCTGTTTTTAAAATATTGTTTCCTACGATATAACCCAGAAATTTTAATTCCGGCTTGAAAAACTCACATTTTTTGACATTTATCGTTTGATTGGCATCTTTTAGCTTATTTCTGACTTCAGATAGGAGACGAATATGTTCTTCAAATAAATTTGAACAGATAATGATGTCATCAAGGTAACAAAAAATATTTGGTTTGTAAGCCGGACCGAAGATAGCGTCAACTAATCGACAATCCAAAAGGCATCACAGTGAATTGAAAAGAACCTCTACCGATAACACTGAAAGCGGTTTTTTCTTTCGAGGAAGGATCTAAAGGGACTTGCCAAAAGGCTTTTCGTAAGTCTATTGAACTTATAAATTTGGTGCCTTTGAGAAGGGAGAGAATTCGGTCTATATTTGGCAAAGGGTAGGTATCGTGTTTAGTTACTTCGTTTAGAGCTCGGCCATCGAAACAGAAACGATATTCATTATTAGCCTTTTTAACGAGAAGGACCGGAGAACACCAGGGACTATTTGAGGTTTCAATAACACCTAGACGAAGCATTTCGTCCAATTCGTCGTTAAGAATCTTCGACATATAGGGAGACATCGGAAATGGTCGTTTTTTGAAAGGTTTTGCATCTCCGGTATCGATATGCATTTGTATTTTATCAGTACGACCCAGCCTGTTGGTATTACTGATAGAAGAAAAGGATTCTATTGTATCTTTAGCTAGTGTCTGTTGGACAGGAGTTAGAATATCGATGGCACTAAGGGACGTGGTGTTTAGTTCGGGTTTCATCTCAGAGAAAAACTGGGGGTTTAAAGTGCTGCTAGAAGACCAGGTATTTTTGGAGAAATCAACGACAAGGGAAAAGGTTTTTACAAAGTTATTTTCAAGAATAAAAGTGCAAGGTAATGAAATGACGACCAACGCCTTAATGAGATGTAAAATATTGTTAGCTATAATCGGTAGATCTACGGTACCAGAGACAACTTGGTTGGTGCCATCTGCTAGGGAAACGTTTCGATGTTCAGAGGAATTAATCTGTACATTATTGACTTTAAGAAAATCTAGGGCTTTATTCCCAACTACGGTAATTGAACAACCAGTGTCCAAGAGGACGACGAAATTTGTCGAAAAGATTTGTATGGATAGATAAGGTCTTGTATCGGTAGACTTATTTAGTAAAACGGGGGCAGTGATTTGCGAAGAGTTTCGATAAAAATTTTTAACAACTTTTAGCCATTCCTCCCATCGATCTTGTTTTTTAATATCGGTTTTACTAGGGCGGTAAAGACAGAGTGCACCGATACGACATTCTCCCCTAGTTAGTTTTTTGAACATCTGGGGCAGGTAGAAACAGTGACATTGGGGGAGCCACAACGATAACAGAAATAGGATTTTTGTTGGTTTCGACAACTGGAATAAATGTGTCCTTTTTTCTGACAATTCCAACAGGTAACATCTTTACTACTAGAAGTATTTGTCGGATTAGAGTTATTAGTCACGTTGTTAGAGGTAGAAGGCGAGTTAGATGTTCTAGGTTTATTAGATCGTTGTTTGGGATGCTTGGTTGTAGAATCAATCACCGAAACCTTGGATTGAAAAGGTGGTTTCTGTGTAGAAAGTGACTTAGCATCTTCTAATTTTTTGACTAATTGAATTAAGTCTGGAACGGTATTTACATTGGAAAGGGTGACGTGAGGAATATATTCTGGAAGTAAATTTCGGGTGATGTATTTTAATTTGCTAACTTCAGCTGGTTCGCGAGAGAGACGTTTGAAAAGAGAAGTTAGTTGAGCAACAAAAATAATAATAGACTCGTTCTTTTTCTGTTTGTAACTTTTAATTTCCTCCCAGAGTTGTTCATCATTTTCTGGAGGTAGGAAGGTTGATTTAAGAACGTTAGTGAGTTCATCCCAAGAATTGAGAGAGGTTTTGATGCTGTGGAACCATATTAAAGCATCCCCAGTGAAAAGTTCAACTGCTGATTGAAAAAGAGTTTCAGGTAGGATGTTGCGGGATTCAGCTAGTTCTTTAATTTTTTCCAGAAACTCGAAAACACTTTTCGGATCACCATTGAATTTAATGTTCCATTTCGATAGAGGGAAACGATCTAAATATCTAATTTCGGGAGTAGAGACGTTAATAACAGGTACAGTGTTATCTGTATTTGGAACTGAACTAGAAGAAGGTGAATTGTTTAATGGAGTAGTTTTATCAATCATTTCCTGTTCTAGAAGGAGGCAAGTAGTTTTAGATTCATCGTGGAAATTTACATCTTCTGCGGAGGGATTTTCAGGTAAAGGTAATCGTTGTATTCTACCTAACAAATGAGTGATCCTAGATTTTACTCCACGAAAACATAAATCTGAAGCAGAACCTTCAAACTCCTCAATTAAATTAGAAACGCTGTCGATAGAACTTTTAATTGCTACTTTTTCATCTTCTAAGTTAATGTTTTCTAAAGTGATCGTACCGTTTGTTTCTTTGGCTAACAAACGTTTGAGAACTTTTCTTTTATCCTCAATTTTCCTGGTGGTGGCTGTTCCTCTGATCTTTAGTTCGTAATTAATTTCGTCTGCCGTTAGAAAATTTACTTCAAAGTTAGCCATTTTGATAAGGAAAGGTAACGAAAAAAAATTTTTAATATAAGAGAAAGTGTGTAATCTTATTGTCGGTAAGTTATTATTTAATCGTTAGAATATAATCATCAAGATAATGTGTATCATCAAGGCCCCACGTTGGGCGCCAAATTATGTGTAACCTCTTTTTTTCCGGAAGGTGTTAAAGGCTCGATTATGGAGGTTAACAAATGCGAACGGCACTCAGGGTGTAGGAGGAGAGCGAGCGTGGATTCGTTCGAGCGAGATGATACAGTATTGAAAAGATAAAAAGGAATATATTTACTAGAAAAATAAAAGATAAATGAAATTAAAAGGGATAAAAAAAATGATGGAAAAGGGAAATGGGCGCCACTTATTTTTTTTTTCTAAGGATGGTAAAATATAAGAAACCCTGATGGAAAAAATATTAAATATATATGTTGGATAAAATGTTTTATCAGCTGTTGCAGATAAAGTTAAAATTACACACTTTTATTTGTGAAGCTAGGGAGATAAAGTTATACTTACTTTTTTCTTTACTTATCCTAATGGCTACAGTTCTATTAGTAAGATAAAGATGTTTTCCATAAATCAAAATTTATTAGTTACGTCTCGTTCTTTCCATTGATTAAAATAGATCAGAATAACATACACCAGGTAGGAAAGAAAACATATAGTTAAACAATAAACAAAATTTATTACTCAATGTGGTAATAAGTCGGATGTACAAAAAAAAAATAGAATAATAAAAATATAAAATATCAACACCATAAATATGATATTACATTATTAAACACATTGGTGTTTAATCAAAAAGATAACTAATACTACACATCCAATAACAGCTAAGTAACATTGTTTTCACCTTTAGCTTATGTTTTTAACTTGAGTTAAAAAAAAGAGTACCATATAACTATTTAAGTTTAGCAATTATACATATGAGAGATATAGAGAGAAACAAAATAATTCATCAATAAAATATGCTTACAAAAAAAAAACAAAGTACACCGCAACCGCTGTTAATTTTATCGAGCGTTACGTAGGTATAACTACAATTGAACGTAACTATTAAAGATTTACACTAAGTTTCACATGCAGATACCGGTGTTTTAATGAACTGAGTTAATCTCGGGAGGTTACGAACACTAACTACATTAACTCTCCATACGTGGATATTTATTATGTAGATGACAATTAAATCCAAAATCCAATGAAATAAACGGTACTCTATTTTTTTTTTGTTGTAAAGAAATAGTAATTATGCAATAAAAAGACATACAAAATGGTTCCTAGGTAGTATGATTAGGTTCTAGCTTAATCTCGGCAACCGGCAAAATTCAGCTACTTACAGCCTCAAATATAGGTAAGTATCGATGAGTTTTCACCAGAACTATCAACTACCACTCAAACTGACTTTATCTCCACTCGGAACACTAATTAGTTTTTAATTTTAAGCATCTAAAGGTAAAAAAACCGCCAAAATTGGAATTAGCTCTTACAGATAAGTTATTGCTTCTACATCTACGCCCTTAATGACTAAAAAATCCGTTGTTCACCAAGCTAGCGTCCTTTCCTCACCTAAGACATATGACCTTACACGCGAGACTTGATTGGTCAGTAGAAAAAAAATCGATATTCTATTATCGAAACGACGGTTAAATTCAAAGATACAGTTAAGAAATCAAATCTTCGCTTAGCAACAGCCGTTACAAGCTTGGTACTGCGGTGTTTTATGCCATAAGTTAAGAACACAGGGTGGTAATAAGTAGAAGAATAATTAAAAAAGAAATTTTATTATTTGGGTTTTTTAAGAATGCTACTGCAGGTGGGGCTGTTTCATGGGAATGTAAGAAACAAACCACAGTAGCATTAAGTAGTACTGAAGCCGAATACATGGCCATAACTGAAGCTTCTAAAGAAGCTATTTATTTTAGAAATTTACTCTTAGATTTATTGGGTACTGTTGAATGTATTAAGGTTTATAATGATAGTCAAAGTGTTCAGAAATTGCCTTTAAATTCCATGTGTAATAGGCGCTCTAAGCATATAGATGTCCGCTACCATTTCATTAGAGAAATGATTTCAAATAAATTTATTCAGTTAGAATATTTGCCTACAAATGAAATGCCAGTCTTAACAAAAGCACTTTCTTTGCAAAAACATTAGTTTAGTTGTAAATTAGGCTTAAAAGATAACTAAATATTATTTAGATAAGTGGGAGTGTTAAAATGGTATCTAAATACTATTTTAATACCTATCGCGCCATCTGTCTTGTGACGGCTCAGTTAACGTTTATTCGATTGTAGTAGTAGTAGTTGAACCTTACTTGAGTGAAGTATAATAAAGTTCGTTGTTCTCTTCACAGTCCAGCGATAGTGTTTTATTCCTTTGACTCCTGACGGCTTCCAGAATTGAACAGAAACTTCTCAAAATAATTGCGTTTGTTATACAATGTACGAAACTTTTCAAACGGTCTTATGTTTGTATGGTAGGCTAACCATCAGACAATCACGTCTCTCTTTTCCAAATTTGCCTCCTTTTTTGTCGAGAAGTAGCCACTATACATTTACACGTACCTAATTCTCTTGTTTCAACGGTTAGCTCCTATTAAATTTTTCGCATAACTAAAACCGAATGAGCTATAATCCATTCACTTTTTATTCCTATCTCAGTAGGCTCTGTTAGTAACATGAAATTCGCCCTGTATAATACACGTTTGAGTTTACTGTTCTGTGGTCTTGTTAATTGTAAGTACGATGTTGTCACGTCTTTAATAAAAATATGTGTAATCAGTACAAATATCTTAAGTAATTAAATTTGCAAACCAAATTAAAAACTTGCAGGAAATAAGTCAATATATTTATTATTAGATTGAATACTAAAGTAGATGCGTCAGTTTTTGCTGCAAGTAGTATTAATATCCAAGAATGGTCTATTTGAATTCACATGAATTTTGACTGATACTCAAAATAACACATTCCTTTACACAGAACAGATCCCTGTTTATAGTCAATTATTATTTTATTGATCTATAACGAAAAATATACTTTTATATTTACATTTTACTACAAATAAATAAGTACAATTTAAAATGTAGCACATATACATATATTAACTAAAAACCTTTAATACAACTTTTAAATTAATCAAGCAAAAGTAAAAAAAATCATTTTTACAAATATATAATAAAACTTTTAAATTATTCAAGCAGTGGTAAAAAAATTATTTAATCATTTTTGAGTTTGACATAAAAACACAGTACTCAAATTTTATATCCATCTTTTTTAAAGTCAACTATTTTACATCCAAATGGCATCGTAGTGTGACATTATTGTAAAAGTGGCTGTAGGGTAATAAAATTTTACATCCAATGGGTTAATTAAGGAAACTACTCCAGTACAAATTTGATTTTCCTGGTCCGCCCCAAGTGGAGTCGCATTTGACTTATATATGCAGATGTTTTGATAATGTTCTTTATAACAGAAATTCTTCAGAAATTTTTCAAACCGATACAATGAAAAAATATTTTTAATAAATTACATAAAAGCAAATAAAAACAAATACAGATGCAGATTTAGATGTAACGTGTAAATGTTGTCGGTGTATTTGTATGATCAATCCTTTTCCATTATTTCACTGGAAGAATCAGAGTCACTATCAAATCCAAAATCGTAATCGTCAGAATCTGATTCCTCCAATGAAATAATTAAAGAAGGAATATTGTCATGTGAGCAGTTTCCCATGTAAGTAGTCCAATCTGCCAAAATAAGTTAGTCTGTATGTCTACAAAAATTTCGCCACATGTCTGGTGTACATTTAGTCAATGCTTCTGTCCACGTTTTTTTAACTCTATCCTGGTCAAGATAAGTAGATGTTATATGTTTGTTATAATATGTATTAGTAAACCCCCATGCTAGTTCTATTGGATTGTAATGACAATGGTATGGTGGTAGTCGAAGTACTTCATATGTACTCGTTGTTTTAAAATTTCATCCACTACATATATCTTTTCGTCAGTTTTATTAGGTAATATTATTGGGTACAGTTGTTTCTTTGTCATTTTTGTGTCAAACGTAATGTTATTGTTAATCAACCATTCCTGCAACATCGCTTTTTTCGCTAAAATAGGGTGGTTTGTTAAGTTGAACTGAATAGTATGGCGCATTGTCCATGACCACCACACATTTTTCTTGAAATACAGATAGAGCAGGAATGTGTTGACTAACAACCCAGTTTTTAAAAAGGTCACCATTCATACTTTTGTGATAGTCAAGGTCTGTATTCGAAGAGTCTAGTAACAAGTCACATACTTCCAAAAATCCAGTAAAATAGTAAATCGCTTTCCTTCGGATTTTAAACGAGCTGGATTACTTTTCAGGTCAGAATCGTGTACCCACTGACGCACTGAGCTACCATTTTGATAGATCCATGTTTCATCTAGGTACCCGAATGTAACTCTCTCAGTAAGATTGTTTAGTTGTTTATATTTCCGAATGAAAGTGATTTTACTAATTTTAACGTGTCGTTGTTCACATAAAATATGTCGTCCATTTACTTTTTTAAATTTGTAACCCATTTATTTTATACGTTTGTATAGTGTAGTGTCCAAAGTAAAATGTTCATTTTTAGTATGGTAGATCCAAATTTGTCGCTGTAAGTCTTTTTTAAAATAAACTTTTCAAATGTATCAGTTTTACTTTCTTTATCTGCGACTTTCTCATTATTTTTCAATCCTTAATAATTCTCCGTATTTTCCAAACACTAATCTAAAAAAATTAAGCATTTAGAATGTTTGTCATATTAATTAGTTTCAAAAAATATACCTCAGTTACAAAAAGGTAAATATGATATTTAAAAATATTTAACAAAATTTTGAATTAAATTATAGTTACAAAATGTTTAATTTAGAAATGTGAAATCTGACAACGTTGTTTATAATTTATTATGATATGTGTCAAAAACGGTTATGTATTATGTTGATAATATAAATTTTATTTAAAAAGTGATACATATTTATAAAATCATTACAAAAACCTCTTTCAATTAATCTAATGCAAAATATATAACTTTATGCTAGCTGTCACAAACTAGGATTCATTTAAAAGAAATAGCAAAATGGTAGGCACTTACCTTACAGATCTGAGCCACTTTCGCTGCTGTTGCTTTATTTCTTAAACATACTATAACATTTAATGATGTTACTGATTTTTTAGCATTGCTTATTGAATATTTCTATCTTTAAAAATTTTAACCTTTGATAATATGAGCTGTCAATATTTCGACAGTAGGACAGGACGTTTTCCAATCCAAGAAATAAAATGCATACTCTACTGAGATAGGAATAAGAAGTGAATGGATAATATATTTAGCTTTCCTGATTGTTAATATATTTTTTTATTGCTTAATATCATAAAACCCACCTTGTTATTCTAGCAGATGGCTTAAATGTTAGTTTTAATATACTTAGCATCTAAAGATTAATGATCGATAACTAGTTTAAATTACAAACATGCGAGATAGTAATAAAATATTTTGATTGTCCATCTTAGTGCCAGGCTTTCCTTTTCTGTTAAAGGTTTTTGTCGCTTTAGATTACTAAGGTTTTTACTTGCAAACTATATCACTTTTGGGGATTGGTCATGATCGAACTATATGCTACAGGGCTTGCATCAACAATTAAACGGGTTCTTTCAGTAAGGTCATAATAATTCAATGTTGTAAGTGTAGCAAGGAAATCTCTACATGTACCAAATATTTCTTAATTTATTGTTCTTTTTTGGTACAAGCTTTTATTTGACTTGCCTTGTACGGGTTAAATCTTGAAAGCAAAATTTGCGACACTTATCGACTTCCGATTGATCTGAAATTTTGCAGAGAGATATAAATTGGGTGACAATGCAATATTATGATGTCAGAAAGCTAATATGATGATGAAGCCATATCAACTCAGAGATGAAACTACGAACCTCTATCGAGTTTGGCCTCGTTGGAATCGTCTTGCCCAGCACTCTTCAAATACATGGTATTTAGTGACAACACTAAATTAACAGAAAAAACTTATTGCAATTCAGATGCACTATCAAAATGTAGATTGAGGCAAGACTAAAAAGTTAAAAATAAAACTATAATAAAAAAATTAAAAACAAGCTTTTATTAAAAAGCATGAACTGAAAAGCAAAAAATAAATTTAAAAACATTTTTCATGTATAATATAGTAAGTATATCCTACTTACGAAATAACACCTGTCTTGATAACACATCGTCATGATAATATAGGCGTACGGCGTACGTACATAGGCAAGTTCTAAAGACGTACATAGTCCAGGAAGAATCGGCGCATGAGTACCGAAAACTATTCCACCTCAATTTTTTATGCGATCCTCTTTAAATTGCCCTACTGATGATATAAATGCATGTTGCCATTGGGCAACCCCGGGCCATATTGTTTATACCGAAATTGTTTAAACAATTACATGGATTGTTATTTTTTAACAGCACAATTTTTTTTATATTCTTTATTGAAATTCAAATAAAAAAGGTTTAATGACTTTTCACGATACAGTTAATATTTTCAGAGATAAAATCTCAAATTTGAATACTTTCGACCCATGAAAAATATATTAAAAACAAAATAACATATAAATAATTTTTTTTTCAATTCTTTATACAATAGTTAATAATAGAGATTTTATAAAATTTAATTATTTATACCCGTTTTTTAATTGTTAATTTCGCGCGCTCACAAGTAGGCGTCGCTTACCTTTCTGGGTCTTCATTCATTTTTTATCATTTATCTTAAAAACTATCAACTTGATCAATATTGAGAGCAATGTTATTATTAATTAAATTGTCTACAATTGCTTTTCTATAAAAAAAATTCTGAAATCAATTTTTCAAATGTTATTTTAGCATAAATCAGAACATGTAATTAAAATTTCTTTTTTATTAGTAAGATGCGCCATTTGTTTGCTAAAATACCAAATGTGCACTCTACCTCTCTCCGTCCTCTTGATAGTCTATAGTTGAAAATTCGTTGTTGTACTGACAGATTTTTGTTAGGGTAAGGTCTCTATACATGTTTTAATAGGGCAAAAGCCTCATCTCCTAAAAGTACGAATGGCATTGCTTTTCCAGTTTCATCATTAGGAAGGAGTTTAGGTCCAGGAACATTTAATTCATTTTTTTTAAGTAATATTGAAAAAGCAGATTTTTTTTAAATATTTGAATCGCTTGCTGAGCCAAAAGTCCCTACTTCTATATATATTAAATTATAATTGGAATCTGCAATTGCTAAAAGTACTATGGAAAAATTCGTTTTGTAATTAAAAAACTCCGAGCTCTCTTTATTCTGATGTGCTTGCCATCGACTGCTCCGATACAATTTGGAAAATTTGTAGAAACATAAAATTCCTTAGAAGTGTTCTTCCAAGAATCTTGATTTATTTTTGGCATATAATCAGGCAGCAAGCATTCCCAAATTGCATCACATGTATCCCTGACAATTTTCCTGATTGTCGTTGCTCCTAATAAATATTCGTAATATAGGGATATAAAGCTATTACCAGTTGCTAAATACCTGGAAATAAAGTACAAATTAGTTGAAAACATTTTATAAAACCATTCTTATTTACAGGTCAAGAATTACAAAAAAAAAAATGAAAAAACTTAAGAACCTGTTTTAAAAGAGAATATGATGCTCAAAAAAATGAACTGTCAGGATCTGCTGCAAGCAAAAGGCGTAAATATAGATATATATTGTAATGGAAATTTCTTATCCAAACTTAACCTCCGTTGGACTTCTTAACTGACTTACATAAGCATTCCTGGGCTGGGATCAATCCTTGACTATGAGATCTACAATTATATATTTTAAATTTAAATATACACAATAAATTACTAATGAAATTATACGTCCTTTTTTAACAAAAACTTCTTTTTTCCTCCGGCCTATCTTTGTTGGTTCTGTTCCTTTAACTTTCCCCTACTTCTTTGAGCCTTTAGACTGTTCCTGTTCTCATATGTTTCTTTGCAACATCCTCTCTTTTATTTCCTCCAACTCTTATATGGTTCGGCTATTCATAAGTTCCTTCCTTTTATTTACCTTTAAATATTTTTTTACTCCTGCTGTATTTTTTTTATTTTTTTTTTTTTTGATATATATGTTTTCGTAGTTGTTTATGTATTTAAGTATATTATACCAATTAAATAGGCATGTTCACTCATGTTACAAATCCATCTAATTTGTTTTTCTCTTATTAAATACAGTATTTAAATACCTAAAATAAAATTAAAAAAACCTAATTTTTAGTCTGAAATTAAATAAAAACAATTTAAAATGCGTTATTTATTATCTATTATCACGTGACTGCTAACATCATTTAGAGCGCTATGACGTCACAGTCCGGTAAATAATCTAATTTATCTGTCATATTCAAGAGGTACCAGCGAACTGTTAATTATAACGTCTAAAATAGCTTACTTTTTTTACATAATACATTGTATTACGTTATCACATTTGGAACAAAAAAATATTTAAAGAGAGGTTATGTACCTTAAATCCGTGTTTAATACAAAGTTTTAACAGTTTACTTAAGCTCTGATTTCCTTTATTCTAGATCCAATTTAAATACTTGTATTTACATTTTTAGTTTGCTAGTACTTACACCAAAATGATCTTCACAAAAATGACTGGTATATACTTTTCGGTGACAATGATTGTGGGTGTCTTTTACATATTTCACAATATAAAATATAAATAAGTACTAAAGGCCGCTGGATTTGTTTCTTAATTATTATAAACAAAAGAAATATGATTATTTAAAAAAACATCCTAACTTGGCTCCTATTGGTCAAAAAAAGCTTTTTTTTTTAAACTATTTGTTTTGAAGTCAGCTATCCGAATCTTAACATTAAAAGTTTGTAAAATCTACAGAGAGCGATGTAGCTTTAAATGTTTATAAAAAAAACACCCCTTTTTTTAAAGCAAAATTTAAGGGGTTGAAAATTAATTTTTGACTATACCTCTTACATAATATGAAAATTTGGACCTTCAGAAAGCAAATGAGATTTTGTGGAAGTAAACAGGACTAGCCAACAAAAAGTTACAGCTTTAAACATTAAGTGACTTAGGATAAACAATTAACAATATCTCAGGAACAAATTATTCGATTGACTTTAACAGCATTTCTTTTTATTAAGAATTACAAAGGCTTCATTTTAAGTACATAAAAGTAATAAAAAATTCGTTTTTTAAAAAAAATAAAGATCATTGAAAAAACGATCATTTTGAGGGTTTTTTGACTTTTTTGCAATAAAAATTTATATATAAACAAAGAAGGACGTGTTAATATTTTATATTTTTTGAAAATATCTTGGCAGTGGGCTCTGCTGTGTAATCTCGGGGCATATCGGATATCTTCTTTTTGTAGTCTGAGTATACGATCGAATTGAGTCCCAGTGCAGGTGCCCCAGATCGTAATGCAAAACATACCAAACTCACTTTTTTTTAATAGGTTTTTAATGTGCGTTTTGCAACTTCAGTGAGTTGTCCACAGTAAAACACAAGAACTTTACAGACTCGACGACATTGACAATATTGTTATCAAGCAAAAAAGGTTGTAAGTACTGTTATATTATTATCCCACCAAAAACATAAATGTAAAAAAGGAGAGCCAAGTTCAATACAAAAATTATGCTTGGCTGTGGGTTTTGCAACAAAAAGAATGGATATCTAAATGAGTGCAAAGTTATATGCAAAATCCAAATATGTATTTATAGGAACAAAATAACATTATGAACAAATATTAAACTCTATTTCTTTGCTTTATTGAATACTTATAATAATTGTTGTTATTTAAAAATGTGAGATCTTAAAGAAGGTTAGATTTGACTTGGCCAGTTTTCATTAAATCAGTCATTTTATAAAGTTATTCAACATATATTTTTAAATTCTGATAAAACCTGGCCAAGTCTAATCTAACCTTCTTTAAGATCTCACATTTTTAAATAACAACAATTATTATAGGTATTCAATAAAGCAAAGAAATAGAGTTTAATATTTGTTCATAATGTTATTTTGTTCCTATAAATACATATTTGGATTTTGCATATAACTTGGCACTAAGTCCTTGTGATGTGTGAATGGTAATAGCGTAAGCCAAGCAAATAGGGAATAACTGTTCCCGTTAAACATATACATTATTTAATATCTGAAACTTAGTCTTGACACGTTCTAGTTCATAAGTTAAATTATTGAATTTGATAATAATTTTACGTGCACTATTGTTTTTATCGACATCCCAGTTTATTTCCTCTATAACTCCAATAGAGCCGTTCACTAGCCCTTTACTAACATGTATGTAAATTAGGTACGCAACATAACTCGCGTACCCAATTTGATCGTGATAACGTCTTCTAATCCAGCGGTTAATGATGAATCATCGTCGTTCTTTTTCATCACTTCCTTTGCCCGGTTGTTTAAATACCGTGGACAGTCTATTTCATCGATTGAATTCAATTTAATTTAAGCGCCGCCGACGACACACCGTTTGTTAAGCGCGTATTTAAATTTTTTGTATGGAGACACCACTTATTTTTTGACTTAACTTTATTTTTATATTTCTGTTATATAGCAAATATAGCAATATACATACATATATTGGGATAGTTTCAAATATCTGCTTCTAACGGTTCCAACGCTACAATTAAAAAAATTGTTTTGTATGGGGACACCCCCTATTTTTTAATTTTTTTTTTTTATTTTTAGACTTTTTCCTACGCTTACATACAATTACCGAGCTGGATTTCAAATTTCACCCTTCTAGGTCATCTGGAAGTAAGTTAGGTTTAGGTACATACTTATGTCAGTCAGTCAGTGCTAAAATTTAAGACTTTTTGACCTTCATATCTTTATAACCGTTTGAGCTAGCTTCATGAAATTTGGGCTCCTAGATGTCCTTATGGATATAATTAAACACACGTAGTTTTATGTGTTTACATTAAAGAGGTTTTGAGTTATAGAAGAGTCAAAAGTGGCACCAAGTGGTTCGTGTAATATTACACTTGGCGCTGGCTAGCCAGTTCCTTTACTTGAACTTGACTTGACACGCTACCGCGTGTCTAAATGACAAAATTTAAGTTTTCGCAACATTAAAGCCTAAAAGGTTCAAATCAAACCATGACTTGATGGTCAGCAAATTACTAGACATGGGTCTATACAGAGTTGACACATCCGGACAGCTCCAAGTAAAACTAGTATCATTAGCAAAAAGACTGATTTTTCCGCTAACGTTCAGACAAGCAATGTCGATGATGAACAATAGAAATAGAATAGGGCTTAAAACAGAACCCCGAGGCACCCCACAATATATTTGTTTGTTTAAAGAGGTGGATGAATCAACTCGGACAATTTTAATTGTTAAGGTAAGACTTAAGCCTTTGCAAAGGAGTTCCACGGATTTTATGGTGACGCAATTTGTTGATTAGGATATTATGATTAACACAGTCAAATGCTTTAGAAAAATAGCAAGAAATTGAAGCTGTCGGAAGTTGGTTATTTAAGTTAAAATATATATTGTGGAAGACAGAGAACATAGCATCATTTACAAAGAACTGATAAAAGTCGTTTTTTACCAGTCTTTCAATAATCTTGGATAAGGTAGGGAGAAGAGCGATCGGACGATAGTTAGATGCTTGGTCCCTATCCCCTCCCTTGGGGAAAGTTCCAAGTTGGAATAATTAATTTATTAAGTCAGTGAGGTTAGAGAATATTTTCAGAGTAAAACCATCATATGATGATTTATTTTTGATATCTTAGATTATACTGTATATCTCTGTTTTCTCCACGGATGTAAGGAAGAAACTGTTTGAATTTAACCTAGTACCAGAAAGGTACAAGAGTGGATCGCAAGAGGGGGCTATGGTAGTCACTAATTTATATGCCACCTTAACAAAATAATTGTTAAGACTGTCCGGAGAAGCAGAGATTATAATGGCAGAATGGGTTTCATTTCTCAGATCATAGACCACGTATTCTTGGCAATATTATTGGAGTTTGTCAGTTTATTTTTATAATATACGTCCTGGGCCCCTTTTATAGTTTTTTATAAATTTTCCTGTAATTTTTTACGTAATTATGAAAGAGGGGATAAGTCGTAAATTTTTTAAGGTGAGATTATGAACGCATATTCTTTGCAGATATCCTTAAGCCTTTGGTAGACCAAGGTTTATGTTTTTTATTTTTGATTTTTCAGAGAGGAAAAGCTCTGTCCACCAGACCAGAGAGTTTGTTTATAAATATAGAAAATGCAGAATCAAAATTTTCAAGGTGGCAATCCCAGTCAGTTGATAAACATAGTTGCTTAAAATGTTAAAGTTCTTTCTTGAGAAAATTCGACCTAATTTGCGAGAGGGATGTCTACGCTTAAATGTTACAGGAAAACTTGTTAATACTGCTTTATGATCTGCGAAACCTAAATTAAGTACAGAACAATACAGAGCCCTGATCAAATGTTGACACGACGTAGTCTATTATACTGGAACTGGTTTTTGTTATTCTAGTTGAAGAGTTAACGTGCATTGCCATACCAAGTAAGTTAAATATAGATAGAAATGAATCTTGAGCAACACATATACACTGGAAAAGTCAACATTAAAGTCACCAGACAAAATCAATTTACTGTTTAGAGGAAGTCATTTAAGCAAGCTCGAAATTTTTGACAGAACATAGGGAAGTTCGCGTCAGGGGTTCTGTAAATACAGACGATATAAAGATCGTAAATACCACTATAAACTAAAAAGAATTCAAACAATTAATCAGTTAATAAGTTGTTAAACTTAGTCACTGCTGTAAAGTTATTATAAGTGGACATTATTATAGTTCCTTCATGAGATTGATTTTTTCTCTTATACCTAGATATTGTGGTACAGTTTTTAATGAATACTGGCTAATCTGCATTTAGCCAATATTCTGTTATAGCAATTATTTCGGGAAAATTTAGTTGTTTCAAAATTAAAAATAAATCATCATTTTTGTTTCTTACAGATTGCATATTAATAAGAAAGATGCCGAGCTTCTTATCGTTCAATAATTCAGAGTGTGCTGGATACTTCGAACGCGTCAATTTTTGAGAAAATTTAAATAACTTCTACTAGGCAAGCCACTAGAGAAATACTTGTTGTGGCTTTCTCTACTCCTCTGCAGTTGCTGGACTTTCTCCGACAAATTCGGCCAAATCGAGGCCATACGCATTGTGGAAAGAAAAATAAAACTTACGCAGGAAATAAACGTCTTCAGAAAGGCCCTCCGATGCTAACGACAGTTTGATACTTATCGTCCCAGTGTGCCCCTCCAGACAAACATTGGATGGCTGCTCATTAAGATATGCTAGATATAGCCTAAGAGGTTTTAATATTGAAGGATCCCTTTTTCTAGCCAGCAAGTTACGATCATCCGCATTAACAGAGTCTCGCGACAAACGCACTATGGGAGCAGTCCTAGGGTCCAAGTTTAGTCCACCTTTTAGATGTCAAAGATAATAATAGTATACCTAATACTATTATGACGTTTTAACAGAGTCTTTGAAAATCAAAGAACATATAGACCGTTTACTAAGAACCAACAACTACTTCCCTGGCTATATGCCACGACGGACATTGAATTACAGTTTAAAGTTAAACGGGGTTAGTATATCTGCAAGATAGAACTAACCATTTTAGTTTGCAATTTGATAGGATATCACTTCTAGACCAGTTTCGACGTATTGCGTCTCATCAGTACAAGGAAGATATCTATCCAGAAGCTCTTAGTAAACGGTCTATATGTTCTTTGATTTTCAAAGACTCTGTAAAAACGTTATAATAGTATTAGGTGTACTATTATTATCTTTGACATCTATTTGATAAACGTTTTTCTGAAATGACAATTGATTAGCAGGAAACTGCAATCAAGTAGTTAGTCCGCCTTTCTTCACACCTCTCCCTATGCTGATCTCAACCTGCTGCTGAATGGCTTGGTTTTTGCATGGTGAGTGTTTCTGTCTTCTTTAAGTTGCCACCCAGTGACGAAGTTTGCACCTCCGCTGTATCTGTCTCCAAATGCTGATGACTTGCAGATAAAGGACTTGAGGTTGAGGTAGAGGTGTTTTTTATGTGAGATTAGTAAAGGGGCTGCAAGAGTTCTAGCGCAAAATCGATCATTTTTACATGTAAATCCCCATATAAAAATCTAAGGTCCATTCTGCTCATTTTTGTATCTTTTGGCTACGGCCACTCGACGTAACCTAACCGGGGAACCGGAGATGGACCAATAGAGATGTAGGGGGATGTAAAGGGGGTATAGTGGATGCAAAGGGGGGTATGGGGGGTGCAAAATGGGGGTATAGGGGGTGCAAAATGGGGGGGTATAGGGGATGCAAAAGGGGGCTGTATGGAACGGGGGTAAGATGACGGGGGTAAATATAATTGTAACTGTTAAAAGGACATTAACGGTGTATAGCTGGAATAAGTTGAAAGTGAGAAGGATGTATGGAGTGAAGTTTGGGATGCTGGAGCAGTATGCATTGACGTATGAAGTAAAGTTAGGGATAAATGGGATGCTGTAATATTTCTGTAATCTCATTACTATCTGCAGGCTGAGAAGAAAAGTGTATATGAGTAGGGCTAAAGCCAAATAATTAATTTAAAGTAAAATACGTAGGTTGATATATATTATTTTTTCAAAAAGACCATATTTATGCTGCCAAAAGGGCATTATAGCTATATCTCGTAAACGGCCCAACGGATTTCGACGTATGACGTATCATTGTAAAGGGGTTGCTGTGTAGGGTAAGATGAAGCGTCAAAAAGACCATATTCATGCTGCCAAAAGGGCATTATAGCTATATCTCATAAACGGCCCAACGGATTTCGACGTATGACGTATCATTGTAAAGGGGTTGCTGTGTAGGGTCAGATGAAGCGTCAAAAAGACCGTATTGATGCTGTGAAAAAGGCATTTACGTTGTATCTCGTAAACGACCGAACGGATTTTGACGTATGACGTATTATTGTAAAGGGGTTGCTGTATAGGGTAAGATGAAGCATCAAAAAGACCGTATTAATGCTGCCAAAAGGGCATTATAGCTATATCTCGTAAACGGCCCAACGGATTTCGACGTATGACGTATCATTGTAAAGGGTTGCTGTATAGGGTAAGATGAAGCGTCAAAAAGGCCGTATTGATGCTGCCAAAAGGGCATTAACGTTGTATTTCGTAAACGACCAAACGGATTTCGACGTATGACGTATCATTGTAAAGGGGTTGCTGTATAGGGTAAGATGAAGTGTTCAAATCTTCTAAAATATTAAAAGCGCGTGACCTTTGTGCATTAGCAGGTTCGCGATGTGTGACGTAATCGACTGATGGGTGTTAGAGTGATAACAGACTTTGATTTCGCAATTAAGAATAAAACATATCATGGAAAATATTTAGTTTTAGAATGGCTTCGAGAGAATACAGTCAAAAACTTGAAAAGTTTTGTGAAAACATAAGAAAATTAAACCAACAAATTTCTGTCTACGAAGACCAAAAAGAAGTGTTAAAAAAATTGGAAATTTAAGTTTGTGGGCCAAAGTTTTTAAAAAATATTTACCAACATCATCAACGCCCACAAGACGAATAAAACCATGGCCTTGCTAAAAGCAAATTTTGTTCTTTTAACAGCAATATTAAATAACATGCTTTATGTTAACGTTCCGCAAAACGTTGTACATATTGGTGTGTGTTTAGACACAAACGGAACAAAACAAGAGTGCAATACATGGCAAATGATGAGTCTGTCAACAGTCAATGATGGAAAATTGCCGGTGTCTGCATTGAATTTAACAAAATCACCTCTCAACTACAAGCTAAAATTAATTTTTAAACATAACTCTGAAGGAGTGGGCGAGTGGCGATCTAAACAACAAAGTCCAATACAGGAATTATATTTAGACCTAGAAGACCCAGTAGGAGCAAAAATGTACCAAATCTTACAAATAGAATGGGCAACGTTAGTAGGAGTTTACTTATTAATTCTCAAAATTATATCAAAAGGGGCAAAAAGAAGAATGAAGCGATGAAATGTATTTTTAAATAATAATATTAACAATAAATATTTGTAAACTTTTAAAAGGTGTTTTAATAAAAAATCGAGTAAGGAGATATAGATAAATCTAAGATGTGTAAGCCTGCTTTTAATTTTCTGAATCACGAAATAAAATGGACTGAAACAAAAATTTTATGTAAAGAAGAAAATTCTATAAAAAAAATTAAAAGAAACAGCACACATTTTATTAAATCCAAATGAATGTATTTCAAATTTTACTTTGGATTTATCTAGATCTAGACTGACGAACTTAAAAAAAAGAATGAGTTAATAATCTATAGGTATATCTATAGTAACGAAATAACAAATCAAAAATTTAAAATCTAAACTTGCCTAAAGAAGAATAGAGTAAGAATTTATTATCTTTAAAAACGACAACCGATCTAGTGGTCGAAAGCTTAGAAAAATTAAAAAAATTATTTTTATTTTTGTTAGGCATTTTGAGTTTTAAAAAACGACTCTTGACAAATTTGACAGATTCGTGGTTAAGGTTATAATACAGATTTATAATTAAACTATTTGTTTACCAATAAGAAAATTATTAATAAATGTATAAAAAAAGAGGATAATTTTATATATACTTTATAAAAAACATCACGAATTTTGTAATGAATTAAATTTATAATAAACGTTTGTTTTAAGCCATCTATAAAACAGAAGCGGAACTTATAAGCTATTTAAAAAAAAAAACGTATTTTTATATAATTTATTAAAAACAGTATAATAGCCAATTTAACCATTGGGTAAATTGATTTAAAAAAATCTATTAAATTAGTCTATAATCGGTTTTTTAATAGCAAAATAATTCCTATTATTAATATTTCACAAATTTAATCAAAAGGTGGGCAATTTACAATACAATAAAAATTTTACAATAATTAAGCAATCTACTTTGGTTCCGATAATGAAAATGTTAGTAATTATATTTATAAAGGTGATTTTAAATATATTTAATATAAATTATTATCATTTAAATAAAAAATTAAATAAATTTTCTAATAAAAATGATCTGAGCACCATCTATAAGACAATGACAGGACTTTTAATACTCGATAAAGTAGAATTAAGAAATGCCTTAACCTTAAAAGTGATTTTACGTTATATAAATTTACATTGAAAATAAATAAACAATGTTTATTTTTTAGTTTTTATATAAGAAAATACAAAGGATGTTATAAATATAAACAATTTTTTTTTCAATTAATTCTTTTGACATTTAATTTTACTTAAAGTGACATCTGTTAAGAGAAAGTTGAACTAATATTTAATTATTGATATATTTCATATAAATTCTTTGTAAAAACATTTAATATTATTAAAATATATTTTTACGTATTCTATTAATGTTAATATTAACAAAATTATCAAAATATATCGTTTAAATTTATAAAATTGCATAAGATATTGATTTGATGTTAAGAAGTTTAAATTTTTTTATACTAGACAGCGCTTGAAATTTATTTTTAATATTTTTATTTAATTAGATTATATTGTAGTGTTTTGTTTATGGCGTATTAACATATAAGATGCGATATTATTCAGAATTTATTTTAATCTTAGGAATATATTTTAAAAATCTACGGAGATAAAGGAAAAAAGATACTTTAAGAATCAAAATGATTACATTCCTCTTTAACAATGCAGTAACAACCTGGGGCACTCAAAAGATAATTTTCAAAACCATCTTAAAATAGTCAAAATTGTTAAAAATTTAACTCACTCACCAATTATTTTTTGAAGACGCAAGTCTGAATAATTAGTTTGTAGTTTGTAGTTTCCAGTTTATAACATTCAAAAAGGGCATGGCTTAAAATTTTCAAGGAAAAAAATTGGAAAATTAGTATATAATTAATTTAAAACAAGTGTGCACAATTTCCAAAAAGTTTCAGATGAAACGTCTTAGATCTAAATTCAGAATAAACCAACTAAACAAGGAGTGTCAAAAAATGGATAATAATAAATAATTTAAATGATTACGCTATACATACTAATCATAATAGGTTACTGGTAACTTTGTAGATTCGTCTTAACCCTTCGTAAGATAACTAATGTGTATTAGCGAAAAAAAAAGTTTACTACCAAAGGGGAGCCAATAAAAATGTATTCTAACATGTTTAACGTAAATAGTATCAAAAAATCTACAATAAAAATACCATACTGCCACCGTGATAAAAAAAAAGTGTCATTAATGACAGGCAGGTGGGCAGCGTATGTAATGAAAACGACACCTAAATCCAAAAACTATTTCTATCTATATCAAACGATAACCGTTATCAATCTGGACGCATTCGTAGGGCAGTCGTAAGCCAGTCATTAACTAGTCGTAAGATAGTCGTTAACTAGTCGTAAAGCAGTCGTAAGGTAGTCGTAAGACAGAGCGTAGCAGAGGGTAGCAGAGCGTAGCAGAGCATTATAACAGAGCGTAGCGGAGGGTAGCAGAGGGTAGCAGAGGGTAGCAGAGGGTAGCAGAGCGTAGCAGAGCATTATAACAGAGCGTAGCAGAGGGTAGCAGAGCGTAGCAGAGCGTAGCAGAGCTTAGCAGAGCTTAGCAGAGCTTAGCAGAGCGTAGCAGAGCGTAGCAGAGCGTAGCAGAGCGTCAGAGCAGAGGGTAGCAGAGCGTAGCAGAGCGTAGCAGAGCGTAGCAGAGCGTAGCAGAGCATTATAACAGAGCGTAGAAGTGTTGGAAAGGTTCACATAAAATCGATAAAGCTTATGGTCCAGAATATGACTGGTAACCAATAAAGTGGAGATTGGGTGAAAAATATCTTTGCTTTAATGATGAAAGTATTATTGTCGGAGACAATCAATTTAATAGTACTTCCAGTTTAAATGAGTTAATTTTTTACAAAAAACCCAAGAAATTTACTGAACATGATCACCGTATTTACAAACATATATTAGAATTAACAGGCGTTCATCGTGATAGCAGAGGATATCTCAATCACAAAGGGTGTAAAGAGAAGTTTGAGACTATAATTAAACCATTATATAAATTAAATAAAAAAAGACGTTGTTTAGCTAAGCTGACAGCAAAAAAGGGGTCAGAATTTACCTCAAATCACTTAAAATATTCAGGATCAAAACCAATGAGCAGTATAAAATCAAGATTATTCAACGAAATTTCTGAACAAAAAGTAGCAAAAAAGCAGAGCAGCATAGAACCAGAATTATCAAAAATTTCTGAACGAAAAATAAAACCACAAACAAATTTAGAATCATCGGGTGAAGTATGGCCTAAATAATATGCTCAGAATGACTAAAATATATTAGTCGATCATCTAAGAAGTTTGTACGACAGTGGAGAGTAAAGGAAACTACCTAGATCATTGACGAATTAGAAAATCTATGAATTATTGAGAAATAAGTTGAATTACTTTGTTATTGAATACATTACAATACATATTCACACCAACATTTTTTTTTGTTTTATTTAAAATAATCTAGATAGCAAGCTACCTTAAGGAAATAAGATTAAAAAGAACTTGTATGTTTTGTTTTTCACGAAACATTAGACTTAAAGATATATGTCATATTAAAATATAAGATGTGATATTATTTTACGAGATAGGCGTTAACCAATGTAGAATTTAATAAAATGTGACAGACAATAGTAGAAATAAAGTAAAAAATATTTTTTAATTAAATATTAAAAGCGCGCGACCTTGGTGCATAAGCAGGTTCGCAATATGTGACGTAATTGACTGATGTGTTAGAGTGATAACAGACTTTGCTTTCGCTATTATTAGAGTTATAATTACACCATTTTTTGTATAAAATTGATGGGCTATAATAGGTTTAAAACATTTTTTTCGCAAATATGGTTTTTATATTGCAATTAGAATATATACTTTTAAACATTTACATTTGAAAGCTAATATCGAAAATGGTTAATCAAAAATTAAAATAATTTATTATTAATATAAATGTCGGTGTGCTATGAGTCATCGTCGTCGAGGAATCTCTCTCTTATCGCGTAACCGCGTTATCATCTGGGTTTTGTTTTTAACATGTTAAAAAATAAAATGGTTTATATAAATTGTATATTTTAAAGCATTTAGAGCCATAATTCCACCATAAAATTTTGTGAAAAATAATGACTTCTATTTCAAAATCGTTACCTAACTCAATTTTAAATAAATACTCGCCCTCGTCTATCTTTACGACTCGACAAGCAATCGATACACTAATATTTTGTGAAAGTATCGAAACTTTGTGCAACAAAATTATCTCGTACTGGAAGGATACTATGGTATAGAAAAAAGATAGCACTGTTGATTTTTTGCAACCAAAATAAAAATCATAGTTTTTCTATTAGGATGCAGCGGTTTTGACATCTAGGAAGTGAAAACACATTTTTGTTGTAAAGTTTTTTTGCGTGTCATTTTAGTGCTAGGCTTTATGCTCTAAATTAGGCCCAGATATCTTAGCAAATTATTATGCTGCGTTTTATTCTGACTAACCATCAGTTGGTAGTTTTATATCATGCTGAGACTGGAAACAGACTTGCGTACGGTATAAATTTTTGAGCTCTTCGCTAGTGAGTGAGTGAGGTTTTTATTAAGCAAAAAAGATTTTAAATAACATAGCCAATGTTAGTTTAACAACTTCATGTAGGCTTTTGTTTTAAAAATATAAAATTATGACAGTTGCATAATACATATCTGTTTATTTACCTTATCCGTATTTATATTTTCTGTAATTAAAATACATTTAATACAAATTTTATGGTACATTATATAAACACTAGATAAAAAATAGATTTTCATGTACCAAAATGTAGTTTGACACAAAAAACAGCTAACTATCTGGGTTTACGAATATTAAACAAGTTACCCAAAAATATAAAGGAAAGCCAAGGTAGGAACAACTGTAAACGAAACCTGAAAAAATTTTGATTGTTCTAAAACATTTGTGAACGTGTTATATACAGATTTTTTTACCTCTGTCTTTTTTAATTGTATTTATTTATTTTAATGTGTTATTTTGTAATTGCCACTACTTTAAATTAGTAGTTTAACCTAGACGAGATTTATACATATTGTACTTATGTCTTTTGATCAATAAAAAGCTATTCTATTCTATTCTATAAAAGTATATGTTATTGTCCTAAATATTGTTTAATATCTTGTGTAGAAAAAAATTTATAGTAAATATAGAAAATAGCAAAATAGCATTCTTTTGTTGTGTGTTCGATTAGGTATATAAAAAAATCATTCGAAAAGAGGTTGACCGTACAGGCCATCCTTGAAACTTCCCAAAATTGTTTTATATTAATTAAATTGTGAATTAAAAAGTCACTAGCACTCATTTTCAATAAAGTAACAAATAGAGAATTAACAAAACCACAAATAAAGAACAAACAAGTATAACAAATAGACAATTCGAAACGCGCTTCACCAAAATAATATAGTATAAATAATATTGTATTGGCTCTGAAAGGGTAGAGGGTTTTTGGTTCGCACAGAATACCAACATATTTTAGGATGCATCCAGTTAGTTATTAAAATATGATGTCGTTTGTATAAGCTGAATACACAGCCATAAAACATAGCTTCCGGGGGCCTTTTTGATTCATATCATCTATTGCTCAAGCCGTTCAGTCTGCGGTCCGACTAAAACTGTCCTTAGAAGCAGAAGCAATTATTTTTACTTAGTTTCAACACAAGTTTTATCAAGTATTAAAAGATGATGACACAAGACAGTGGTTATTGTAGTGAAAACTTGCCGTCATATTCTGAGAGCAGTAGTGAAGATTCTATCTATATGGCAGAAGTAAACAGAATTTTAAATTTTTACGAAGACAAAGTAAAACGTGAAAATTATTTGCTGCTACAATCATCTTTCACAATTGAGGGGTATGTTATAACAGTTGGTTTATCTCCTGCAAGAACATTTTCTCCAGCTATTATTTTATCAGAATACTGCAAGCCAAGTAAATTGTCGTTTGGGAAAATGGAATGGCTTGATCTTATAGAATTTTGAAGCAAAAGCACATTTTTTTTTGAACCACTACCAACCTACGCAGATGAGTATGATCCAGTAACATTTTCCTGTGGAGATTTTTGTACAATACGACAGTTGGTATACGATGACACCAAGTTCATAGAAGTTGCAAAACATGGCATAAGATATCATCTAACGGAAAAGGATGTAGATGAACTTGTTAGAGTACATCATTTTATCATAGCTTATCAGATTTTACTTATAGAAAATATTAACTTTTATTAATAAAATGTAATAAGAGATTTAGAAAATATGTAATAAACTTTTATAAAAAATAATGACTTTTATTTCAAAATCGATAATAATAGCGTCAAAAAATGTTATTTTATCGCGACAAAATTTATGCACGTCACAGTTCTAAAATGTGAAACGCCCAAACGTCAAGATAGCGTTAAAATTTGTCGCAATAACGTATTAAAAAATTGATAAAAAAAATTTTTGATTTACATGTATTTCTTATGGAAAAACATAATTTCAAAGTGACAAAAAGTGACAGTTTTCATCGTTTTTTTCGTTATTAAATTCATAAACGTCAAACTATCGAATAATATATGTCTAAACGATGAATTTGAACGTTTTTTTAAACGTTTCAACGGAACATATTTAAAAGAAAATAATACACCATAGATTCAGATTAAAAATTTATTGTAAACATAAAAAAATTTTAGATATACCTACAATAAACAATAGAAAACTAAAAAATAATTAATTTACAACTGTTTTTTAATTTTAGATATACAATAAACAATAGAAAACTAAAAACTAACCTAATTAATTTACAACTGTTTTTTATTTCTCAATTATGAATAACATTAATCGAGCATTATATCGTGATGGCCCCATGCTAAAGTGTCAAATGATTCATTGCATAAAAAGCGTTTGTCATCGTGCGGACTTAGACCAATTTTGGTTTGTTCGATTGTAAAAACATTATGATTGTAGGAACGGAACGTGCATTGGTTAACTGTTTTCAATTTACTATCTCTCAGACATGAAAGGTAATCATCAAAAGTAATTTTTTTTAGCAACGACATTCTTTTTAACCCCTTATGATTTTTTAACACATTTATCACCCTCTGTTAAATACGAGTACATTTTTGAACGCAATCCCACAAATTCAGTTAAAAGTTTGCCGTTGCATTCATCTTTTATTAATCCTATGACTTTTTTATTTAAGAGTGAAATACCATACGCATTGTTTGTTTCATAGTCTGAGGTATCAAATTTTTCGGGATGGGCTTTAATTAGTTCGGTATAAACATCATTGCATTGCAGTTCTAGAAGAAATGCATCGGTATCGGTGTATAAGAGTTTACAGTTGTCTACACCCATCGTAGGAAGTAGAAAACTGTAATAAAAGTCGTACATACAAGTCTTTGAAATATCGAGAATCGACATGCCAATGTACAACGGTTTATTAAATACAAGTTCGGTTTTATAAAGCTCTATCGCTAAAAGGTTTGCGTCAAAGATTTTGCTCGAACTAAACCTAGGACTGCTTATCAAGTTCTTTGCTCCATATCGACCCTCCCAAGATCTAACGAGTTTAACAATGCGGTGTTTCCTTATATTCTCCATGGTTTTTCCTAAGACTGCATTGTTCATTAATTTGAATAAATTCTTCTCAAAATCGTTTTTAGCAGCCGTTCAAAGAGTTGTATTTAAGTCGATATATTTTTTTAACCATGGGCTTTGTTTAAATTTCAACACTCTGTGAATCTTTTTCACGTTCAATCCATGTTTTATAGCCTGCTTTAAATTTCGATAATGTATTACTTATTTTTCTTTGTCATATAAAGTGGTCATTAGTTTTTGTATTTTTGATCCTTGGGGTTTTCGATGTTCTGGACAAAACGGTAAATCGTTGTATAGATTATGTAAATGCTGAGGGTATTCTATATCCACTTCGAGGATATAACCCTCTGGAGCATCGTCTGGTATTTGAGTCACATCGATGTTTGTGTCAACCCACTTAAAACCCCCATATGGTAGAGGTTGACTCATTGCCCAACCATACAAGTTGTTGACATCGAGATACATTAAATATTTTTCAGATTCTGCTGGATTAAAATTTTGCATGTATCTGTTGTTTGCTTTAGCATATCTATTGCTACATTGACTGACTCCTCCTCTTATACCTTTCTCTATAAACATGATTTGGTCTATATCTTTTAGTAGTTCCAATTTAGATTTTGTATATTTTAACACGTATAACCGGGGAGCGTATAATACCAAGCAGGATCGAGACCATACGTTTTTCGGCATTTTTTGCGAAAACATTCAAACACAGACGCTAAAAGCAAGATATCTGTTTTCATGTACAGCATGCTATATTCCTTTAAATTTTTTATTTCAAATGATTGCCAAACCTTTTGTGCATGCATGTATAAATCGTCAGTAATATTTTCATCCGTTAGTGTGCTATAAAATCTATCTTTGGATGGCAGTTCCATATCGTCTAATTTTTCAATTGAATCAATGTATTCATAAGGAAACACCCCTTTTCTACTTAATAGTTCAAATTGTTCAGATGTTAAATTGGGAAACTGTGAACGTAGATAATGTAGATCTGATGGTTCTAGTAAAGCAGAAAGTTTATCTAAGGAGGAATCTAAAAATCGTAGCGAGTCTATAAATCTAAACTTTACTTCGCTCTCGTCATTACTTAATGTACATTTTCTTTGTTTATAGGAAGCAAGCTTATATTACCTTTTTTGGATAAATCTCTAATTAAAAAATGTAAGTCGTATCCTGAAAGGTTATGAAAGACTACGGGTACAACAAACTTTTTTTATAATTTAAATTGCAGCTTCGGTGTGAAAACCCTCGAAATTTCCCCGTAAAGTGGTCGTGGTCTAAAACGATGGTGTCCTTCTCTTTGAAGGTGTGCTCGCATTTATGACATGTTGTTGCATTAAGTAAACTAGGCTTGACAATCATTGGTTCGATATGTTTAATTTTGTCTTCAATAAATTTAGCCATCCTTGTCATTTCAGCAGCGAACCAATCCATGGAGTTTTCTCCACAATATTCATTGTAAAATGATAGCGAACTATCATAGGAGCAATTTAGATAATATCCTGCACTATACGCCTCGTGTTTCTGAAACTTTCGTGTATGTTTTCCCAAGTTCTTATTTTAAGGGCGTAGCACTGACTCAGAGTCTGCATAAATGACAAAAGGTGTCGTCTGCTTGTATACATGGTTTTTAAACTCTACATGATCAAATGGTGGGTACGATATTTTGCAATTGTTCAGATCTTTGCAGTATTCATCATGGTTATTTAATTTTTCCTGACTTTGAAAATAATTTAAACATCGATCGCAAATATAATTCTTATGTTTATGTTTACTAACTTGACTTGATATTAAGCGAGATAAATCTACGATTAAACAATAGTGATATTTAATTACTTCATTTTCCGTATCCATTGATGGAGCTTCATAATCGTTTAATTTTGGAAAGTATTTATCTTGAATAAGCAATAAATTTACATGTTTATTTAATTTTTCTTTTGTTAGTCGGGCAGGATAAATTGTGTAAACCGGTTTATCTTTTGTGGCATTTAACTCGAGTGCATAAATATTAACTGATTTATTATTTAATTTTTCAAATTTGGATGTATGGTTTAGTGGCATTGGCATGCCCAAACCTTCGGTTTTCAATACGGTTGTATAATGAGGATACGATGATACACGATCTACATTTTTATTAACTGGATACAATGATGCTGTTACCGACTAGTAAAAGCATGCTTTATCTAAATTTTTAATATTAATGCATGCGTGCTTTTTTAGTATAGGATTAGGTAACTTAATGTATGATGTAGCACCGTTACCTATCTCATATTTATTGATGTTTATTTCCAATGAAATAATTTTGTCTAAAGCCCATCCAGAATCTTTAAGTTGAAATTCCGATAATTTACTCATTACTTTATCAACAATATTTTCGTTAAACCACAATGCAAGATCCGTACCTGCATCTCCCAGATAGCATGCAAACTTGGGGCAAGTTTGATTTATCTTTGCTTCTTAATTGCTGTGTCAAATATGACGAGACAAGTTTGTGACAAAATCTCTGTAATATTGTTATGTTAAATATGAACTTTCAAGTTTGCGACAATATTGCTTGAATATTGTTATGACAAAGATAATAGGTCAAGTATGTAGCAACATTGCTGCAACGTTATCACTGCACCCACGCGCGCAAGTGACGCGGGCGCCATCTGCTGACTGAACTTGACATGCTGCTGACTGAACATTACTGAGTTGACTAACGTGACGCGGTTAGAATATATTTTTACTTCTAGTTTTTTAACTTAGATTGTAACGATTATGATGTCTTGTTGGTGTGTTAATTACTACCTACTAAGCTGAAACTTCTACAATTAACAATGTTCAGCTTAAACCCGATTAGTTTGTGCTTGTGGATAGCGTCTTTTTTGCTTTCGAGTAGTTGAGGTAAGTTTATTATACTTATATTTTTTGTAGCTTCTTGCTGTGTTCACACATTCACTATCAAAAGTAAAAAGTCCCTGGTTATTGATATTCACAGCCATATGGGATTTTAATTAATGTATCTTGTTTAAATTAGAAGATATATCACGGATAGGTACACATCGCGGTTTTGCAAAGACTCCGAAATGTCAGGATCAAATATAATTAAAAATTGCGATGTATATCCGTGAAAAATCTTTTAATTGAAATTGGTATATAGTCATCACCAAACCATGATAATACAATGTCTCAAGTTGTATAAAGTCAAACTTTTTTTGTCACAGTGATGGTGCACAGATAGGTATTTACTTGAACTATGGAGGGACCCTTCATAACTTGAACATTAACTCCTTTAGTTTTAAGAGTTTATAACAATTTGTTTGTTTGTTTTAGAGCTGTTAGACAAACAAAAGTATCGGAATCTGAAACTAGCGAATATAATCTGGGTGCTATTGCCAACGACGAATAGTTCTAGACAATAATTTTAATTTGATGCTTCAACTAACGTTTTGATTTATTACTGATGACTAAAGTGATTAATAAATAAGTTTATATGATTATAAATTGGTTTTATTCTCATGTGGTTTCGAACCGAACAGCCTGGATAAAAAATAATATTTCCGTAACAAGGTTAGGGCAAGTTTGCCGTAACAAGGTTAGGACAAGTTTGCCATAACAAAGTTGTTGTAATCTTTGTAAAACAAACTTGCATGCAAGTTTGTCACACTGAAACTAGAAAGTTTGATTGAAACTTGCTGCAAGTTTGTAAAGTTGCCACGGCAAACTTGAAGCAAGCCTTCTTTTTTGATGTATCAAACTTATTGCAAGTCTGAAACAAGTTTATATTGTTATCTGGGCTATTACCGCGTTTTTAGTGTTGAAATATTTAAACTCTAAAATGTCTTCGTTTTCCCTAGATTTCTTAATAAATTCTCCGCAAAATGTTGCATTTACTTTAATCATGTTAAATTTTTTAAAAATGTTAGCTATTCTACCCTTAATCGACTTGAACGCATCACCGAAAAAACCATTTAGGTCTTTATGTTTTAAATTAACAATAACAGCAGTCCTAATCCTTGAATGAAAAACAGATTCTAGATCAACCCATTTTACTCATGATTTTTCAGTTAGTCCTGATCCCTGCTTAGACAAATTAATAATTGCTTCTTTAAACGTTTTTAAATGCCCTAAATTTGTTTGTAAATTTCTAAGTGATCCAATATCTAAATTTCCCCTACGAATATCTTTATGAAAACTGATAACATGCCGTTTAATTTGTTTGATTAATTTATTTGCTTCCCTATGCGAAAAACTGGAGATTAACGCTTTATATGATTTAAAAATATCTTTAACAATAGCATTAGCCATAATTAAGAAATAAAATAAAAATAAAACTTACAAAAAATTATTTCTAACTATTTCAAATATATCTGTAGGATTAGCTTGACCAATTTGTTTTTTCCCTTTATATTTGATACAATAATGTCCTCCAGACAATTCTGCCAAGTGAGGCTTCAGTGTTTCAATGGTTCTCTTGGGCAAAAAGCAGAGCCCGTTTTCTAGCTCAACCAAAATTGTTTCCCCAAATTTGCTCTGGACCAGTTTAGCTTTCAATAATTTTTGCGGAACATCCACTGGAAGTTCTCCTAATTTAATAATAGTTTTCTCGTTATTTTTTTCTGCAACACATAACGAATTTATTTTAGTTAAATCCATCTAAAAATAAAAAATTAAATACTTGAATTTGAAAACAAAATTAAATAAACTTAAAAATAAAATTAATTCAAAAACAATATAAATCAACTCAAAATAAACACAACTAAAGAAAAATAAAATTAAATCAACACAAAAATAAAATTAAATCAACACAAAAATAAAATTACCTAAACAAATAATTAAATAAAATTAATTCAAGAAACAATGTAATTAAGTTAAAATAAAAATTCTTACCTTTGTGGGTATGAAACAAATAATGCCTTTGAAACTGGTTGTAAAGAGAGGAATACAATATTGAAAAAACTGACAAGTGGGCTTCAGTGTTGAAATAGTTCTCTTTTAAATTTATTCTAGTTAAATCCAACTACAAATAAAATTAAATCATTACGAAAAATTAAATCAACTCAAAAATTAAATCAACTCAAAAATAAAATTAATTATGACAAATAAACTTAACTAAAGAAAAATTAAAATTAAATCAACTCAAAAATTAAAATAATTAAATAAACTCAAAAATAAAATTTTGAAATAAAATAAAAATTCTTACCTTTATGGGTATGTAACAAAAAAACAAACTTTTGCACTTGAAATTGAACTGGATGTATAGAGAGTTAAAACAATAATGAAGAACTTAAATCCAGAACCCTCTTTAAATATGTAAGACTTAGCCGAAACACATAGGCGGCGATAAAAACCTAATTGTTGCTTTACAATATATTCTATATGTTGTTTATTAAATATTATATTTACCAATTACATGTGACGCTAATGTCTATGTATACCATAACTAAACCAAATAAAAGTCATAGCTTTTTGTTTTAGCGGTATCCTATTTTCATCGACACAAACCACAGCTTCCTGATAAAAACCGAATTTTTGTTTTTGATAACTGTATATTATTATTCCTTTTTATTAATAAAATAAGTATTTTTTATTTAAAAAATTTTAATTGAAAACATTATATTGATGTAAAAAATATACATTTCATCGTTGCCTTCAAAATTTTTTAGTTTTATGATATAAAGTTTGGCTTCTAAAAATGTATATTATTTTAAGTTTTATTAAAGTTTTATACTTTTAAAATTTGATGCTTAAATGTATATTTGAGTTTTAGATATAGCTATAATGTCCTTTTGGCAGCATAAATATGGCCTATTTGACGCTTCATCTTACCCTATGCAGCAACCCCTTTACAATGATACGTCATACGTCGAAATCCGTTGGGCCGTTTACGAGATACAACATTAATGCCCTTTTGGCAGCATCAATACGGTCTTTTTGACGCTTCGTCTTACCCTATACAGCAACCCCTTTACAATGATACGTCATACGTCGAAATCCGTTGGGCCGTTTACGAGATACAACATTAATGCCCTTTTGGCAGCATCAATACGGTCTTTTTGACGCTTCGTCTTACCCTATACAGCAACTTCTTTACAATGATACGTCATACGTCGAAATTCGTTTGGCCGTTTACGAGATACAACATTAATGCCCTTTTGACAGCATCAATACGGTCTTTTTGACGCTTCATCTTACCCTACACAGCAACCCCTTTACAATGATACATCATACGTCGAAATCCGTTCGGTCGTTTACGAGATACAACGTAAATACCTTTTTAACAGCATCAATACGGTCTTTTTGACGCTTCATCTGACCCTACACAGCAACCCCTTTACAATGATATGTCATACGTCGAAATCCGTTGGGCCGTTTACGAGATACAACGTTAATGCCCTTTTGCCATTCGAAAAAGAAGAGTTGGCTGCTTGCGCTAAATGTCAAAGGCCATTTGAAAAAAGAAGAATTGGCTGCTTGCGCCAAATGTCAAAGGCCACTCGAATAAACAGAAGAATACAGCGCCGCCACCTGTGGCGCCATCTAGCGGCGAAATTTGGAAGCTGTGAGCTAGAATCGGCTTTGCTACACTACTGGCTTCGATATTTGTGATTTGTGAAGTTGAGATACTTTGACGTGTAGGTATCTTAACGTAGGCGAATAACACACTTTGCAGAAACAAACATGTCATTATTTTAAATCTGTCAGAATGATTCTGACTGGCAGTTGCATTGGTCTAAAATAGTCTTACTTCGACTGGCTACAGAGATCAAAACTCGCTGTTTTAATGCATGTGATATGAAAGATAGTGTGTGGCACGGGATGAAACAAAGACGATTTCTGACCGGGCAATGACAACTCTCGCCCTAGTCAGAAATCGTCTTGTTTCACCCCTTGTCACACAATATACTATTAAAAAAAGCTTATAATATATTAAACTAATAACTTTTTTTAAAGGTAAGCAGGATTCTAATTAACATTTAATTTCTCTCACAACTTTAATTTTAAATTTGACATTTATGTCAATTTACAACTAATCATTCGATTATGAAAATACATATTTAAATATTCTCGATAGCTTCTTTGTGGCATAATAACATCTATTTACTTCTTTATTTGGGGATGTTTTTGCCACTAAAACAAACTGATAAAAAATATAAATCAATATTTTGAAAACGACCCTTGCTTATTAATCTTGATGGATGTGTCAAATTTGTTAAGAGTCGTTTTTTAAAACTGAAAATGCCTACCAAAAATAAAAATGATTTTTTTGAAGTAAAACTTCTTTAGCGACACTAGGAGTAAAAAAGTTATTCTAACGGACGTGACGTCATTCTAATAACAGAAACCGGAAACAAAACCTAATACTGACACGATTTTGCATGGGCGCCGGCAGCAGGGTGCAAGAGGGTGCGCTTGCACCCCCCTGCTATGAAAGAAAATACCTGAATTTACCAGAAAATTATATATTTTTTTAATTTTTTTATTAAATTATTGTTTGAATAAAAACTAAAGGCGTCGCGGTTGCTGTCCAAATCATTCTACATTCTATATATATATTAGATCATAATAGTGTGTAGATGCAGATGCACCCCCTGAAAATAATCCTGACGGCGCTCATGCGATTTTGCCTCCTATATGAAATAAAATTAAATCTGTAACTGTATGAATTGACAGCTGATCATCTTGTCAATCGAAATACATTGTATAAATAGTTTTTTGTGTATAAAGTGTTTGTATTAAATATGAATAAACAATGTGGATTTATTAATGAAGAAAGTGATGAAAAAATATTGATTGAAAATGAGTAAATAGGTAGGTACTCTATATGCATAAATTATATTTTTGGTGTGTAATTACACTATTTATACCTAATTCTTTATACCTATTATTTATACCTAGCTATTTTCGTTTTATAGACTTAGAGCTAAAAAGAAAAAGAAATTGTGAACGTCAAAGGGGATATTATAAGCGCCAGAAAGATTTGAAGAAAAATGACAAAAATGAAAAAATGACGAGACAGCCACAGTCATTATGATTTGATTAAGTAAGTTTATATACATACATACATATTATGATAGTAAATAATTGTTTATACGGAATCTTTACGTTGAGTAAAGAAGCATGTTGCACGTTTTTGTTCATAAAAATAATAATATTCAAAATATTTTAACACTTTCTTATACTTATTTTAGGTTTGGTTAGGTAGCCATAAAGGCCATAAAGTCAAGATGGCTAATCTTTTACCACCAATAACAGATCCTTCGTAGACGTGAAGGAAACAAACTTAACTCAGGATTTTAAATTTTATGGAATATGCTATAAAATGCTACAAAATGAAATGGTTATCTTACTATCGAAGGCTCTTGTGTTGTGATGTATTACAATAAGGTAGATACAGCTACAAAATCACACATTCTAAACGTAATGTGTGTATATTTTTAATATTGTTTACCTATTATTGAAGCAAAACTTCTTTAGGCACGACTAGGGGTAGATTCTAACGGAAGATTCTGATGGAAGTAACTGTATAATTTCAGCTATGGGAGGAGTTTAAATTTCCGAAATTTATTTATGAAATTTTCAAACGGTTTCAAATACATTAATGGTATTTATAGACTAAAATCTATGTTTCACATTTTAGTTATCATAAACCTATTATTTCATATATAAAAAAAATAATGATAACTTTCAAATTCCTATTTCTAATGAATAATATAAATATAACATCTCATTTTTTTGTAAAGTATATAGGCAATAAATATGATTGAATTGAAATTAAATATTTATTTTCCGATACGTACGTCAACAAGTTTTACTTCAATCGCGCGTAAAGGTTACACGCACACTCTTTTTTTTTTTTAAATGTTTCTTAGCTTTCGACAATCAGATCGGTTGTCGTTTTCAAAGATAATACAGTATATTTCTTTTACAAATTTGACATATCATTGTCACTGTAGATAATGTTAGGGTAACCTTTTCTTGCCATGAATCGTTTTGAAGCTGCAATGAAAGCTTTGGTAGTTAAGTCTGACAGTACTTTTAACTGGACAGCTTTGGTAACTGTTATGTTGTGTATATTAAAGACACAGTATTTCATATATTTGAGTTGTAATATATAGATAACATTTTAGCTTCTCAGGCACCTCTAGTTGCGCCACCAAGCGGACTGCCGCAACATGCGGTTGGGTCAATCGGCTGTCATAAGTGTCATATGCTATGTAATTCCAGCGGAGTGTGTGCTTTTTTAAATTTAAAATTTTAATCGATTGTCGTGAAATGTCCGCGAAAAAAGTTAGTGGTCACACTTGTTGTGTTGTTGGGTGCAATTCCCGGGGTTATACTATCCCAGAAATAATTTACTATAGATTTCCCTTGAAATCGTGGGAAGTAGCTCGTCGCAAGGATTGGATTGTCGCAGTCCGTCGAGTCGAGTATGTACCAATAATGTTTATCAAATAAAATGTTATGGAGTGACAAAGTTTTTGATGTGAAACATCTATAGCGGCACGTAAATCAGATTTCTCGCGTGGTGACGGTGACGTCATGACGTAAAAAACCTAACGCATCGATAATAATCGATAAGAGATGTACTGATATCTTATATGAAATTGGTGTCATGTTTTGAGCGACGCGACGGTAGCGCGCCAACAATAGGAGGAAGAAGCTCATCGATTCAAAAATTTGGCGGGACAGGGTATGAATTGTTTCATATAGAAATACACTTTTAAAGCTCATATTTTAATTTTTAATACTTTTACTGATGTGTAAAAATATTAAAAATTGAAATATAGACTTAAAAGTGCATATTATCTTATAAAATTTAGGTAAATAAATATAAAAACTAAACAAGTTAAAATGGTTTCATGGGACACAAGATAGGAACTATGTTCCTTTGGCTAATAAAGAATCGACACATAACACTACTCGCTTGTGTATACGACTGTAACGCCTGCGTCTCATTTAATCTTGGCGTTAAGAAAAAAGCTTCTTTAAAATTCAAGGTAAGCTTTAAAGAGTAATGTATACATTTATTTCTTCTCACCTTTCCTAACTACTTTCAACTATCAAGATTTTTAAAAATTATATCTCATATTACTTTAACAAAAAAAGGTAAAAGTTAAGATATATACAAAAAAATTGCATCGGCTGGGAATCGAACCCGAGCCTCCCGCGTGGCAGGCGAGCATTCTACGTCTCGTTACGGGTTTTTCGTTACGGTTTTTACTATTACATTTTTTTCAGTTCAGTCACACCGCAAAATCCCTATCTTTTCCAAGCCTACCGTAAGGAACATAGTTCCAATTGTTCCAATAATAAACAAATTTTACTTTTTAATAAAAGAATTTTTACATTTTAAAAATTTTTCAAAAATTTGAAAATCATGATAATTTTGAAAATTTTCAAAATTTTCAAAGTTTTTAAATTTTTCAATGGTTACTTTAATCGCGCGTAAAGGTTACACGCACACTCTTGTTTTTATTGAATACTGCATAGACTTTTACAAAATAATGTTGATGTTTCACATCTGCCAGGCGTCCCGTGACGGCTCACATTTTTTTTTTTATTTCTGTTTTTTTTTCTTGGACATTTAGTTAGACACAGAAGCATTCAAATTTATTGTTAAGTTTAAAAAGAAAAACTTATTGTGAGAAAAATTCCAATTTTCTCATTAGAACCTATATAATATTATGTGCTCAATTACTCTAAAAGTAGCTAACTATTTTTTCCAAATTTTGTTATCAGTCTTAAAGAAATCTTTTTTTTATGAAAGTCACTTCAGAACATCATTGAAATTCCCTACAGTTTGACGGCCTGAAAATGATTCTTGATCGTGATGTTCATTTTCACAATCGAGAATTAGCGGTTTTTCAACTAAAGTTTTTCAATAACGCTCATTACAGAAGAGTGATTTTGCATGATAAACAATAGGCAATACACAGCACCTAACTCAACCTAATGCGGCCTTGCGCCACGAGGTAGCGCTGGCGTCGCAAAGTCGAGATGCCTGAGAACAGTAATAACATAATGTAATGACAACGTCAGGAATGTAGTATGACACATGTAGAAGATCAACTTATCTAATTTTCAACAATGCCATATAACGATAATACTACATTTCTCCCGTTTAACATAAGAAAACTAAAACACAAATATCAGTCCGGAAACCGTTGCGGTTTTCTGCGTTCCCCTGGTACTCCTGCGCGTAATAGAAGGTTCTATCCGATCAAAAGAAACTGTTTTTTGTTCTTTACTCGAGACTTCAGGTGCAAGTGTTTTTTGGGTTGAGTCATCAAACGGTGTCGTTAGGTCGGACTGTGGTAGATCGGAAAGATATGGATCATTCACCTCTTCTGTTTCGACGGTGCTGGAAAGTAATGGTGTCTGAAACTCAAAACATTGATTAGTACTGAAACCGTGGTCGTTTCGTAGCCGTACATCATCCGCATGACGTCTTCTTTTTACTCCATCATCCATAACCACTTTATAAGAATATTTCTTTATGCGCATTACAATTTTGGCTGGTAACCACTTCTTTTTCAGGCATGTGCGTACATTGAAATTCTCACCCCGAGTAAATGTGCGTTTACTATGGTCTTTTTCTTCTTGCTCTAGCTGCTGCTTCACATTTAAAAACACTAACGAATCCCTGACATTTGGCTTAATGTTGTCAAGTAATGTACGAAGTCTTCTTCCGAAAACCATCTCATTTGGACATTTGCCAGTGGTGCAATGTCGTGTGTTACTATAATGTATTTTGTATTTGTGTCGATGAACTTGATTGACTAGCTTTCATTCTACATGTAAAAGTTCTCACAAAGCGTTCCTCCAACCCATTGATTTTTGGATGATACGGTGTGAATGTTATGTGATGAATCCCTTTCGTCTTACAATATTCCTTGAAGACATGTGAGGTAAATTGGGTACCATTATCTAATACAATAATTCGTGGTTAGCCAAAATAACAAAATATCGCATCCAATGCTTTACATAATGTCTGCGTTGTAATTGTTTTAAGAGGTTTGACATCAGCCCATTTGGATAAAGCATCTATGACTATTTACCAGTAAACGCCCTCAAAAGGACGAGCAAAGTCAAGATGGATCCGTTCCCAGATAGATTCTGGTATTGACCACGAATACAATGGCATTTCTTTTTGGCAAGGCCTAGATACCAGGGTGACCACTGTGTAGTACTTTAAGTACATGATCTTGGAGTGCCTTTGGCACGACAATTCTTCCTTGCCACATTACATCTCCCCTTTCTACGGATAGTTCCTGTCGCTTTGAATAGAACTGGGCAACTTCACTCTTCTGACCATTATTCCATGTCTGTGTTTGCAAACATTGTATAACGTTGCGTAGTAACTAATCTTCTTTTGTATATTTTTTAAGGTTTTCCTGTGATAGAATATCTTTAAACTTACTTGTACGTTCATCTTCAAAAATTTTAAAAAATCTTTTTTCATCGCCTATTGCTTTTTCTTTTCTATCTGGCATTCTTGATAAAAAAATCAGCTGTTGTGTTTAACTTACCGTTACGATAAACGATGTCATAATTGTATTCACTAATTTATAAAGCCCAACGAGTGATACGGTTATTAACTAGCTTTGGGAGTTGACGGTTTGGTCCAAAAAATGCTCTAAAGGTTTATGATCTGTTACAAGAGTGAATTTATTACCATGCAGGTATTTTTCCACGTTTTCTTATTTATAATTCAGTGTTCCGCCCGTGGATCCCACTCCATAGTACAGCGTACTTTGTTAGTTTTAACATCAATACGTTTACTATATGTGCTTTTTGAGTTTGTTTTGAAAATTTTATTGATTTGTTCGGAATTAGACGTGCTAACGGAATGTGTCTTCAGATTCTGATTATGACTCTGTCATTTTTTGTACTCTTTTTTTTTATCAGTATTTGTTGTGTTAGTATCTAATCTTGCTCTTTCTCTCTTTAGACAAACTCGTTCATAATCCACATGCACGACAGTTTACATTATTAGCAGAACACTTGTTGTTTTTGTGTTTCTTATTTCCACACCATCTGCATTTGCCTTTCTTAAGTATTTTACTTTGCTATTGCTACTGGTTTCTTTTGCTACATTTATTCTATTTTTACGTGTTTTATTACCTGTATTTTGTCACCACTGTTATTGTCGTAACCGTGCTCGGCGGCTTCTCTAGCTTGAGCGACCTCGAAGGCCTGGTTGAATGTTACTTCACTGGCATCTGGATTTAAAAGATCAGGCCACTTTTGTTTTAGTTGTATTTCAAGCTATAGCTTAGTTGTTAGAGCGTCAGCGCGTAGAGCTAAAGGTTGCGAGTTCGAGTCTCGCTGGGTGTGGCATTTTTTCAATTTCTCCTTAATGTCCTTTAATATATTCTTGTTTGTATACTTTCTATAAACTTTCAAAATTTTAAAATTTTCAAAAAACAGAATTGAATGTTTTGAAGCAACAAAGAATATTAGTTAATTCTGTTTGCACTCTTGGCCCTGTCAGTAAAATATCATTTAATTTTTTAAAAATTATATTACCAGAAAAGTCAAACACTGCTCGTATTTTGGTGTAGACACTTTGAACGTCTGTAAAGCTAGAAAGGTCAAGTCGGCAGAATCACTCGTATTATATCTCAAAATTTAGTGCTCATTTAGTGCTAATTTAGTGCTGATAACAGATATTTGGTGCTGTAATAGGGGGACTTAAAATGAGAACACTGCTAACTTTTCATTAAGCTAGCAGTGTACCATTCGTGACCGCGCTATGATACAGTTGGAGCGAGAGGCCCATCAGCTAATAATTAAGTGCTCAATTAGTGCTGCCTGTACAAGCAAACAGACATTTCAAAAAAAAATTTTTTTGTTTTTCAGTATAGATAACTGCTGATATATAACGATACGAGCAATCATAGAGCTGAAAGATGACTTTAAAATCGGTATTGGTGAAATTAAAAAGAGTTAATAATTAGTGATCAATTAATGCTACCGGTAAACCCAGAAAAATTAAAAAAAAACATTTTTCAACTGCCCGCTAAGAAAATCGAAGTTTTCAAAAATCGAAAAGTTATGGTTATTATTTTGTATTGCAAATATCGAGTTTTCATCAGATCTCAACGTTATAAGGTCACAGGAAACTACCCTGACTCTTCTCGCGATGTAGCCGCACATATGTGTGTGTGTGTGTGTGTTAAATTTTTTTTTTCAAAGCAACTACTGTTAATATAACGACGCCAGCAGTCTGGAGAACTAGACGAAGACTCTAAAACGTAAACTAATTGAATTAAAAGACGTCACTATTTAGTGCTTAATTAGTGCAGCCAGTACAGCAAAAGATTTTTGTAAAATATTTTTTTTTTATTTTTTTCAAATCAACTACTGCTAATATAACGACGCCAGCAGTTTTAACAGCTAGAAGACGCCTCTAAAACGGAAACTAATGGAATTAAAAGACGTCACTATTTATTGTTGAATTAGTGCTGCCTGTACAGCAAAGGATTTTTGAAAAATAAATTGTTTTTTATTCCTTTTCAAAGCAACTACTACTAATGTAACGACGTCAGCAGTCTTAAAAGCTAGAAGGAGACTCTAGAACGGGAACTCATGGAATTGATGCATATGAAAGCATATGAAAGCTATTTATTTGAGCTCGGAGAGCTCAAAATAATACAAAAATTGTATGTTTGAACTCGAAGAGCTCAAAAACATCATAAGTGCAATTTTAAGCGTCTAGGCCGCCGAGGTGTGGAACTAGCGGGAAGTTGCAGGGTTGGCCTGTATGATTAACCGTTTTTCTAATTTTTCCTCTTTTAAAGTTAATCAGAAGTGGATGGAATACTCTAAAAAAAAATTTTTTAAATGTCAATTTTTTTATTGAATGATATTTTCGAGGAAATCTAAAAATTTAAATAAAATAAAAATTATTCTTCAAAATGGTTTGTTTTGCACGTAGAAAATTAAACAAATTATTCCGAATCACAAGACTCAAGTCAATAAATTTTATTGACAGTTTTCGTTCAAGGACACATTTTTTGTTAACATTTAAGTTATAAAATACCAATAATACTACTTTTACTTATGTAGATTTTTGTACCATTTGACCGTCTAAATAACTGATTAGAATTGGGAAACTGTCACTATCCTAAGAATTATCTTATGGTTCCAATTACTTTTTTGGGATTTTATGTCAGGAATAATCTGTCCTTCTGTTAACTTGGGGTATTATGGGGGTATGTCAGAGATTTTCAATGCATTGAGTTTTTGACAAATGTTAATAACTTAGTCATTGCGAAGTCATTTCCAGTGACCCTACTAAAAAAAAAATTTATCGTGTTGGCAGCATAACTCATGACAGAAAAAATCAAATTGAATCTTATCTTTCAGTTGAATTCTCAAATTAGAAATTCGACGAAGAAAAAAAAATTATAATTTAAATTTTCGGTAGTTTAAAAAAAACCTCAAACTTCTCTAAAACTTGCACTAAACTTTGATATTGTAAAAATAGTTGTAATAAAAAAAATCCCTTTATTCGAGTCCTTATCAATAGTATCTCGAACACATTTAATAAATTTCGCTAAAATTTTGCCAACCAATTTTGAAAACATCGTTTAAAAAAACGTGTTTAGTGTTTTTAGTTTACGTTTAATTCAGCTTGAGAGAAAAATTTCCTAAGCTCTATCTCCTACACTTTTACACAGATCGACTTGAAAAAATAAAAAAAATATATATATAACTAATTGAACACTAAATGGTGACGTCTTGTAATTCCATTAGTTTCCGTTTTAGAGACTTCTTCTAGCTCTCAAGACTGCTGGCGTCGTTATATTAGCAGTAGTTGATTTGAAAAAAAAAATTATTTTTCAAAAATCTTTTGCTGTACTGGCAGCACTAATTGAGCACTAAATAGTGACGTCTTTTAATTCCATTAGTTTCCGTTTTAGAGTCTTCGTCTGGTTCTCAAGACTGCTGGCGTCGTTATATTAGCAGTAGTTGCTTTGAAAAAAAATAAAATTTTTAACACACACACACACACACACACACACACACACACACACACACACACACACACACACACACACACAGCGGCTACATCGCGAGAAGAGTCAGGGTAGTTTCCTGTGACCATATAACGTTGAGATCTAATGAAAACTCGATATTTGCAATACAGAATAATAACCATAAGTTTTCGATTTTTGAAAACTTCGATTTTCTTAGCGGGAAGTTGAAAAATGTTTTTTCTAATTTTTCTGGGTTTACCGGTAGCATTAATTAAGCACTAATTATTAACTCTTTTCAATTTCACCAATAACGATTTTAAAGTCATCTTTCAGCTCTATGATTGCTCGTATCGTTATATATCAGCAGTTATCTATACTTAAAAACTGATTTTTTTTAAATCTGTTTGCTTGTACAGGCAGCACTAATTGAGCACTTAATTATTAGCTGATGTGCCTCTCGCTCCAACTGTATTATAGGGCGGTCACGAATGGTACACTGCTAGCTTAATGAAAAGTTAGCAGTGTTCTCCTTTCACAGCACCAAATATCTGTTATCAGCACTAAATTAGCACTAAATGAGCACTAAATTTTGAGATATAATACGAGTGATTCTGCCGACTTGACCTTTCTAGCTTTACAGACGTACACTTTGATCATTTATGATACATAAATGTGGTACAAAATACTTAGTAAATATAGTGGGATTATTACTTAGTAAATATAGTGGGATTATTGTAGCATTATTTAATTGTATTTATGTTTTTTTTGCACTCTAGAAACACTTAAAACAGCTGTGGCTTTTGTTGTAATTTTTCTATTTTTTGTTATCTGAAAGGAATCTCTCAATTGATTGGATTTTTAAACAGAAGATCTAACTGGAACTTTCCATTAGGAGGCTGGATCGTAGTTGTTCATTTTTATTCATCTGTTAGATCCTCTAATAGAAGCTCAAAAGGGTTTTCTGACTTGGTGATCGGTGATAACAACCGGTCATTGTTTGTTAAAAGTTTAAAATGTTTCGAAATCTTTTGGCCTTAGAATTCTCTGTCTCTATAAATACGTTTGATACTTGGGTAAAAGATGATACTGGTCAGATCAAGGAGTTTTCTGACTCACCCGTAAGGTTAGCTGATTAATTGAAACTAGAGTCATCTGGCTCTATAAAAATGTTTGATACTTGAATTAAACGAGATAATGGGCCGATCAAGGAGTCCTCTGACTCACCTAAAAGGTTATATGATTTCTTGAACTTAAAGTCGTCTGGCTTTAAGACTTCGCTATTTAAAATAGATGATTGAGTGCCGATCAAGGAGCAATGTGGCTTACCCACACATGTTGACAGATGCTTGCTGTTAAAATCTTTTGATTCTTCTTGGTTGATTAAAAATGTTTGTTGAGGGCCAATTAAGGAGCACTATGGCTCACCCACACATGTTGATAGATTATTGAATTTAAAGCCGTTTGACTCCGAATTTAAGTTAGATTAATGATGATCAAAATAGGAGTTTTGTTCTTTTGTGACACTGACAGGCATGGTACCTGGCTTGATAAGTTTATAATAAATATTTAGTTCCGTCTTGCCTATTCCCGTTTCGCCTGATATTGAAAATTCCCGTTTCGCCTGATGGCCTTTAATTGGGGTATGCAAAAGTAGCGTTTCGCCTGAGTTAAATTTACAATTTTAACAAAGATTGGTAATATTAAATTATTTATTATAAAATACATATTTAGCAGAAACATGAACATTAAAACAGCTTATTTTAACTAAACTATATAACCGGGTGAGGAAAAAGTATGAAAACCCCGTTGTGACACAAAAACCATGGGTCACAGAAAAAACTTGGAAAATAAAATATTTATGGTTTTTCCCTGGCTATCAGATGGTTACGATGGATTTGACTATGACCATGACCATTATAGTCAGGCGATGGTCAGGTAAATTTTTTTTTAAATGGAACAATGTATTTTTGACAAGAGGAATCAAAAGAGCGTAAAATTTTACGACCAAATGACAATTTTTAAAAATTAATAAAAATTCCTATACCATTGCAATAACTCGAATTGTATTAGTGGTAAAGAAAAACTTTCAAAACTTAAAATTTATGGTTTTTCCCTGGCTATCAGATGGTTAAGATGGGTATGACCATGACCATCATGGTAAAATTTTTAAAATTGTCAAGGTCATATTTGGACGTTAAATTTCACGCTTTTCGATTCCCCTTGTCAAAAATATATGGTTCTATTTTAAAAAATTACCTTACCATCGCCTGACCATAATGGTCATGGTCATGGTTAAATCCATCTTAACCAGCTAATAGCCAGGAAAAAACCATTAACTTTAAGTTTTTGAAGTTTTTCTCTGCGACTAATACAATTTGAGTTATTGCGGTGGTCTAGGAATTTTTAGTTTGACTTTGACCATAAACATCATAGTAAAATTTTTAAAAAATTTCAAGATCATATTTGGACGTTAAATTTCACGCTCTTTCGATTTCCCTTGTCAAAAATACATAGTCCCATTTAAAAAAATTGACCTGACCATCGCCTGACCATGATGGTCATGGCCATGGTCAAATCCATCTTAACCATCTGATAGCTAGGGAAAAACCGTAAACTTTAAGTCTTTGAAGTTTTTCTCTGCGACTAATACAATCCGAGTTATTCCGATGGTATAGGAATTTTTAGTTTGTCCTTGACCATGACCATCATGGTAAAAAAAATTAAAATTGTCAAGGTAATATTTGGACGTAAAATTTCATTCTCCTTCGATTCTTCTTGTCAAAAATACATGGTTCCATTTAAAAAAATTGATCTGACTATCGCCTACCATGATGGTCGTAGTCATGGTCAAATCCATCTTAAACATCTGGTAGCCAGGGAAAAATCATAAATATTTTGTTTTGCAAGTTTTTTTCAGTGACTCATGGTTTTTGAGTTACAACGGGGTTTCCATACTTTTTCCTCACCCGGTATATTAAACTTTTGAGACATTCTTCAACAGTTATTTTATTTTCAACAAGTTTATTTACAACGTCTAGAATTCTGCTGTCTTTTTGAATAGTTTTTAAACACCTTTTTTTGGAACCAAATTTAGCTGAGTTTGTTCATATAAAATTTTGTAAAAATTGTTGATGTTCTAATATCTAATATCTAAAATTTAAGCTTTTTGATTAATATATTGTAAAATAAAAATCGTCTTTGAAAACTAAGTGGTCAGTTGGAAGTAATCAACTATAAATACAATTGTTACAAGACATAAAAGAAAAAATAAAATATCAAAATATCTAAGCATTTACTGGGGATTAAGAAATAGTTGTTTCTGATCCAGTTTTAAATAAATTGATAAAAACTAATTGTATAATTGCATTTAATACCAAGAATAGATAGTCGTCAGGCGAAACGGTACTTTGAATTTTATTTTTGTATTTGGTCGGGCAAAACGCTACTCATTCAAGTAAATTTTAAATTTCAGGCAAAACGGAAATAGGTGAAACGGGCAATAACCATAATAAAGACCTTCTCTTGGCTAGATCTCTATGTTTGAGGGCATGTTAAATTCTTTATCGACGAGTTTATTTATTAAAGGTTCAAACATCCGATCCCGCAAACCTTTAGCCGATGACATATGAATCCCCTGGAAACCGATAGCAACGCGACTTATTTCTAGGAATTTATAAGACTGATAGCTTGTGGAATTTTTTTTGTTATTTAAAAGCAAATATAGCAAAATTCTTAAAATTCGAATATGGACTATGAGTGCTTTAATGAAAGGATGCAACTATTTTGAAATAAAACTATTTTTCTGGTTAAATTTTGATCTAAAATATAACCAATAGGAAATACAAGTATATGTATATTTTACAAACATGATGTGTTTATTGATTTAAAAAAAAATACAGTAAAAAATTATCAATCCTAATATTTTTTAGGTAGGTACACTTTATTTTTTTCAGGATTTTGCCTTTAGTCTGTTACGAAGGTGGAGTAGGTGGATTCTAATCGTTTCCATAAAGGGTCTTGTTTTAAATCAGCTAGTGGGCTTCTTAAATAAAATTGTAACTCTGTAGGCATATTCGTGTCACGTTCTCCTGCCAATATATTATTCTTTTGGTTTACAAGTTTATAATTATCATTTCATACATCTACTAGCTTGGTCTTTGCCCACTTGTGTTGTAGAATTCATCACCAATAGATTGTTTTTAGTTTTTTCATGCATGTAAATATCTAAAATAAATTTCTTGATACTATTTATGGCTCTGAAACAGGCAAAGCATTTTGGAAATGAATATTTTTGAAACGAGGGTACATGACAGTGGCGACTGCAAGGAGATTAACGTTGTCCGTTTGTAAAAAAGTAAAAAAAATTTCACGTTTTATTTTAAATATACACATTATTTTGCAATTAAAAAACTATTTCACAATATATTTTTTAATACTTTATTCGTTAAAAAATGTACATCAGCATATTTCTTTTTTTTTTTATTTTTCTAGGTTTCTTATCTTCCTCATTCATAGGGTAAAAAAATAAGCATATTTCTTTTTTTTTTCTTTTTTCTAGGTTTCTTATCTTCTCCATTCATAGGGTAAAAAAATAAGTGGCGTCCATCTTTTCCTTTCATTTTTACTTTTTTTCTTTTTTTTTCAGACACTACTAACTTGATGCCTGTTTAGCTCGAACGAACCCACGCTCGCTCTTTACGGTTCTCAAAAGTATCTTTTATCGAATAACTAGCATCTATAAAAAAAGGTTACAATATAAAGTTTGGATCTTATTAAAAAGTTATTATTTTATTTCCATTATTTACCGTGTACATAATAAACAATAACTAATAATTAATTTGCTTGTCCCGTTTAATATGTGTTTGAATAAAAGGTTGTTTCTAGTGAATTTTTCCGAAGTCCATTTTAATATGTTAATTGCTTTAGATTGGTAAAGAAACAAATGTGCCTGGTGACCAATAATAATTAGCTTTAACACAAAAATGAAATTATTCATTTCTTTATTATACGCCAAAAAATAGAAGCCTAGAATCGATTTTTCTAGTTTCCATATATTTATTGAAATGTCAGAAATGCTTTGTACGTATACGTAAAACTCTAAAATAAATAACGACATCAATGAATTTATTAGAAAAAGGGCGTAGACGTTACAAGAATAGTTTCATTCGTTTCAAGTATTTGAAACTTAAACGTGTCGCGAGACAATGTATCTGCGGCCATCATAGACATTATTAATGTTGTGTACTTGTTTCGAATATAAAAAAGGCAATATTCTCGAACAAGAAGTAAAAGAAGCATCAAATAAATAGTCAAAATATAACTACAGCTTTTACCGTAGTTTCACTAGCTTTACTGAATGAAAAATTGCGATATGTGGGTGCAGTGTTTTTAAAACTCCTGTTGTAAACAAATTTATTGTATGTATATTTAAAATTTATTAAATGAAATAAATAATTATAATCTACGCATAATAATCAATTTTCTTTTTATATTGATACACAAAATAAGCTCACATTTTTAACTTCCCGCCAAAAAAAATTACAAAATTTTTTAAAATCGGGAAGTTATTGGTTTTACCCCGTTTTTCGAAAATCGAGTTTTCATTGGATCTCAACGTTTTGAGGTATTTGGAACCTCTCCTGACAATTTTTACGAGGGTGTCTGTATGTCTGTATGTACGTGTGGATGTGTGTGTGTGTGTGTGTGTGTGGATGTATGTAAACCTCTTATAACTTTTGAACGGCTTGACCGATCAAAATGAAATAAAACGTTTTCCAAAGAGTTCCATCTAACTTAGACTCCCTGTAATCCCTGTAAGTTTGAGCCGATTCGAACCGGTAGATTTTGAGAAATTTCAATATAACCGAAAAAAAACAATTGGTAAAAATAATGTTTTTTGGGCATATCTTTTTGGCTATTACATCGATCAATTCCATAAGCTTATCAGCTCTCAAGCTTAAAAAAACACGTCGAATGCCGTTTTGCAAATTAAAATCGGTTGATTTGTTCGTGAGATATCGTTGTCGAAAAATTTCAAAAAAAGTGTTTTTTTTTTAATAACTTACAGGTTTTTCTATTAATCGATTTTGCACTTCCAGTAACATTTTTAGGTCTCAAAAAACTGCGTCGAATGCCATCTTGAACAACAAAATCGAACAACGCGTTAAAAAGTTATGGCTTTTTAAACATTTCAAAAAAAGTCAAAAACGTCAAAATACGTCACGTTACTATAGCTTTGCGGTTAAAACTAGCGGGAAGTTGCAAGGATGGCCTTTAAGGTCAACCTCTTTTCGAATTTTTTTATGATGAAAGCCGTCTAACATATTGTTATCGGTCTAACTGCAGCCTAGTTAGGTTTACTGTATGTTTCCATTGGTTCATGTGACCCACGCTATCTTCTTGGTACCAGCTAGAAGTTTGTACTAAATGACAGGTGTCATATGTTTCTGGAGGCAATCTGAAGTCTCAAAAAATTGATTTTTTTGTGACCCAGTGCCGCGCAATGACACAATATGTGTTTAACTTTTTTAGGTTTCTTGCCGTATAATCTGCAGGTTAAGTCTCTATCAAACAGCTTCTTAGTTTGAAGATGTTCTTTGACCGGAGCATAGCCTATAAGAAATACTGTAATGTGTTTTAGGTCTACGTTTGTTCAATACATATTTTTAGAGATAGAGTGATTCTAAATCGCAGAAACATACTGTTAAGTAGTTTTCCGAAAACTGAGAGAAGAAGGGGTGATTCTAATAAATGATACGTATACAACATTAAAAAATACTTCAAAAACCGTTTTACATATATACATCATTCTAAGTTTAAATATTAAAGTAGGCTTTGTTAGGGTGATGAACTTTGCCCTGTATATTTAATGTTATTTTTAGTTTTAAATGCACTGTTGTCACGTCCTAAATAAAATAATAGTGTTTGTGACCATGAATGAATTAATAATTGTGTACTCCATTTCAGCGTTCTGGACAGTAACGTCATCGAATCATCAAAACTTTACAAAAAAACGGAAGTCCTTCATTCAAAAATTTATATTTAGATATGATAAACGTATTTACAAAATACTAATAATTAAATGAAAGCAAACAATAGAAACATTTACAAAAAGTCTTAATTTGCAATTTAGAACAAATTTTATATGTCTGTATACCAGTATTATAGAATAACAACTTTTACAACAAACATTAAATGTTAACCACTCATAAATAAGCAAATTTAAAATATTCAATTTTGTAGATTTTGCTATTTGTTGTCAAGCTTGTCAGTTTGTGACTTGCAGTGACTTAGTAACTTCACACAATCACCAACATGACAAAAACCAATGCCAACGTAAAGAAATAAAAAAGAGCCTACTAGATATTTTTAAACATAGAATAATGTATACACCCACATAACAAAATAGTTATTTATGAAACAGTTCGTAAAGTATGCTTTTTGCGCACGATCGCGATGTTTAGAGCACGAGCGAAGCGAGTGCTATATATCGCGTATATATCGCGGACCAAATCTAATGACGGATTTGTGTTTAGGAAGCAGAATTGCTTCGAAAAATTTGTAAAGTACATACTTTGTTTGTAGACCTTTGTTATTAATGAAAATTAAATACAAAGTGATTACTTTAATTGTGGTTTGCAAGAAGTTGGAATAATTAAGGTTTGTACTGACGAGAGCTATTCTAATTACTACGAGGACAAACTTCTCGAAGATTCAGAGAGAAGCCTATGCATGTCTCACTGAAATAATGAAAACATGCTTCACTGCTGCAATGGAAGTACCTACTTTTAATCTCATGCCAATACGCATTCAAGCAGAAGTGTAATAAATGAAACAATATATAGAATGGTCAAAGAAGGAACAATCAGGGAAAAACCTTGATCACTCCAATTTGATCAAAACTTGGAAATGTGAGAAAATTCACCACAAAACTGGGTAATAAATCTAACAGAGACACCATATTGGGGCTAAACCAAAATGCCATAAAATGAAATACGGATGGATCCAAGACAGATGAAGCAACAGGATCAGGGGTTTTTGGACCTAGAACCAAATACTTTGAATGCATAGGTGCGTACTCAAGCTTTTTTAAAGCGTAAATTCGTGCTATTGAAAGATGTATAGAATTTAATATTAAAAGGAACTATCGTTGACAAAAGATATTCAAGCAGCTATTAAAGCTCTGAACTCACACACAATCAGTTAAAAGATAGTCTGGGAATGCCTAGGCAAACTAAATGAATTAGGAAGTCGTAAACTTTCTAAGAAAGATAGTACTAGGATAGATTAGCTGCTATAAGTCTAAGGAAACATCAGAATTATACCAAGGAAAGGACACAATATTAGATTAGATAGGTCGCAGGTGTATGTCACCCTTAATAACGCTCATATATAAATACATTGTTTATACTATGTTATTTAAATATAAAATTCTAATAAGAATAAGTAAAAAATCTAGTACATATTTATTAAACATACACGATACAAATTCATGTGTTTAGAATTCTAAGCAATATACCGAATTTTTTTCACGATTATCGAGTGAGTCGTTGTTTCCATGTTTCCAAAAGAATATAACACACATTTTCACATTCACAGCATGTCATTATGAAGGCCAGAATATGGTCAGCAGGATAGAATTTGTGCTCGGCAGGAGCTGTAACTTTTATTTTTCCATTTTGCTTTTTTTTATCGGAAACTTTTATATTGTTTATTGATTCAGTCGTTGGGGTGTGGTTAGGATCGATGTACAACAATCTAATTTTACCAAATAGAAATTGCAATAAAAAGTAATATATTACATTGTCAAATCATGTTTTTTAAAGACCCTATACAAAGAATACAAACAACACATTACGTTTTAAATATACTGTTTGTAATAGATACTTTTTGTCAGCTAATAATATTATCTCAGCTGAAAAAGCTGTAAAATTTTAACGCTTAAATGTTCAATATAAGTTATTTTTATCTTTGATGTCTAGATACATTTGTCTGCATCGTAAATATTTTATTACAATATCAACCACAATCATTTAGAACATGAATAAATCATTGCTCGCTTCTATATACCTATTTAGTTTTTTCTTATCAGGCATAAATATCTATCCGAAGTTTTTCTGAGTGGTTGGTTTCTGAGAAAATATGTCATAAAAGAGCAATGTCTACAGCAAATAGCTCTATGAGATTTTAATTCAGTTTTATAGTAAACTGTAAGTTAGACCGTTATTGATAAAATGATACAATAATGGGTTTTGTATCAGGTTGATAAAGTAGTTGATTAAATCTCGTAACGATCATATGATACACACCAGTAGCGACTCGTTTTAAAAAGAAAATGTAGGTATTATTTTAAAGAATTGTATGTCAATATTTCTAAATTATCTGTTTTTACACATAGATGATAGTAATTATAAAAGCATAGCGTTGCCTTATCTGAAATCGCTAGCATTCTGGTTTACACAAATGCATACAATTTCTTTCGTTTTGTTTTACGATGTGTTACGTTCCATACTACCATGGCAAAAAAATGTAACTCTACTTGAGATACATTTTATTCTCTGAACACATATGTGGTAACACGGATTTAAATTAACTCTCGAGAAGACATACGCCCAGGGTATTATAAGATAATCTCGAATCACAAGCTCACATGGGAGGATCGTCAAAGACCACAATCCTCATCCCATTCTTTATAAGGACCCGTCATATTACTACACCGGACACCCAGGAAATGAACCATGTGTATAGTGTCTGTTACAATAACTTCTACATACACTTCTGACATCATTTATCCTAACCATCACCAAAGCTACGCCCTGGAAGCTCATACACGAAGTTTGACCGGTCACTTACAGTATTGCCTTCGTCGCGAATATTTCTGTATTTCTGTACATATTATAATTTGTAAATAATATTTTTTGAACAATTTCATAAGTAATTTTTGACCACAACAAAGATACGTTTTGCTTAATATTACTAAATGAGTAGGTGGTAATTCGACACGCTGCTGGTTTAATGCACATGTCTTTAAATCAGTTTTTTGTGAAGAGACTTAAACTTATTAGAACGGATATATCAGGCCCTTTATTTTAAAATAAAAGAGTGAAACGTTTTTGCGCACACATTATTTTAACGACAAAAGTAATATACCTAATGCTAAAAATTAACTAGAATGTTTATCAAAGTGCAGATTTAAAATTTTGATACAATCCAGTAAAAGTAAATATACAAAACCAACGATACTTTATGTTTTTTCAATCGAATTTCATTTTAAATTTTATATCTGTTTTTTTAGATGCCTTGTGACAGTATTTCTCGTGCAGCTAGATAAACAAAAAACTAGGAGCTGACAATATAAAAATGACCATAGATGTTGTTTCAAAAAGGGCAATGCCTTCTTATAGTCAATAAATATTTTTAATGTTTTTAATGTGCCTAGAAGTATTTTAGAGAGATTGGTCAAAGATTTCGAGGTGGATTTAGAATTACTTGAGCAGAAAACCCATCCTGTCCTGTACTTGGAAATACTAAAATGATAGGTATATATAGCCATTTATTTAAAGGAAAAATGTAAATTATATATAATTATAATTATATATATATATTGAGATGATATCAGTTACTATGCTATATTAAATAAGAATGTAGAAGGAAAATTTAATGCAAAATAGAGAAAGGAGATTTTCTTATTTCAGGTCAGAGCGCAAATTTAGTAACATTGAGATTGATTCTCATCATCTTCTTCATAATTCCTAAAAAAAGAAAAAAGGAAATAGAATAAAAAAAAAAAAATTACAAATACATTTCAAAGGTTTTTTATTTAAAGATTCAAAAATGATTAATCTACATTATATAAAGTTTTGATAATTATGTAATTGATAAATGGGTAAAGTAGATAATTAAAAGTTTATAAAATTGCCAATATGTTAGTAATCAAACATTAATTTTAAATGAATTAGGGGTGTAAGTAAATGAGAAAATTAAATTATAAAAAAACATCACAAATAGTTAAAATAACTGTTAAAACTTCTACTTACTTTTAAATTATACAAATTTACCAAACATATTCTAATTTATTAATAGTTCAAATGCCAAATGAAATATTCTGAAAAAGAGAAAATTATTAGTTTGTAATGCTAGTAAATTTTATAAGAATAAAAAAGGAATGATCATTGTTTTAAAATTGTAATATTGAATCAAGAATTAGATTTTGTTAATAATTTTATTTAAATAAGAAATTAGTAGGCGATTAGGTGGAAAAGATGTATAGATTTAAGTTTTGTTGAATTTTTCAATTGTTTTTTGTTGATTTGATAGAATCTCTCTTGTTTTCTGGTTGTTGAAATAGAAGTTGTATTAAAAATTTGCTCCGTAGAAATTTTGAGTTTTTTTTGAAAGTATTGATAATAGAAAGTATTAAAACAGTTTAAAGTATAAAGAATATCCCAAGGTAACCAGAGAAAGCAATTGGTAAGAGAAATTTATATGATTTTATGAAAGAATAAATGGTTAAAATTGTTGCTGAGTAGTTAATCGTTATAAATGCTTCCTGAATTGATTTAAAGAAAGATACTCTAGTTTCTAACAAAAAAGAATAGCATTATTGTACTTACCTTTGGATTTAAAAGCTGATTGTGCAGTGATTAGAAGAAATCTTATTAGTAAAATTTCCAAAGTTCGTGATATCATTGCTGTGCTGGGTAACATAGGCCTGTTATTGAAAAGGGGATCCTAAGGCTTAGCAGACCGAAGAGAAAACAAGATCTTCATAAAACGGTATCACTCTTCCATTATTAACAATAAAGAACTTTTCTGTTGTTTGATTTTTATGTATATAATGAACATTTAATTTCACTGTATCTCTGTTTAAATAAGTTATTTTTCACTAGTCCATAAGTTTAAGTTGATTTAATAGTTATAAAATTCAGAATTTTTCATTTCATTGGATTCAATTACATCTGGGGTTGAAAATTGTAGTTATAAACTGTCAACAGTATTAAAGAAAAAGTAAGGTTAAGCTCAACATAGAGGGATTTCGCAGAAAACGTAATTTGGTATATGATAGTGAAGTTTTAAAATTATTTTGTTGAAAGTTTTATATTAGTTGATTTTGAATCTAGTTTGGTTGAATATTTGAACTCTGACCTTGATATAAGGGAATAGCCGGTAGCATATTTAATTAATCATATTGGAAAATAATTACACTGAGTAAATTATTATCTATTCATTATTTATATTTAAAATTCAAAATTAATTAAAAGGTAAGGAATATTTTATAACATAGTGATTGATATTATCAAAACATATTATTATTATTCATACACTCATCATATATGTTATAAATATTGGCGCCCAACGTGGGGCTCTAAACAATCAAAATTGGAGCCTATTCAAATAATTAAAACTTGAGAATTTTGTTAAAATTTTTTTTTGTTTCATTATTTCGCTCTAAATAATCAAAACTTGAGCCTATTTAAAGAATAGAAACTTTAGAATTTTCGGATATTAAAAACACTAGTCAAGAAAACTTTGTTTGGTAATTTTTTTTGAGATTTATTTGCTTGATTCTGATTGATCAGAATAATAAAATAATTAAAAGACATTTGCTTGGTAAATCTTTATTAAGATAAAGGTATTATAAATAATTTTTTTTTTTAACATTAGTTATATTTATCTTGATAAAATAAATTGTAAATATGGATGGAAAAATGAGATTGAGAGATGGTAAGATAGTAGGAGATGAGAGTGAAAGTAGTGATGGAGGAGAGATTGAGATGGAAAGTGTGGCGGTACAAGTACATGAAGAGAGAGTGTTAGGAGCCGGAGATTATCGAGTGGAAGAGCTGATTCAAACCGGGCAGACACAGGAAGAAGCAGAGATAGAAGAAGGAGAGAATTTAATAGAGATAGGGGGAGAACAGGATCGAACTATGATAGAAATAGAGACAGAGGCATCTGCTGATGGAAAAGTACAAGGAGAACAGGTGTTACAAGTACAATCAAAAGAAGAACAGGTGGTACATGAAAGGCCAAAAGAAGAGACCCAACTTGACATGAACAGCTTACTACAATTCATGAAGATGGGATTTGATCAACAAAAAGAAGATAATGTGAAGATGAAAGAAGAAATAAATAAGAAATTTGATCAACAAAAAGAAGATATAGAAAAGAAGCTGGATCAGCAGAAAGTCGATATTAAAGAAGAAATAAATAAAAAATTGCATGAAATAAAAGAAGATAACAAGATATTTAGAAATGAAATTAATAGCATAAAAGAAGACAATTCAAAAATAAGAGAAGAAGTTAAAACTATGAAAAAGGAATTTGACAAGAAAATTGAACAGCAAAACAAGAAATTAAGAACTGAAATACAGGATACTGGAGTAAAAATTAAAGGGGAAATTGAAAAAGGTATGGAAATTAAAATTAAAGAAGTAGAAAAATCAATTAAAGAAAATCTACCAGAGGAAATAGAACATGGAATCAATAAACATACGGATGTCATAAAAAAAGATATAGAACAAATAAGGATACAAGAGCAAATTAATGAAGGATTAGATGAAGTAAAAGAAGATATGAATAATAAACCAGAGGAAAATAATAAAGAATTGGATAAGACTAATGAAAGATTGAATAAAATCACAGAAGATATAAAAGAAAATACAGATATGGAATTTGAAGAGAAATTTGAAGAGAACAATAAGAAATTGAAAGAGAATAACGAAATATTGGATGAAATAAAAGAAGATATGAGAGAAGATATAAATAAGGAATTTGAAGAGAAACTGGAAGGGAATAATGAAAAATTGGATGAAAGGAAAGAGGATTTTATGAAAGACTTGGATAAGAAGTTTGAAAAAATGAATAAAAGCATTATGATAACTATGGATAAAACTATGATGAATATGAATGAAGCAATTAAAGAGAAATTTAAAGAGAAGAATAAAAAATTGTATGAGACTAAAGAAAGATTTGAAGAAATAAACGAAGATATGAGGAAACATATAAATATGGAATTAGAAGGAAAATTTCAAAAGAATAATGATAAAATGAAGCAGACTAATAAAAGATTGGAGAAAATAAAAGAAGATACTAAGACATTTATAAGACAAATAAACTATATGAAGGAAGATAATTTGAAGAGCATAGAGGAAGACACAAATAAAATAGATAAAGAAAAGGAGAAGATTGTTAAGAAATTCGTAGGTGAATACAAAGCAAAACAAGTAGAAAAGTGTGAAAATAAAATAACGCAGAAAGATGAGTGCAGTGATATACTGCTAAGGAATACGGATAGAATGAATAAGTCAAAACAAGTAGAAGAAATTCAAACAATAATCCACCATGAAACGATAAACAACAGACAAGTACAAGTTAATGAAACTAGTGATAATAAAGAAAATGTTGAAGAAAATGAAACTGCTTTTAAGGAGGCTATTGTAGCAATAAACCAACCTGAACCGCTTATAACATGTAATGTAGAAATTAATATTACAAAAATAGATAATATGAATATTAGAAAAGAGATTATTGAACCTCGATTTGAAACTTTCTCAAAAACAGAGAAAGTTGAAAGACACAGTATTATACAAACTATTAAAGAAGATATAAAAAAGCAAAATGAAGAAACAACAGAAAAGTCAGATTGTGAAATGAGAGAAGCAAAGTTACAATTAGTAAAGAAGATAATTAGGAATATGTTAACAGAACATTCATTATTATGGTTCAGTAACAAAAAAAATCAAATTTTGTATGTGGATGATAAGCAGTTCTGTAGTGATTTCTTGGAGGAGATAAAACAAGCACTTCGAGAAAAATTGTCTATTTGCAAATATCATGAAAGGGGGAAGAAGTGTAAATTTAAAGAAAGTCGTGGGTATATAGAGAAATATCAAGAAAGGGGGAAGCAATTTAAATCTATAATAGGTATTAGGTATATTTGGAATTATCAGGAAAGGGGTAAGGTATTTAGATTTATTAAAAGGTTAGATGTATAGGAAAATTTATTAAAAAAGGGGAAATAATTCGAAAACTAGAAATACAAATTATATTTAAATGAATGTTTAGAATGAATGTCATATAAAAAAATATAGAAATGAAAAATTTATAAAAAATGTTAGGGTAGATGATATTAATAGCAAAGTTTTTGTAAATAATAGTATTAAGATGTAAATATCAAATTAAGATTGAATGGTTTTATTAAAAAAAGGGTTTATACAATCTGTGCAAATAATTTTAATTGAGGCTAAAGTTTTTGTAAAATGAGTGTTTATTTATAAAAAAAAAAATAGATTAAAATTATAATTTTTAATCCAACATCAATGAAATGTTTGATGTAAAAATTTTAATTGGGGGATTTGAGATGATATCAGTTACTATGCTATATTAAATAAGAATGTAGAAGGAAAATTTAATGCAAAATAGAGAAAGGAGATTTTCTTATTTCAGGTCAGAGCGCAAATTTAGTAACATTGAGATTGATTCTCATCATCTTCTTCATAATTCCTAAAAAAAGAAAAAAGGAAATAGAATAAGAAAAAAAAATTACAAATACATTTCAAAGGTTTTTTATTTAAAGATTCAAAAATGATTAATCTACATTATATAAAGTTTTGATAATTATGTAATTGATAAATGGGTAAAGTAGATAATTAAAAGTTTATAAAATTGCCAATATGTTAGTAATCAAACATTAATTTTAAATGAATTAGGGGTGTAAGTAAATGAGAAAATTAAATTATAAAAAAACATCACAAATAGTTAAAATAAATGTTAAAACTTCTACTTACTTTTAAATTATACAAATTTACCAAACATATTCTAATTTATTAATAGTTCAAATGCCAAATGAAATATTCTGAAAAAGAGAAAATTATTAGTTTGTAATGCTAGTAAATTTTATAAGAATAAAAAAGGAATGATCATTGTTTTAAAATTGTAATATTGAATCAAGAATTAGATTTTGTTAATAATTTTATTTAAATAAGAAATTAGTAGGCGATTAGGTGGAAAAGATGTATAGATTTAAGTTTTGTTGAATTTTTCAATTGTTTTTTTGTTGATTTGATAGAATCTCTCTTGTTTTCTGGTTGTTGAAATAGAAGTTGTATTAAAAATTTGCTCCGTAGAAATTTTGAGTTTTTTTTGAAAGTATTGATAATAGAAAGTATTAAAACAGTTTAAAGTATAAAGAATATCCCAAGGTAACCAGAGAAAGCAATTGGTAAGAGAAATTTATATGATTTTATGAAAGAATAAATGGTTAAAATTGTTGCTGAGTAGTTAATCGTTATAAATGCTTCCTGAATTGATTTAAAGAAAGATACTCTAGTTTCTAACAAAAAAGAATAGCATTATTGTACTTACCTTTGGATGTAAAAGCTGATTGTGCAGTGATTAGAAGAAATCTTATTAGTAAAATTTCCAAAGTTCGTGATATCATTGCTGTGCTGGGTAACATAGGCCTGTTATTGAAAAGGGGATCCTAAGGCTTAGCAGACCGAAGAGAAAACAAGATCTTCATAAAACGGTATCACTCTTCCATTATTAACAATAAAGAACTTTTCTGTTGTTTGATTTTTATGTATATAATGAACATTTAATTTCACTGTATCTCTGTTTAAATAAGTTATTTTTCACTAGTCCATAAGTTTAAGTTGATTTAATAGTTATAAAATTCAGAATTTTTCATTTCATTGGATTCAATTACATCTGGGGTTGAAAATTGTAGTTATAAATTGTCAACAGTATTAAAGAAAAAGTAAGGTTAAGCTCAACATAGAGGGATTTCGCAGAAAACGTAATTTGGTATATGATAGTGAAGTTTTAAAATTATTTTGTTGAAAGTTTTATATTAGTTGATTTTGAATCTAGTTTGGTTGAATATTTGAACTCTGACCTTGATATAAGGGAATAGCCGGTAGCATATTTAATTAATCATATTGGAAAATAATTACACTGAGTAAATTATTATCTATTCATTATTTATATTTAAAATTCAAAATTAATTAAAAGGTAAGGAATATTTTATAACATAGTGATTGATATTATCAAAACATATTATTATTATTCATACACTCATCATATATGTTATAATATATATATATATATATATATATATATATATATATATATATATATATATATATATATATATATATATATATTGTTATGAAATCAGACTTTTCTTTGGCTCCGGCTACTTCTCCTGCTATTGGGTCTGGATTCAACTTAAACTTCCTTTATATTCTTCTTTGTTTAATTTAAATTTTATTTTTAACTTTAACTTCAATTACACAAAATCATAAACTATAAAAATTCTAACTCTCTTTTCAAATTCAAATTCAATAATTATAATCCAAATTTTTCTTTATGATATTTTCAAAATTCATTCAATGACAATCCATCCTAATCTATTTATCCCCCTTCCCTAGGTAACCTCTTAAAAAACAATCTATCAAACAAAAAATAAACAACTCTCTACACTTTCTGAAATAAAATTTTTAAACACCTATATAAAGACAGTTACCTATTATCAAATACAAAAATTTTATGAACCAATCATATCATAACAAAATCCCCCTAAATTTAAAATTTTAAAATTTTCCTTTAAGACACATTTTATAATTTTAAATTTATTTCATATTTAATCTTCTCTCATATCATCCCTTACTCTTATACCTTATTTTAACGTTATAATCGAATTCTATCAATTTAATACTTTTGATTTATTTTATTTAATCAGTTTGTTCCCGATATTTATTTTCTTTCATTTTTTTAATTTTAATCTTAATTTTAATTTTATTTTAATCTTATTTACTGTTATTTAACTATTTTATTTTTTTCTCTTTTTATAATTGTATATGATATCCTTCCAAACCTTCTTTAATCTTCTAATTTCATCACATATTTCAAAGTAATTTATATCATTATCCTCGTATGTTTTATTCTTCCTTTTCTTCTCATTGTCATAATTAGATTCAGTTTTATATTTAATTTTATTGATATAATAATATAATTCATTTTTATTAACTTCATATATTTCAGTTTCATATTTTATTTCTTCATTTTTATAATAATTATCTTTTTCATTCTTCTTATCCTCTTCATATTCATTATTTAATTTTAATTTCATAATTTCATATTCTTGTTTCATTTTGTTTTTATATGTCTCATATTCTTTATAATATTTATTTTTACTTTTTCCTTCCTGTATTACCATATATGAACTATCCTCAGTTCTCTCATTTTGCATCTCTTGTAATTTTTTTGTTTCATCTTCAAATTTCTTTGCTATTGTCATAGTATTTACTTCCATAACTCTTTGTATTCTTTCATTTTCTCGTTTATTTTCATTTTTCCCCATATCTTTTTCTTAAGGAGATTCAGTCTTAAAATCCTTATTAATTACTGATTTGTCATAAATTGTTTTCATATCTTTTATTGTTTCTCTATACATTTCCATCTGCTTCTTCATTTCATCTTTAAATACTTCCATATTCTTGTTCATATCTTTTATTTCTTTTTTCATATCTTCTTTTATTTCTTTTATCAAAGAATCCATATTTACATTTATTGCTTCAATATTTCTATTCATTTCTTCTGTATTTTCTTGTAAATTCTTCTTCAAATCTTCTCTTAAGTTATTATTCATTTTTTCCTGTTTTTCATTCATTTTTTCTAAAAATTTAAACATCCTTTCCATGTCACTTTCTTCATGTTTATTACCATTACTTTCAATAATTGCTTCTATTATTGTGGTATTCTCTTTTTCATCTCCCGATTCATTTGTTTCCATAATCTGTATGTCATCATCTTTTTGATGATCTCCTTGTTGCATCTGTAAATCCTGTTTCTTGTTTTGCCTTTTTCTTGTTTCCATTTTATTATTTAAGAATATTTAATTTGTTTTTATTTTATTTAAATTTTAATATGTATATTAAATTAATAATTTTAATTCACCCCCCGTATATTAAAATTTCTTATGTCTTATTGACACTGTCAAAATCAAAATTTTTATAAAAATGATCTGTATCAACCTAAATATTTATAAATTATGTCTTAACAGAAATTATGTATCCCCCCTATTTCAAATATAAACAACAAAATAAAAAACTGCCATATAGAAATTTAAAAATCTTACCCCAGATTACACTTTCTAATATGTGATTTCAAAATTCTATCTCGGTTTCTTTCGATCGGCTTGGTGTCCTGTTTCTTTCTATCGGCTTGGTCTCCTGGTTTTTTTTTTATTCTTTTCTGGGTGTCTGGGTGTTCTTTTTGACAAGTTGCGCCGCACGTTGGTTCATCAATTTGTTCTGAAATCTTTGCTAGCCTTGTTGTTGCCCCACGTTGGATCGACAATTTGTTATGAAATCAGACTTTTCTTTGGCTCCGGCTACTTCTCCTGCTATTGGGTCTGGATTCAACTTAAACTTCCTTTATATTCTTGTTTGTTTAATTTAAATTTTATTTTTAACTTTAACTTCAATTACACAAAATCATAAACTATAAAAATTCTAACTCTCTTTTCAAATTCAAATTCAATAATTATAATCCAAATTTTTCTTTATGATATTTTCAAAATTCATTCAATGACAATCCATCCTAATCTATTTATCCCCCTTCCCTAGGTAACCTCTTAAAAAACAATCTATCAAATAAAAAATAAACAACTCTCTACACTTTCTGAAATAAAATTTTTAAACACCTATATAAAGACAGTTACCTATTATCAAATACAAAAATTTTATGAACCAATCATATCATAACAAAATATATATATATTGAGATGATATGAGTTACTATGCTATATTCAATAAGAATGTCGAATGAAAATCTTATGGAAAATAGAGAAAGGAAATTTTTCTTATTTCGGGTCAGAGTACAAATGCAGTAACATTAGGATCAATTATTATCATCTTCTTCATAATTCCTAAAAAAAGGAAAAAGAAAATAGAATAAGAAAAAAAAAATACAAATTCATTTCAAAGATTTTTATTTAAAGATTCAAAATGATTAATCTACATTATATAAAGTGTCAATAATTATGAAATTGATAAATGGGAAAAGTAGATAATTAAAAGCTTATAAAATTGCCAATACATTAGTAATTAAACATTAATTTTAAATGAATTAGGGGTGTAAGTAAATGAGAAAATTAAATTATAAAAATATCACAAATAGTTAAAATAAATATTAAAACTTCTACTTACTTTTAAAATATACAAATTTACCAACCATATTCTAATTTATTAATAGTTCAAATGCCAAATGAAATATTCTGAAAAAGAGAAAATTATTAGTTTGTAGTGCTAGTAAATTTTATAAGAATAAAAAAGAATAATCATTGTTTTAAATTGTAATATTGAATCAAGAATTAGATTTTGTTAGTAATTTTATTTAAATAAGGAATTAGTAGGCGATTAAGTGATAAGATGGATAGATTTTAGTTTGTTGAATTTTTCAGTTGTTTCTTTGTTGATTTGATAGACTCTCTCTTGTTTTCTGGTTGTTGAAATGGAAGTTGTATTAAAAAATTGCTCCGTAGAAATTTTGAGTTTTTTTTGAAAGTATTGATAAAAGAAAGTATTAAATCAGTTTAAAGTATAAAGATTATCTCAAGGTAACCAGAGAAAGCAATTGGTAAGAGAAATTTATATGATTTTATGAAGAAATAGATATTTCAATTGGGGGGTTGAGCAGTATATGGTATAACTGCATTTTAATTGAGTTAATGAAGATTAAATTAATATTTAACAAGAAAGAAAGTCATAATTACACTTACCAGAGGAAATAGCAGCAATTTGTCGCTTGGCTTGAAGAGGAATTGATTGTTTGATCTCTACAAAGTTTCCTGAAATCTTTGCTGTACCGGGGGAAGAAAGTAGATTGTCCTGAGAACTGAATCCTGGTTCCAGAAGAGGAGCGAAGCTTCATACAAATGGTAACAACTTTTTACTCGATTCAATAAAGAGTTTTTATGTGTTTGATTTTTGTAATTTTAATGAACATTTTTATTTCACTGTTTTATGTATTTAACTAAATTATTTTTATTCACGTTTTGATAAGTTTAATTCAAATTGTTTAGTAACTCAAATCAGAATACTTCATTTTATATATTTGAGACATATTTGGGTTAACAACGGTTTCTTTGAAGTTTGACACATTTTGAATTAGTGAGGTTGGAAATTTATATACTATTCATGCTTAGAAAACATCATTGGTCTAGGATAGTGAGGTTTTACAGTCATTTTATTGCAAATTTGTGTATTAAATGATTTTGAATCTAGTTTGGTTGAATATTTGAACTCTGACCTTGACATAAGGGAATAGCCGGTAGCATATTTAATTAATCATATTGGAAAATAATTACATTAAGTTAATTCTTACCTATTCACTATTTATATTTAAAATTCAAAATTAATTAAAGGTAAGGAATATTTTATAACATAGTGATTGATATAATCAAAACAAAGTATTATTCATACACACACACATATATGTTATAAATTTTGGCGCCCAACGTGGGGCTCTAAACAATCAAAATTGGAGCCTATTCAAATACTTAAAACTTGAGAATTTTGTTAAAATTTTTTTTTCATTATTTCGCTCTAAACAATCAAAACTAGAGCCTTTTTAAAGAATAGAAACTTTAGGATTTTCGGATATTAAAAACACTAGTCAAGAAAACTTTGTTTGGTAATTTTTTTTTAGATTTATTTGCTTGATTCTGATTGATCAAAATAATAAAATAATTAAAAGACATTTGCTTGGTAAATCTTTATTAAGATAAAGGTATAGTAAATAAAAAAATTTTAAACATTAGTTATATTTATCTCGATAAAATAAATTGTAAATATGGATGGAAAAATGAGATTAAGAGATGGTAAGGTAGTAGGAGATGAGAGTGAAAGTAGTGATGGAGGAGAGATAGAGGTCGAGAGAGTAGCGGTGCAAGTGCATGAAGAGAGAGTATTAGGAGCAGGAGACTATCGAGTGGAAGAGCTGATTCAAACAGGACAGACACAGGAAGAAGCAGAGACAGAGGAAGGAGATAATTTGGTAGAGATAGGGGGAGAACAGGATCGAACTATGGTTGAAATAGAGACAGAAGTAACAGCTGGTGGAAATGAACAAGAAGAACAGGTGGTACAAAAAAAACCAAGAGAAAAGAGTCAACCTAATATGAACAGCATACTTGAAATCCTTATGATGAGATTTGATCAACAAAAAGAAGATAATGTGAAGATGAGGGAAGATATTAAAAAAGATATAAAAGATATTGATAAGAAATTTGATCAACAAAAAGAAGATATAGAAAAGAAGTTGGATCAACAGAAAGTCGATATTAAGGAAGAAATAAATAAAAATTTGCATGAAATAAAAGAAGATAACAAAATATTTAGAAGTGAAATTAATAGCATAAAAGAAGACAATTCAAAAATAAGAGAAGAAGTTAAAACTATGAAAAAGGAATTTGACAAGAAAATGGAACAGCAGAACAAGAAATTGAGAACTGAAATACAGGATACTGGAGTAAAAATTAAGGGGGAAATTGAAAAAGGTATGAAGATTAAGATAAAAGAAGTAAGTAAATCAATTAAAGAAAATTTACCGGAGGAAATAGAACGTGAAGTCAATAAATATACTGATGTCATAAAAAAAGATATAGGACAAATACGATTACAAGAGCAAATTTATGAAGAGGTAGTGGACAATTTAAAAATTAACTTAGGAAAAGAATTTGAAAGACTAGAGGGAGAAGTAGAAAAACAAAAAGGAGTTTGTAGTAAGAATCAAGAATTAACCAAGTATAAATTAAATAAGGAAATGAAAGATATGCAAAAGAAGTTACAAGAAATTATGGATAATAATGTCAGAGGAAATATGGTGGGAGTTCTTCCTAATATGATGTCACACTACAACAATACCGGAATTAAATATGATGGAAACATTAATCATATACATCCAAAAGTATTTGTGAATATAATAAAAAGTAAAACAAAACATATTAGTGACTTCTCGGAGAAAAAACTGTTGATCCGTGATATGTTAACAGGACATCCTTTACTATGGTTCTGCAATAAAGAAAATCAAATGTCGTCAATAAAAGATTTCGAAGAGCAATTTTGTAGATATTTCTGGGGGGAAATCCAACAAGCTACCTTTAGAGAAAAACTGTATTTTGGTAAATATGACTATAATAAAGGAAAAAATTTTAATGCATATGCAATGCAACTATATAATAATGCACAATATTTGGAACCTGCGATGAGGGAAGAGGAAATAGTTTTGTATGTGGCGAGACAGTACAAACATGAAATGACGGAAACAATAGCAATACACAACATTAAAACAATGGAACAGTTATCAAATTACTTACAGAGACTAGAACGAAGTCTAATGAATGAAAGTAGAACGAATGGGAATGAAAGATTTAATGATAGAAATAGATATGATAATAGGAATTCTGGAGGTAATAGATTTAATGAAAGGAATCGAAATGAGAATAGGAATGATGGTAATTACAGATTTAATAATAGGAATAGGGAATTTAATAGGGGATATAGTAATTTTAATAGGAATGAAACAAGAGCAAATGAATATAGGAATGATAATAGTAATGGTAGAAATGGGGAAATTAGGAATTTTGATAGGAGAAATAGGGATTTTTCAAATAACAATAATTATGATAGGAATAGGGGGACAGGTAATAGATGGAATAGAAATGAAGATAATCGTAATGTAGGTAATCAAAATAATGAATGGAGAGAGAGAGGTGAGAATAATAGACAGGTGAATGTTATTAATGCAAATCAGGGTGATGTGACTGGTCAAGGCCAGAAACAGAACGTGGATTTTGCCTAAGTCGCTTCCACGTGCGTAATATCATCTACTCTTCTAGGTATGAACATCCTAGAGAATTTCTTGTTAATGATGATGAAATTAAAGTCAATGAACTTAGGAGGTTAATTTTTATAGAGGGGGTTTTTCAAAATATTAAATGCCAAATTATGATAGATACTGGTTCAGAGGTTACTTTAATTAGTCAAAAAATAGTGTCACAAGTTAAACAGGATGATATTATGATGATAAAAACAAATAAATTATCATTAGTGGGAGCGAATAATAAAAAATTATATGATACCAACAACATGATTATGGGAGAAATACTAATAGGTATTAAGAAATATAAAATCCAAATGTTACTTATTCAAAATTTAAATTATGACATTATATTAGGTTCAGATGAATTGAATAATCATAAAATAGTAATAGATTATGAAGAAGAATGTTTGAAATGGGAACAACAGAGAATACCATTTACCTTAGGAAATAATATAAACCAGGAAGCTGATCCGAATAGACAGTATAATAATATTGCCAAGGTAGATTATAATGAGTTAGAAGGAAACTGTGGACAACATCAAAAAGAAGTGGAAATGTTGTGTAAAAAGTATTGTAAACTATTTAATGAAGAAACGTGTATAGCATCAAATTATACTCACAAGTTGAAGATGAACAAGGAGATTAAGAATTTTAAGATTAAGACTTATCCCATTCCATATAAGTTGAAGGATGAAGTATATCAGGAATTAAGTAAAATGATGAAAGATGGAATTATAGAAAGGTCAGATTCACCGTATATTAGTGCAATTACGTGTGTTAGAAAAAAGTCAGGGGAAATTAGATTATGTTTGGATGCTAGGAATATAAATACTTACACAGTAAAACAATATGAAAGTCCTATGAATGTAGAGGGAATATTTGGCCGAATAACCAAGGCAAAAATATACTCAAAATTAGATCTTAAACACAGTTTCTGGCTAATTCCTTTAGAAAAAAATAGTAGACAATACACAGCTTTTATGGTGGATGGAATTGTATACCAATTTTGTGTTGTACCCTATGGTTTACAAAGTTCTTGTGCAGCATTAGTAAAAACGTTACATACTATTTTAAATAAACATGAATCATTCATACTACATTATATTGATGATATTTTGGTGTATTCGGAAAATGAAGAAATACATAAAGAACATTTGGAAATAACTTTAAAGGAATTGGAAACAGCGGGTTTGAAATTAAACGTAGAAAAATGTAAATTTTACCAACAAGAAATAAAATATTTAGGATATGTTTTAAATACTACAGGGGTAAGCATGGATCCAGAAAGAGTACAAGCGATTATGAATTATCAAACACCCAGTAACTTAAAAACATTAAGAGGATTCCTTGGAATTATAAACTACTACAAGAGATTGATTCCGGATTTATCGAGCAAAGAAGTTCCCTTAATTGAACTACTAAAAAAGGATGTTAAATGGAAATGGACACCAGAACGAGAACAAGCTTTCAAAGAACTGAAACAAATTTTCACCAATAACTTAAAAGTATATCATCCACAGTATGATAAACCTTTTGTACTAAGAACTGATGCATCTATAGATAGGTTAGCAGGAGTGCTGATACAAATTCAAGAAGAAGGAGAAGTGCCCATTAGTTTTGTTTCAAGAGTTACGAAAAATAGTGAAAAAAAATACACTGTAACGGAGTTGGAAATGGCGAGTGTTGTGTTTTGTATAACAAAATTAAGATTTTTCTTACTAGGGGCTAGATTTGTAGTAGAAAGTGACCACAATGCGTTGACTGCAATGTTAAAGAATCGATATGCAAATAATAGGGTACACAGATGGCTATTATTACTGCAAGAATATGATTTTGAAATTAAATACATACCTGGAAAGAACAACATCATAGCTGATGCATTAAGTAGAGAAGTGGAAGAGCAAGGGGATCATACTAAATTTAAAATTGGGATTAATAAGTTATTAAACAAAAAGGGGTTGTATAGTTTAGAAAGCATTATTCAAGATCAGAGATATTTAAGTGAAGTAGAAAAGAGAAGAACTTTTGTAGTAGATAACATCATATATAAGAAGCTAGAAAACTGGGATGCCTATGTAATAACATCAGACTATGCTAAAGACATTTTATTCAATTTACATCAGGAATATGGACATATTGGGGTGAGGAAGTTATGGATGCTATTTAGAGAGAATTTTTATGCAAAGAATGATTTAACTAAAACTAAAGAAATTTGTAAAGCTTGTACAATGTGCCAATTGGCAAAAGAAAAAAATTATCATAATATTAATACAAATAGACCAATAATCACTCAGAGACCTCTACAAATAGTAGCTATGGATTTCATAAGCAACCTAGTGCCAAGTATCCAAGGAAAGAAACATATTTTGGTAATGGTGGATGTGTTTACCAAATATGTGCAGCTATATCCATGCTCAAGAACTAATACTAAATTAGTAATTAAATGTTTAAAGAATTTCATACAAATACATGGAAAACCAGAAAGAATCATCTTAGACCATGCTACCTATTTTGAGAATAATAAATTTTTGTCAGCTTGTCAGCAATTGGACATAAACATAAATTTTATAAGTATAAGAAACCCTTCTTCAAATCCAGCAGAGAGATACATTAAAGAAATTATAAAATACTTAAGAATTTTATGTAGCCAAGACCACGAATTATGGGAAAACAACTTGGAAGAAGTTCAGAGATTTGTGAATGAAACTCCGCATGGAATTACAAAAGAATGCCCGGAATTATTATTTAAAGGAAGAGCACCGGAAAGGAATTGGAAGGTAGTTAGAAATCAAGAAATGGATGAGATTTTAGAAAAGGTCAATAAAAATCTGAAAAGAAATGCTGATAGATATATTAAAAGACAAGAACAGAAATTTAAAAAGAAAACTAAATTCAAAAAGGGGGACTTGGTTATCATTAGAGCATTACAAGTGGCTAACAAAAGGGAAAATCAATGTGCTAAATTATTAATGCCATTTGAGGGACCATATGTGGTAGATAACGAGAATGCTCAAAACAGTTATAGATTGATTTGCCCTAGTACAGGTAGATTGAGAGGAATTTTTAATATTAAAGATGTATATAAATTTACACCTACAGAAGGGTAGATGATATTTCAAGCAGTTTTGTAAATAGATATTAGTTTGTAAATAGTAGTTGTAGGTGTACATAGTTTTTATATTTTATTATGAAAAATGCTGGGATGTTTATGGAATAAACATTAAGACAGTTCCGGGAAGGAAAAGATATTACAATTGAAACTGGTATGAATAATAAGTTTAAATATTCTTGGTTAAAGAATTTTTTTTTTTGAAGGGAATATGAGATAAATTAAATGTTTATTGATTTATAGTTTTGGAATATAAATAATCATTTACAAGCAATTACATCAAATGAACATTTTATAAAATGAAATGTAAAACAAAGAAATTTGTATTATTTTATTAAAATAAAGTTAAATTTTCTTTACAAAATAAACTAAAATATTACAGATATCATATATCAAGTAAAGTTTCTTGACAGCAATGAAATTTTAAAGTGAGAATAGAAATTATAATTTTTTTTAATCAAATATGGACAGATGATTGATTATAAAAAATTTTAATTGGGGGATTTGAGATGATATGAGTTACTATGCTATATTAAATAAGAATGTCGAATGAAAATCTTATGGAAAATAGAGAAAGGAAATTTTTCTTATTTCGGGTCAGAGTACAAATGCAGTAACATTAGGATCAATTATTATCATCTTCTTCATAATTCCTAAAAAAAGGAAAAAGAAAATAGAATAAGAAAAAAAAAATACAAATTCATTTCAAAGATTTTTATTTAAAGATTCAAAATGATTAATCTACATTATATAAAGTGTCAATAATTATGGAATTGATAAATGGGAAAAGTAGATAATTAAAAGCTTATAAAATTGCCAATACATTAGTAATTAAACATTAATTTTAAATGAATTAGGGGTGTAAGTAAATGAGAAAATTAAATTATAAAAATATCACAAATAGTTAAAATAAATATTAAAACTTCTACTTACTTTTAAAATATACAAATTTACCAACCATATTCTAATTTATTAATAGTTCAAATGCCAAATGAAATATTCTGAAAAAGAGAAAATTATTAGTTTGTAGTGCTAGTAAATTTTATAAGAATAAAAAAGAATAATCATTGTTTTAAATTGTAATATTGAATCAAGAATTAGATTTTGTTAGTAATTTTATTTAAATAAGGAATTAGTAGGCGATTAAGTGATAAGATGGATAGATTTTAGTTTGTTGAATTTTTCAGTTGTTTCTTTGTTGATTTGATAGACTCTCTCTTGTTTTCTGGTTGTTGAAATGGAAGTTGTATTAAAAAATTGCTCCGTAGAAATTTTGAGTTTTTTTTGAAAGTATTGATAAAAGAAAGTATTAAATCAGTTTAAAGTATAAAGATTATCTCAAGGTAACCAGAGAAAGCAATTGGTAAGAGAAATGTATATGATTTTATGAAGAAATAGAGATTTCAATTGGGGGGTTGAGCAGTATATGGTATAACTGCATTTTAATTGAGTTAATGAAGATTAAATTAATATTTAACAAGAAAGAAAGTCATAATTACACTTACCAGAGGAAATAGCAGCAATTTGTCGCTTGGCTTGAAGAGGAATTGATTGTTTGATCTTTACAAAGTTTCCTGAAATCTTTGCTGTACCGGGGGAAGAAAGTAGATTGTCCTGAGAACTGAATCCTGGTTCCAGAAGAGGAGCGAAGCTTCATACAAATGGTAACAACTTTTTACTCGATTCAATAAAGAGTTTTTATGTGTTTGATTTTTGTAATTTTAATGAACATTTTTATTTCACTGTTTTATGTATTTAACTAAATTATTTTTATTCACGTTTTGATAAGTTTAATTCAAATTGTTTAGTAACTCAAATCAGAATACTTCATTTTATATATTTGAGACATATTTGGGTTAACAACGGTTTCTTTGAAGTTTGACACATTTTGAATTAGTGAGGTTGGAAATTTATATACTATTCATGCTTAGAAAACATCATTGGTCTAGGATAGTGAGGTTTTACAGTCATTTTATTGCAAATTTGTGTATTAACTGATTTTGAATCTAGTTTGGTTGAATATTTGAACTCTGACCTTGACATAAGGGAATAGCCGGTAGCATATTTAATTAATCATATTGGAAAATAATTACATTAAGTTAATTCTTACCTATTCACTATTTATATTTAAAATTCAAAATTAATTAAAGGTAAGGAATATTTTATAACATAGTGATTGATATAATCAAAACAAAGTATTATTTATACACACACACATATATGTTATAATATATATATATATATACACACTAATTGGCACGAAAAATGGGCACTTTGAAATTTTAAACAAATTTTTTGTAACTTTTTTGTTTTCGGCCGACCTAAATAATTTTTTTTAATTTGCAGCTATATTATTTGTCTTTATAACCTACACTTTAAATAAAAAAGTAAAACCCTTTTATGTCATTTTATACGAGGAAGACCAAAATGTTGTTTTTTCGACTCATTTATTTAACAGGAAACGAAATTTAAAATGTATGTAAACGTCAAGATTTCTCTTTTCTAGACAGTTTGTTTTTTGTTTCTTCTCGATATCTTAATTTTTATTGGAGATACATTGTCTTCAAAAAAACGATAGCAATTTAAAGTAATTTAATTTAAATTATAAAATTAAACCTAACTTATTTAAACAATAACATATGATAATAAAACTGCATCATTTCCCATCTTCTTTATATGGATGACATCAAAATTTTTGCTTCCAATCAGCAACAAATCCAACATCTTCTGGATATAACCGAAAGGTTTTCCAGTGATTTACGTATGGAATTTGGATTTAATAAATGCAGAACCTTAAACATCAAGAAGACACTGTTAACGCAGCCGAAACTGGACTTAATAATTTTGTAATGCTGAACAAAATTCATTAAAATTTGAAAATTTGAGGAAGAAAATCTGCTTTGTTATAATATGAATAATGAAAATAAAAATCCACTTACAATAGAAAAAAGTTAAAATTTTAAAGAGGCATATAGAGAAAAGTTACCAAGATAATAGGTTTTCAATAAAAATGTATGGATGACTACAGATATAATAACCTCTTGGTTAAAACAGTTTAACACAGAAATGAAAGAGAGGGAAGGATGTTATTTTATTTTTCGACAGTGCTACTTCGCACCAAACCTATAGTTGAATTAATGTTTTTACCTTCAAATACAACATGTTATAGCCAGCCGTTGTATCAATAAATTATACCAAATTTTAATAATTCGATCATGAACTTTTACTTGCTTTGAAAAAGCAGAAAAAAGTGCTAGCTCGGCATCAGCTACCATAAAATACTGCTTTCAAAATGATAGATTAATAAAAGTAAATCAGGAAGAAACATTTATAAAGAAGACGACATTTCACTAAGACAGTTATTTTTAACTGAAGAGAAACCTAAAGCAGTAAGTTTTGAAAAGTTATTTGATTTAACGCCGATTTATAAACAGAGAACCCAAACTCTAACATTTGGAAAATAATGGACGAATACCTACCTACATCAACGAAAAAAACAAAACAGAACCAACTAATGCAAAATATAAAAATGTTGAAGAACAAATACATAAAGAACATAAGATAAATCTGTGAAGAACTAAGAGACATTTATACTTCTTTATTAAATAACAAAAAGGGCGTTTAAGCTATTTCTCTTGGGGGATATTTAATTAAATTTAAAGACAAAGCCGCTTAATCAAAAATTATAAATTAAAAACAAGCTCTAATTAAAACTTATTATTTGTAATTTTTATTTACTAATCAACGGAAAACAGTAAAAATAACAATTTAATTTTAATCTTTATATATGAATAATATGTGCGAAAATAGGAAAACACGATAGAATGGAAAAATCGAAAAAAAGAAGAAATAGAAAAAAAAGAACCAACAGAAAATATCACAACACCGCAAAATGTATGAAACCAAAAAAGTAACAAAACTGCAAAAATTACAAAATACAACGATAAAAAATAGTAAAATAATGAAAACAAATAAGAAAAATATTATAAAATGAACAAAAACAGACAAAACGAGAAAAAGTTCGTAAAAGAAAAATACGAAAACAATTATTACCTAATTAATAGGAGGGTCAGCTAGTTTTAAGAAAATAAATAAAATAGTTTTCTGCATGTGTATTTTTTATAATTTATTCCCTCGAAAGTTTACTGATTGTTTTTAAGAATTTTTACTGTTTATCTCAACTGACAGTAAACAAAGTAAACAGAATTTTAATTTTAACAGCAACTGCATAGTAAATTTTTGATAAGGCAATGAATCTGTAGCAAATACTTTTTGGAAATAATTTACATTTGTCCTATTTATTTATTTTTCTTATTGCTATGTATATATTTTAAATTTTAGTTTTTAATAAAATCTATTCCATTAATTTTCTATTTATCCCTTTCTCTTTTTTATCTATTTTAGAGAAAAGTGTAAATGAGATAGTTCCTTCCCTTACAATTTAATCAGTTAGGACCAAAATATCATTCACAAAGGCTACAATCTTCAAGTTATTGCTCTGATTTTCTGTCGTCAAATTAACTGGAACTCGGACAAAATTGGGATGATCTTATCGGTTTCCAGAACTCCCACTTCAGTCTCAGATTCAGTTGGGAATGGAGAGACAGCTAAGGGTTATAGCCGAGTAAAAAGGAAGCAAATTTTTAAACATCGAAATAAATTAGCTGAATTTAAACACTAACTAGCTCAAAACTCGGATATTTATCATTTTCCATTTTTTTTTAATTTACACGATTTTGTCTTGGTGTTTTAATTGTTACAAATGGTTTTTTTGTTTTTCTCGTTTTTATTATATTTTCTCGCTAGTTTTTACTATTTGTTTTCTGGTATTTTATAATATGTCGATTAAATATATTAGATATCAACTGCCTCACCTTATGGTGGCACGATAATACTTAAATATATATTATACTTATAGTTTCCAAAATTTTAATTAATAACTCGGTTTCTTTTTTCTTAATGTCAGTTTCAGTCTTTTAGTTATTCCGTCGCTTGTACTTATAAATTTTAACGCTTCAATATGGTGGCGCCACGTATGATAGGTTATTATTTATAGTGTTGCACACATATATTATATATAGTAAAAAAAATTTAATTCTCATGATGTTAAAAAATTAATATAAATTAGGTAAATTTTTCTTTTAAAAACTTATAAATAATAGTAATCTTTTCCAGTAGAAATAATGCGAAACAATGTTAGGAAACTATTTTTAGTTTTTTTTTTTCGAGTAGTGTTGCCTGATTTCCTTTTTTTTTCTTAATGCCTCGGATTTCTTAAAAATATGTTAATATTTAATAAATTTTTTATTACATTTTTTTTGAGCAGTTTAGCTAGATTTTCTAATTTTTCATAATTTCTCGGATTTCTTAAAAAAATGGTGTTTTTTATTGAATTTTGTTATTATTATTTTTTTTTTTGTTTTTTCGAGCACTGTTTATAGATTTGCTATTTTTTTTATATTTTTTGGACTTCTTGTATATATCTTTATTTTTAATTTCGTTTGTTCCGTATTTTTTCTTATTTTTAAAGACTTCTTGAAAATATGTTAATTTGGGTGGGCGAAAAAAGGTCGCGAACAATTGGTCGCGCAAAAAAAGGTCGCACACAAACGATTGTCGACGAAAAGAGATCGAGTACAATTATACGCGCGTTAAATGATCACGTAGGTAAATCTATATTTTATATTGTTGAAACAATTAACAAGAAATGAAATAAGTCTTTTTCGAAATATTTGAATGTTTTAAATTTTTTTTCACACTTTATTCAGGCTTTGGACTGGCAGTTGATGACTGGCGTGTTTAAAAGTCTCTAGATTTTTTTGTTTTTTGTCATTTTTTTCTTACGCTTATGTATAATTATTATTATTTACAGTGGGCATCCACAAGGTTTTTACCAGAATTGTCATTTTCGCTTTTTATACGTGTAATTGGAAGTTATGGGCAATTCCTCTTAAATATTCTAAATTAGGTCAATCGCCGTATTGCTGGCAAATTGTTTTTATTTGCTCCGTAGTATGTTTATAGGTTTTTTTCTTGGTTGCTTATCTACAGCTATGTACCTACTGCCTAATTTTCAATCGATTTAAACTTTCTTTTTTTAAACTTTTTATAAATTTCCACAAGTTTGGATGTGCTGGATTAATTAAAGAAGAGAAACTATTGTGCCATCACTCGACAGCATTTTTTGTCCGTGGTAGGTCTGCATCTACGAATCCAAAGCAATTTCAAAGATTTCTTGAAAACGTGGGATGTCTTTTTTGATGTCGTCGATCCAAACTGCCTATCCATATATCTTGAAAGTAATTTAATAATGCCAATCACACATCTTGTTTTGTGAGTAGAATGCGCTGTCTATTAGCTCTTAGAATGTTGCAAGAACATTTTCTTTGGGTACGAATGCTATAGCTGCTATTTATCGCAGAAGCAGTGTCAAATTTGCATCTTCTGTATACTTTTGTTGTAATCCTGCACCTTGCGTGTTTCTCCACAAACATTGCGTTAAATCAAAGAAACATCCCCGGATTCTGACTGCTGGGAACTCTTCTTACAAGCCATTAATTGCTGCTTTTTCAAAATCCACCATTATTATTGTAGGTTGTAGACTTGGTCGTAACTTTTTTAATGCCTGGAAGAGTCGAGTTTATGTTTCCTGAGTTATATATGAAAGAAAAGCAAGCACAGTCAGCATAACATTGCTATATTGTACTCCATGGATAGTATATAGCTAATAAAAGAATAGAGGAGTACATGTAAAAGTTTCATCGGCATAACCAGTGGTCACAGCTCTCCATAAAAGTTAAATTTCTTTCGGTCGAAAAAATTTAAATTCTTTGCTCGTTTGGACAGCTATCGAATAATAGAAACGGTTGGAGTTTTCTTCGGGAATAACAAGCTTAGTTATATTGCTTAGATTTGCCGAAAGAGCTTCAGTTTTTTTCCTTGTATGTCGAATAGTGAACTTTAAGGAAAGTAACTATCCAGTTACATCTACAGAAACGTCTTGTGTAACAGTGGCTATAATTCCCTCTTTTGTTAGTTTACCTTGACCAGCTAGTTCTTTTAATCTGTTACAAGCTTTTCTTGTTTCTAGTTTGGATGCATCTGCATCCTGGTTGTGGCTTGTATTTTTCACTGCATCATCTCTGACTTTGTGAACTCTTTCGGTACATTTATTTTTTTTATTTTGGGAGCACTGTCAAATTATTTTTTTATAGATGGTTTTGTTCTTTATATGGATGTATTCATTGTACACTAACATTTCAACACTTTTTTTATACGAAATTCAGAACTATCTAAACAAATAATAAGCTACAATATTTTTCCAATCGTTTACTACTTATTGAAAGGTTGTATCATTACAAACTTATTAAGTAGAAGTAATTCCAGGATTGTTAAAATTTTATTTTAGGAATAAAACCGCATTAAATAATTAAGCAAGGTAACTTAATCCTACTAAACCCATCCATGGGTTACTTGTAATCTTCTAATGATGTTTTGAATAATTTAAATTTCATTGTATAATAAGTATACTTTTCTTTTGCTCTAAATTATGTTTTAAATCATTATAAATGTTTTAAAATTGCAATTTGGTCAACACTTGATACTAGAAACTTTCTTATAGTATAAATCATCAAACCTTCTATAAAAACCATGAGATATAATATATATATATATATATATATATATATATATATATATATATATATATATATATATATAAAACCTAATCTCGAAACTGAAAAATGATGGATTTAACAGGAAAATAAACGTGAAGAAAAATTAAAATTTCGAAAAATACGGATTTTATGGAATTGGAATTTACATTTTTTGACGCGACATATTATCGCGGGATTAATTGTTAATTAATTAGATAAATACATATTTTGTATTGGAATCTTAAATTAGAGTTTTTTCTATTTTCCTTACTTATTATTTATGTTTCCTACTGTTTAAACTTTCACTAATATTTTAAGATCAAAATTAGCAAATCGGTCCAGCAATTCTCGAGTTTTAGGGATAATAATCTTGAAATCACAACACAGCGCCATCTACAGGCTTTCTACCAAACATAGATGTCAATATTTTATAGAGAGTTATATCAATTAACTTACACCGCCCTCTATTAGGATTCGTAGAACTATTAATACACAAATAAGTGAAAAATTAATAAAAAATACATTTTATAGTGAACCAAATAGTAAATCTAAACCATTCTCGAATCCATTTAAACACATACAAAATTTTTCAGTAAAATTGGTCAAGACGTTTATGATTATACAGAAATGATTTAAAAATGATTCTATTTTACTGGTTTCAAAATAATTACTTTTTACTTTACTTTTTACTTTTACATATAATAAAACTGTAGAAATGAAAATTCTGTACATTAAAGCTATTTAAAAAATAATTAGCGGGGGATGTTACTACATCGATATAAAACCCAAAAATGTGGTTAGTTTTTTGTTTGTCTGTCTGGATGTTTGTGCGCGCATCACATGAAAACTACTGATCCGATTCCAATGCGGTTTTCATAGACGTATTTTTCTTCTTTCAACTTAACATCTGGTGTATAAAACTTTCTCCCCCCGCTCCTTTAACGGAGTAAGGAAAGGAATTTTTAAACAAAAATCAACACGCCACGCGAACGACGTCGCGGGTACATCGAAATAGAACCCAAAAATGTGGTTAGATTTTTTTGTGTGTCTGTCTGTCTGTATGTTTGTGTGCGCATCACATGAAAACTACTGATCTGATTCAAATCCGGTTTTCACAGATGTATTTGTCTTCTTTCAACTTAACATCTGGTGTATAAAAATTTATCTTTCATTCCTTTAACGGGGTAGGGGGAGAAATTCTTTTACAACATTCACACGCCTCGCGAACGACGTCGCGAGTACAAATAGTATTTAAATAGTTTTCTATACGCTCTTTATAAAATTGCTTGTATATAAAGTTATTAAACTATTTTTGGTATGCTGGTAAATAAATGTAAAAAAAACATTCATAATTCAAAAAGGATTTATATTTAATTATATAAATACAAAGTAAATTGTAAATTATCGTCAAAAAGTATAAACTCGCCTATATCTGAAGGAAAAATGCGTGGATGCGTAGGGTCCTTCACCCTAAAGGAAACATAATTTCAGAGTCGAGTGCAACGTCTGTTGACCTAAATAGATATACACTACCAACATATCACCCTATACTTCTCGACTTTCTTTAGAGAATACTGCATAATAACCACGTACTTTTTCTGGAAATATTACTAACTTAATATTTGTCACTTCTAAAGAATCTTTTGTTTATAAATGCAATTATAATAGCTGAGCTATTGATGCGATACACAGCCTAAGCAACATACTTTCTATACTTTCTTTAGTAACAGAAAATTTACAAATAAAGTTTTATATGCATTGAACGGTTAGAAAAAGAGAGAAGATCGTTGTAGTATATCTGTCTTTCTCTACTATATTAACATTACTAAATGTATTGATATGGATTTTTCCTTGGAGACACGTCCCCTGAGTAGAATTCTGGAAATGTTATCCGGCGTTTAGTAATTAAGATTAAGGTTTTTTTGTACAGATATGTTCTTGTAAATTTTTGTTTTTATAGATATTAAGATTGAATAGATTGTCATTAATAAATTGAATTTTGGAAGAGATATCAGATAAAAAAAAATAAATGAAAATTAAAGAAACCCAGATCCAAAAGCCGGTGCAAGATGAGAACCATAACAAAATTGTCGTGGGGCCGCCCGATAGAAAGAAACCAACCGATCAGGAGGCAGAAAGAAATTGGAATCAAAGAGGACGAGACACGAAACCAGGACAGCCAAGTGACATTCAATCGAATTTGAAACTAACATTAGAAAAATTGTACTCTGTGGTAAGATTTTTAAATTTCTAAAGAATCCATCTTATCTATGTTGTAAGTAATATGACTAATACTAAATAGTAAATATACTACTAATACTTAATAGTAAATTAACTTAAATTTCTACTATTTCAAATAAAGTGGCTCGTTTCGGTTTTCCAACTTCTACTTATCCACGAACTAACTAAGCCATATTTTTCTTTTTCAAAATGCTGTACAAAAGGTTTATATTCGTTTGTGACTCTATGAGGAAGAAATGTGACCCCTTTTTCTAGTTCCAGAAGTACAGTTTTACCATATTTACTGCAAACTACTTTTGCAGAAAAAAATTTATTTGGATGGTTTACTTGAAGGTCTTGTAGTTTTACGGCTGGTTTATTATTTTTTTCAATGACAGATACTGCATTTAGAGCTTTTAGATCCATCTAAAATTGCATACAAACACTAAATCCAAATTAAATTAAATAAAACAAATACAATTTACTTTTTGTTTTTCTGGAACTCACACACACACACACACACACACACACACACACACACACACACACACACACACACACACACACACACACACACACACACACACACAAACAAGAGACTTCTTTGACGTTGAAAAGAAAAACTAAATGTAATTTTGCACATTCATTGCCGTTTATATTTCTAATTCTACAACCACCACCACCATCACCACCATTAGCATAACCTTTTTTAATCTGTTTATGTAGACGGTTTTTAAGCTTAATGTCTTGTTTAAGTTTTTTGAAAAAGAAAATTGAAAATTTAGGAGATCGATCTATTAGTTTGTTTTTTAGGATAACTATGTCAATATATCCGGTAAACTTATTATAAAATAAATTTACACATGTTGTAACATCATTAGCTACTTCCACATCCGACCAGTCAGCATCCTTCAAAATTTGTTAAAGCATGTAGAAGTCCCCCCTGGAATAATTATACATATATGAAAGCTTGGGCAAAGGATCACAATATTTTTGAATTTGTACGGACAAGCTTAAATTAAGTGCGAGATAATAAACATTCTCTATAAAGATTGGACTGACATATTTTTGTAATTTAGAAATCTTCATATTAGTTATTAAAAGATCCAAGTTTTTTTGCATAAAGTTAGAAATAGTATTGCACTGAGTTAGGTTACGTAAACATAAAAAATTGTTCAACAAATTACGCTTTTCACAACCTCCCGTTTCATAAAAAAGGCGTATTAAAATCTCCTGCAATAAGAATGTATACTTCACTGTCTAAGATATTATCGCAAATATTAAAAAAATTAGTATATTTATTAACATTACTATTAGGCAGTATATAGACACAACATAAAAAAAAGAGTGTGCGTGTAACCTTTACGCGCGATTGAAGTAAAACTTGTTGACGTACGTATCGGAAAATAAATATTTAATTACAATTCAATCATATTTATTGCCTATATACTTTACAAAAAAAAATGAGATGTTATATTTATATTATTCATTAGAAATAGGAATTTGAAAGTTATCATTATTTTTTTTATATATGAAATAATAGGTTTATGATAACTAAAATGTGAAACATAGATTTTAGTCTATAAATACCATTAATGTATTTGAAACCGTTTGAAAATTTCATAAATAAATTTCGGAAATTTAAACTCCTCCCATAGCTGAAATTATACAGTTACTTCCATCAGAATCTTCCGTTAGAATCTACCCCTAGTCGTGCCTAAAGAAGTTTTGCTTCAATAATAGGTAAACAATATTAAAAATATACACACATTACGTTTAGAATGTGTGATTTTGTAGCTGTATCTACCTTATTGTAATACATCACAACACAAGAGCCTTCGATAGTTAGATAACCATTTCATTTTGTAGCATTTTATAGCATATTCCATAAAATTTAAAATCCTGAGTTAAGTTTGTTTCCTTCACGTCTACGAAGGATCTGTTATTGGTGGTAAAAGATCAGCCATCTTGACTAGTGGTTTTATGGCCTTTATGGCTACCTAACCAAACCTAAAATAAGTATAAGAAAGTGTTAAAATATTTTGAATATTATTATTTTATGAACAAAAACGTGCAACATGCTTCTTTACTCAACGTAAAGATTCCGTATAAACAATTATTTACTATCATAATATGTATGTATGTATATAAACTTACTTAATCAAATCATAATGTATGTGTCTGTCTCGTCATTTTTTCATTTTTGTCATTTTTCTTCAAATATTTCTGGCGCTTATAATATCCCTTTGACGTTCACAATTTCTTTTTCTTTTTAGCTCTCTAAGTCTATAAAACGAAAATAGCTAGGTATAAATAATAGGTATAAATAATTAGGTATAAATAGTGTAATTACACACCAAAAATAAAATTTATGCATATAGAGTACCTACCTATTCACTCATTTTCAATCAATATTTTTTCATCACTTTCTTTATTAATAAATCCACATTGTTTATTCATATTTAATACAAACACTTTATACACAAAAAACTATTTATACAATGTATTTCGATTGACAAGATGATCAGCTGTCAATTCATACAATTACAGATTTAATTTTATTTAATATAGGAGGCAAAATCGCATGAGCGCCGCCAGAATTATTTTCAGGGGGTGCATCTGCATCTACACACTATTATGATCTAATATATATATAGAATGTAGAATGATTTGGACAGCAACCGCGACGCCTTTAGTTTTTATTCAAACAATAATTTAATAAAAAAATTAAAAAAATATATAATTTTCTGGTAAATTCAGGTATTTTCTTTCATAGCAGGGGGGTGCAAGCGCACCCTCTTGCACCCCGCTGCCGGCGCCCATGCAAAATCGTGTCAGTATTAGGTTTTGTTTCCGGTTTCTGTTATTAGAATGACGTCACGTCCGTTAGAATAACTTTTTTACTCCTAGTGTCGCTACAGAAGTTTTACTTCAATAAAAAACTTTTTTTACCTTAAATTTAACCGGTAAGCACTTAAAAGAGACATTATCATAGTTAATTTAAATAAATTGCAGAATAAATTTCTTCTTTGCAGCAATTAGAACTCCTCCCCCTCGTCTTCCATTATCTCTGTCTTTCCTGTAGACAGCATAACGATCATCAAAGAGTTCTGCATCGTTAATATCAGCATTTATCTCGGTTTCACTGATAGTAATTAGCAGGGGTTAATGGGATAAAATCGAAAGAATTGAATAAAATTGGTTGAGAATTGCGCATAATATCATCTTAACAAGACTTTTTAAATGTTATTACTAAAACACCTATAACTCGTTTCATACAGTACTTAACGGCATAGCTAAACTTCAAAGGAATAAATTGACAAAACACTCGATCATTTGATTCTTGTTTTAGAAATTTATCGAACTTATTTTAAATATTCTTAACACCTACAAAATTTATTGTATTATCAGGATAAATATATAAAGTTACCCGCTTCGAAACATAAACCGTTAAAGCGGGAACATACAGCATTTTTCGTAAGGTGCGTAACGAGCTCAAGATGGATTGCTTCACTATTTATACAAATAAACAGAAAAATATAATACTTGCTTAATCTTGCATCAGCGAACTTTTCGATCTTAAAAAAATGGACCTCCTAGTTCACGCCGACATTAAAAAAGAACAAAGAAGATACATCTTAAACAAAGAATTATAGCTTTATTAAAGATATTTTTATAAAGAATTACTAATTGTTAATCAGTGTACAATTTTTCTTATACAGATTTTGGATTACAAATTCAAAATAAAATGGACGATTTCCAAAATTATCCTTTTGTCCATTTTGTCCACATGAGCGGGCAAGTTGCTCCAATTCTATTCTAGAGATGGTGGGTGTTACAATAGATCTAGAAAGGTCGCAGTGATACAGGCCAACAGCCAACCGAATGAATATTTATCTATCTACATAGCTCTTATCGTGGAAGACTTTCTTTTGATTTAAAAAATTAAACTTACAAAATACCCGCAATTGGAAATATAAAATCTAATATAAATTATCACTTACTTATCAGAAGATTGTTTGAGTAAATAATTTCTATATCTATAACTGCATTTATCAATTCTAGAGGGTCATTAGGTGTTCATTAGGCAACCTCAAATGATGTAACAAATATTTGGTATGCTATATACCGTTCTAGAAGAAAATTATTTCAACCTCTTCCAAGAAATATCAACAAAGTCTTTGAGGCTTTAGAAAACCTGGACATGCAGAAATCGGCAGGAGAAAAGTTTTTAACTTCGGCAGACCAGGAAAAGGGAATAATTATATTTAGCACCAAAAGATTTTTTACGTAATTCTTTACAATTCATATTGTAGAAATGGGCATTACATTCCTTTCGTTTTTGCGTTGCGTTATTCAAAAATAAAAAAGCATAACGTGCGACTTCGAAGAAGCGATTTACAAGGCGACACAAACTGTATGAACCAACATAACAATCATCGGTTGTAGGTTTCACTTTTCGCAAGCCTGGATGCGAAAAATCCAAAACCAGTAACAAGAATAGCCAAATAGGAAAATGGTTACATTGGGCATTTGACCCAATCTTTGTGGAAGACACTAAAGTTTCCAGTTGTTTTGTTGAAGATCTTATGGCCATTGTTCCTGCAGATCCTAGGGTTACTGCTTTCTGTGACTACTTAACGGACAATTATATCTGTGAGGAAGCAAGATTTCCACTAGAAATATGGGCTTCATGTTCAGAAAAAAAAATTGTAGGATTGATTTTGTACAAACTGTTAGTTATAAAGTTTAAAAATAAATATCATTTTTAAATTATTTGTTTGTTTTTATAAAAAACCAGTTTTAATTAATTTAATTAAATAAAATATTTTAAATAAAAATAATTTTAAATAATGTGATATACAAACACTTAAATGTTTTAAATTAAATGAATTTCTACACCACAATGTGTTAAAAGGGAAGTAACCGATTAATAAATATATTATTTTGGTTTGCGCTCAATCCTAATATACCTTAAATCCTTGTGCTCAATTGGCACATAGGATTATCTTACTCCTGCTGCGCTGAATTGGCATTTGCCCTTTGTAATAATTTAATATCGGGCCGTTATAACAGCCTGTAAACGTCTCGGCATTGAGGTAATTAACCTCTGAATATCAAATTGATCCAGTTGGTCCCATATTTCCTGAAGAGCCGCTCCAAGTTAAGCTAAGTTGTTTGGACGAGGTACTCGTGCTCAAAGACGTCTTCCCATTATATCCCATAGATGTTCTATAGAATTAAGATCGGGACTGAAAGCTGGCCAGTCCATACGGACATTTCCCATCTCCTCTATATATTGGTTGACGATTCTAGCACTGTGAGGACGCGCGTTGTAGTCCATAAAAATAAAATTGGGTTCAATGAAAAGAGCAAAATGTACCACATGCTGATCTAAAATACTTGTTATGTACCTTGCAGCCGACATAGAACCACTATAACTAAATTAGTATGGGCTTCTGAACTTATACCAGCGGAAACCATAACGGAGCCCCACCGATAACTTATTCTTTCCGCAATATTGCATTAAAAAAATCGCTTTCTTAGTCTTCTCCAAACCTTTTCTCGGCCGTCTGGTGACATCACAGTAAATCTGGACTCATCTGAGAACAATGCTTTGCTCCAATCGGCATCACTCGGGTTTTGACGTTCTCTTGCACAGGCAAGGCGAGCTATGCGAGTTTCTGTGGATAGTAGTGGAGATAGAGCGGGCCTTCTGGATAATAAATTGCCATCTACAAGTCGTCGACAAACTGCCCATCTGCTTACATTCACATTTCTTACTTCGCTTAGACGATTTGTCAGTTCAACTGAAGTTAGATGTCGATTTCTCAGACATGATGAGACCAGAAATCGATCATCTCGTTCGGATGTTGCTCTTATACGACCTGAACCTGGTCTTTTTGTAAAGTTGCCAATGTCATTAAAACGCCGAACTGCTCTTGAATCGCAGATTGACTAACATCTAACATTTCAGCTGCATAATATTGGCAACGACCATCTTGAACTAAAGCCACCGTTTTGGCAGCATCTGTTGGAGTTAGAGACATTTAGGAAGAATAAATAATTAAATAAAAATACAACACGTTTTAAAAATAAAATCACTACACTAGTATACTAGTATACTAAAAACAACACTCAATAAATATCTTCTTGCTTATCAGAGACAATTTTTGAAAAACAATTTGTTTTAAAAAATATAAAAGCAATATTAAATATATTATTTTATTTCTCTTATACGAGGGTACATCTAAATTTAAATACGCCATTTAATGTCTCTTAAATTATACAACTTCAAATAAATAAGAAATAAGGAATGGATCGATTTTTTTGCACCTGAGATTTATTAAAATATTTCCATAAAAAATGTAGACGTGTCAATCTCATCGCCAATATTCAAATGATATGAGTATGCAATGCGAATTTTATGTTTATTATTAATACAGATACCAATACATATTTTCCCCATGGCAGCTTTATATTCAAAGCATGTTTTGTCGATAATCTGTCTATGCGCGTGTTTTGCTATAAATATTTAGAAAAATTTAAAGAAAAAAATGAATGAATGAAGATTTAGAATAAGACTTTTACGGAACACAAAAAGAAATATGAAAGGGACAAAAAAAATAGAAGGACTAATAAAAATCAGACCTATTTCGAAGGAAACATGGGCAGACTATTTGCTTAAGATAACGAAAATGAAGCACCAACACCAGAACTGCGACAGACGAAGAAATAAAGATTAAGCTGAGATAGTTAAAGAAATTAAGAAAGCACTAAGAGAAAATCATCAGGAGTCATAAGAACAATGGAACTGTACAGATGTCATTAAGCAATAAGCAAAGATTACACGTGCTGTGTTCTTGACAACGAGATCTCTGATCACCGTTCTCTATTCTTATCATTAGATTGTATCAGCGAAGAAAACACAACCTCTTTTATATTTTCACTTGCTTATGGAAACTTGTAGCGCATATGATAACAGTCATTCTAATGAAGCTTTTAGTATATTTTATAACGAACTATTATATTATTTTAATGCATGCTTTCCCAAAGAAAGATTTTATGTTAAAATAAAAAATTGGGTAGATGATGATTTGCGTGCATCAAGTGCAAAGATAAAAGATCTATTTGCGTTACAAAAAACAAATCCAAAAACGTCTTCTACAAGGAAGCTATGATTACACATTTAAATCTATTAAATTTTAAAAAGAAGCAATACTACCAAAATTATATTATGAAATGTTGCACAAGCTTCATGGAAAGTAGTGTCAGAATTTACCAACAAAACCAAAATTGCTAAAAATATAACTATTAAGAAGGGTGAAGACCTTTTGGAAGAACTCTTTCAGATAGCTAACTATTTTAATGATTTTTTTAGTAAAGCACCAATCGAATTGGTTAACAAAATAGAGAGATTATGTGATCAAGTTAATAACACTTAGGGATTAATAAGGAATTCGATGTTTTTGGCACCTTTTACTGAAGTTAAGCTATTTAACTCATTAAATACAAAACTTAAAAATAAAAAGTCATTTGGTGTAAATAACACACCTAATACCTAATTTTATCTTAAAAAAATCTTTAGATGATATCTTAGCTCCATTGACATACCTTATAAATATGTCATTTAAAAAGGGTATTTTTTCACCTCAATTATTGTCTGGTAAAGTTTTGCCGTTATTTAAAAAGAAAGATCCAATGTTGGCGAAAATTTCCTTGTAGCTACTCGAAAGCTTTTAAATACGTATTCTTGGATCGTCTTTTACTTTTCTGTGACAAACATAAAATCATTACAGAAAATCACCATGGTTTTAGTATGGAAAAAATCTACTGCAACAGCTATGCTTTCATTTTATAATTAAATAATAGATTACCTTGGGGCTGGTGAGGGTCCCGTTGCGTTCTATGCGATCTAAGCAGAGCATTTGATGGTGTTAATCATGAATCTCTGCAAAATGTTCTTGATCTGTACGGTATAAGGGTTGCATTGGAATGGGTCTCAACATTCCTCAATAATTGAAATTAATATATAGCAACCAATTTTGAGAAAAAGAAAACATTGCAAACATATGAATCTTGTCTGTTAAATTAAGGTATGGGTAGCCTACAAGAGTCTGTCTTGGGACCCACACTATTTATTCTTAATGTTAATAAGGCAGACACAGTAATTGGTAGGATCAACTATATAACTTATGCAGATGATTTTTACATAATTTTTTTAGCTAACAATAATGACCTTATAAAAGAAAAAACTTCGAGGTTCATTCAAGGAGTTAACAATTACTTTAATCGTTTGAAATTGTTTCTTTAATGTGGATAAAACACAATTAGTGAGATTTCACAATTGACAGAAAGAGGTAAATCAGTTAAGGGTTGCTATTGGTCAAACTATTCCTAAATCTTAAAAGTATAAAAGTTAGCGCTTTCTTGGAATTTATGTTAATAAGTTTCTTAAATGGAAAAGCCACTGTAAGGCACTTGGTCAGAAAATCAATTCACTGAGATACCTTTTCATTAATTTGTAAGAGGTGCTAGCAGTCTCTACTTTGCACAAGTTGATTCTCGGCTCAGAGTGTGTTTAGGGGGTAATTCAGTTGATGCAGCAAATGTTTTTATTCTACAAAAGAGAGTAAGTACTGCGCTGTATGGTGGAAATTTCAGAAAGACAATCGTGTAAACCTCTTTTTAAACAATTTTTTTAAAACAAATAGAAACAAAAAGAGAAAGAATAGAAAAAGAAAGGAGGAAAGAAAAAAAGGTAACCAAAAGAAGCATTACCTGGGATGTTGAACATGTGGTAAACTTGATCATGTAAGGAGTACCTGTTGCAACCGGTGGAATGGTTAGATCTGTTTGAAGAGGACGACATCGTCCCAAACTTCTAGGAATATGACTTACCGTCCACACATAGATCGAGTCTCAAAACTCGTTGACGCACTCTTCAGGAAACAATGCTCATCTAATGGCTTCCATGTTAGTCGCTTGGAACAAAACGGAACTACTTTGTGCTAGGTTGAAGTTCTCAATGGGCCAATAGACTACGGATGGAATCCAGCAGCACCAAGAAAGCGATGCCGAGTTAAAACACGTCCAGAAGTTAATTGATCTAATCTCGCAAGAGATTTTGTCGTCGTCCTAGAACCTGAAGTCGAATTGGGCGCAATGGATTATGTGCCATTAACGATTGTTAACTATTATTGGAAACCAACGATGGAAATAAATACATCTTCGTAATAATGACTTACTTAACAAAATGAGAAAAATGCAGTTCCCAATTGAGCAATTCGGAAGCCGTTACCTGGCGAACATCTTGGTGAAAGAGTTTATACCTAACCCCTCTTTTTTGTAGAACAGAATAACCATGCAAACAAATATGGGTCGGATAAATATCTCATTAATCTTAGATGTGACTCTTTTGGTCAACTGGTGTTTAACGTGATTGGTTGACAGCATCTTGTGAATGTCCAGTGTGCTGATTTAAAAGCAATTCCCTTTGGGGTGTTCTTAAATAGACACTTGGGTTTAACCGTTCTGACTCCGTGAGTAGGTGTGACATGCCACCAGATAGTTGTATTGGTAGGATAAGTTAAAATTATTGTATTTAGTTATTTCATATTCATATTGTTTATTATTTATTGTTATTGCTTATTTATATTGGTTAATATATTTGTTGTTTGTTTCCTTCTGTTCGTCTCATCATCCACTTGGTTAGGTTTTTGCTATCAGTAGAATACTTACCAGGTGGTTAAATAACCTAGACCTGAGTAAGAAGTGCCTCTAGTACAGCAACCCCTAATTCCCCCAGGCGTGACATTATCAATTACAGGAATTTAATGAAATAAAACTTTTATAAATATGTTAAAATATTATTCACGGAAACAATAAAAATTTATATTATAAATTATTACTTGAACGATTAGGTAAATATAGGATTTCCTGATCGAATTAAAAGAGAAAATTTTCTGATAAATGTAACAATTTATAGTTTTTCCATGTCATTTGAAGGCTGGAAAAACTATTTTCCACTCAATTTTCGGCTTCTTCAATCTAATTTTGATATACGATATACGATGGCGATTTCAGATTCCCAACTGCTTTTCTCTCACATAGACAAATGCCGCATCATTTATTTTATGTATTGAGACTGGAAAATTTAAAGAAAAAAACCAATGACTTGTAAAACAATGCCCAAATGACCTTCATTTTTCCTACTATTATTGTTATTTCATTGAACTTTTTCTCTTTGAATGACCGGATAATTTTCAGTAATATATTTTAGTTAATCATTTAAGTTTTTTTATATATTTATTTATTTATTTATTTATTTATTTTTACGGGAAATACCCCATTAAAAACAATAAAGATTATAATAAATCAAAAATACAAAATATTCTTATACGACGTGTATATCGATCTCCGACTATAAACCCGAAATAATTAATATAAATGGAACTTTAATTTAAAATAATTTGCTTTGCTGACAACGCAGTTATAATATCGGAAGATGAGGATAATTTACAAAGATTACTTTACAAATTTGAAACAGTAGCAAAGTAATTAAACATGGTGATTTCTGTCCAGAAATCAAAGTCTCTGACAATATCAAGGGAACCTAGAAGGTAACAAGTTAGTGATCTACAATAAAAGTATAGAACAGATCATGTCCTGTAAATACCTAGGTATTAAAATCCCAAGTAATAGAAACCTGAAAGAAAAAGTTCGAACACAAACAATGGCGGCAGCCAGGGTATTAGGATACCTTAGAGATGTAATATGGAGGAATAAATTTATGAGTATCGGAAGCAAGACGCGAATTTACAAGGCATATGTACGACCTATTATGACTTACGCTACAGAAACACAAGCAGAAACAGCTGCTACTAAGCAAATGCTCAGAACAACTGAAATAAAGATCAATTATGGGAAGATCTTAGAAACAGAGTGAGAAGCAGCAACATCAGATCCCAATGTAACATACAAGATGTTGTAAAATGGTCCAGAACAAGAAGAAGAGCATGGGGAGATTATGTCAACAGAATGCCTGACAATTGACTAGCTAAAATCGCAAAAGAAGAGAAATCAACCAACTGTAGACCACCAGGAAGACCTCTAAAACGATGGTACGAAAACTGGACACAACTTAGGCTACAACTTTGAAAAAACAAGACATTGTCTTAAAATAAAAAATGTAGCAGAAGAAGAACTTTAGTTTATGGCTATAAGTTAATTTATTTATAATCAGTGGTATCCGAATCAAATGCTCTTTAGGTGCATAATTCGATATATTAAAAACATTCACGATTTAAGTTTAAGTGTGGCAAAAACTAGACTTGTTTGTTTATCATTTTACCAGTAGCGCAGAATTATTTCCTCTTAGAAATTTAACATGGTCTGTGTGAAGTGTAAAGTTAATATTCAACCAGATGACTTGATCTCTTCTAAAAGTTGTTCTCGATGTTTGACTTAAATTCCTCTGGGCTAAAAGTCATGGATCTCAAAGGAAAAAGATCCTAAGGTTTTATTGTAAATGTCAATAGGACATGAAGATAATCCCGAAGCTGCTTTTGAAAACAAACAAAGTAGAAATAGAGTTAAAAAAAAGTGAGAGGTGTCAAGGGACACCCGGATGGAACGAAGTTCCTTTCGATAATTAGTAAAGGAATTAGTAATTTGTAAACACAACAGAGAGTTTATACATACATAAGCATTTATTGTTGTCTGTATAAAATCTCTACTTACCTACCTAACTCTATCAGCAATATCCGGAACTTGTGCAGAAACACTGTCAGGATACATTATTGTTATTATTTTCTATTATTTTAATATTTATTATCAACAAAAAACCTGTATAAACTTAACAAAGTCGCGACACTACACTGTTCCAAGCAAAATAGAAAATAGTAAATCCATTATTTTCAACAGTTCGTTTCTTTTAACAAAAGTGTCCATTTATACAATACCAGAGGTTAAGATGATATACATCTACCTAGAATTACTTTGTATTTCAATTTAATTTAAAACAGGAATTAACAATTTAATACAAAATTTTAAAATTAAAATATTTGACAGTAACTGACAGTTAAGGTAATTTGACGTAGGTACCTAACTAGTCAAGTTAAGAACTATTTTTGAAATGTTTATGAATTTATTGATTTATAAAAACATAATGAAATAAAATATAATACTATTATAGGTAATTATTTTTTTTCTACAGTATTTTCTTTTTAATGTACATTTTCTTCAATACATAGTATAAAACAAAGTCGCTTTTTCTGTCCCTATTTCGCTTTGTATGTTTAAATCTTTAAAACTACCCAACGGATTTTGATGCGTTTTTTTTTAATAGATAGAGTGATGCAAGAGGAAGGTTTATATGTATAATAAAATCCATTAAGAAGTGGAGGTTTGAGGTTTCTAATGTGATGTCGTTAATTATCAATTTTTTTCTGCTTACATTGCATACGCAGGCTGAACCCTACGAGATGTATCAAAATAATGTACTAATTATTTGTACACCTTGAAAAGGTCTACAGAAAACTCTGCGATGCTTAAATACATTCTTGATTTAATATAGATCTATATGGTCCTTTACAGCACAAGATTTAAATGAATATTTTTGAAGATATTGCAGATTTAAAATTGCAGGACGTAGCGCTTGCGGTGGTACCAGCCGGCAGGAGCGGCGGCAACGGAGGCCGCGATTATCCTTATAGCACTTTGAATTTTGCAGCGATCGGACGCGTCTATTACGAAATTAATCATTATGACGCTACCCTAAGGTGGCGCAGTTGAGATGTTATAAATTAACACCTGTAATTCTTACATAATTAAGTACTATGACGCCACCGTAAGGTGGCACAGTTGATATCTCATATATTTAAAAGAGCAAAACTTACTTACCTAAGAACTATGACGCCACCGTTAAAAATAAAAAAATAAAAATTGGAAAAAACATTAGTGTTAGGCGATGCGAAGTTCGCTGGGTCCGCTAGTTTAATTTAAAATAGTGTCTTTTTAATTGTAATATATCTATCTATGAGAGAGAGAGAGAGAGAGTTTTTTATTTTTTGGTCTGTGAGAGAGAGACAGACAGACAGAGAAACATGCGTGTGTCGTGTCGTGTCGTGACATATTTTGGTCTGAATTTTTTTCGGCTGGTCTCTAGCCTCAGTCGTAACTGGTCGTAACGCCCAAAAGGGAACTTAGTTCCAAAAATGTTCGCTCCAAACTTAATAAACGATAATGAAATCTCTTGCCATGAAGTAAATGACAGGCTTATTAGGCAAAAAAATGTTATGGTTTACAGTACGATAAGAATATTTTGATAGATATTTTGAAAGCAATCTTTATTAGCCTAGCTATTTATGCATTTTAAAATTCTAAGAGTCGGCAACAAACAAAATAGTAACAGATGATTAAAAGTTATATTGCCAGACGCTTATATAGCAAGACAAATACTACAAAAAAAGAATGTGGCTTTTTTATTTCTAATGACTTAACGTCAATGCAGCAAGCTAAACGAAGTTAAGAAAGAACTTAATGCTAGAATGTTAAATGGTGAGCCTAATTTAAACTCAACAATTTTCCGCTGGTATTGCGAATATCAACATGGTCGCTCCAATCTCAGTGACAAATCCAGGCTAGTTTCATCCAAAACAGCAGTCACACAGCAAAATATTGATGCGGTTTGTCAGCTAATTATGAATGACCGCCACGTAACATACCGGCAGATAGAGGCATTTTTGTGCATTTTTAAGACCTTGTTTAAAAAGATCTTTCATTAGGAACTGGGTGTTACGAAGTTGGATTCCCGTTGAATCCCTCATTTTCTCACAGAAGAGCAAAAAGCGGTTCGAGTCAATTGATGTCGAAAAACATTGGAACGGTTCAACAAAGAAAGCTTAAGATAAACTGGATTTACCCTCCGAACCAGAAAATAAACACCAATCCGCTGTGTGGGTGTTTCACGATAAAGAAAAACCAACAAAAGTGATACCTACGTTCTCGAAGTAGGTAAAAAAACGGGTATAGTAGTTGGTACTGTAGAATTATTTGCGTGAAGTATCTTTTACTATTTCTCAACATTGGGGAATTTCATTTTAACAATAAATAATTTTTCATATCACATGCATTAAAAAAGCTTGTTTTGTCAGTCGAAACAATACAATTTCAGACCAATGCAACTGTCAGTCAGAAACTGACAGTTTTTTCTGCCCTAAGGGAGAAACAACGTTATTTCTGGCCGGCACATTCATTTATTTATTATTTATGTCTTTATTTCAAGTCTGTCAGAATCGCATTTGTAATAAACAAAAGCAAATAAAATCATAATCGTCTGACAGCTGTCGTCAAATCGTTGTCAAGATATTACTACGCTATTTGTCTGAAATAGTCTTACTTCAACTGGCTACAGAGATCAAAACTCGCTGTTTTAATGCATGTGATATGAAAAATATTTTGTGTGGTACGGGTTGAAACAAAGACGATTTATAACTAGTGCGAGAGTTGACTGCCCGAGCTTGATTCTTCACCCCTTGCCACACAATATACTATTTTTTATTGATTAGCGTATATTTATTATTATAAATATATGCATATACATAAGAAACGAAACCCTTTGATGCTGAGAAGATTTCATTTTATTAATATCAATTATTATTATTAATTATTGATTATTAGTACTCACTAACAGATGTTTTATAGGTGTATATGATTTATATAAAAATTAAATATGTAATATAAAAATAATATTGGTCACTTTTGATTGTTTGCGGTTAAGTGCTTAAATAGTAAATAAAGAGATATTACTCACTGTTCAGTCTTCTGCGTATCATCGGATTTCTCAATTGAAGAATATGTAGATTCACTTAGTTTTCTTTTAAAATGTTCAATGTCACAGAAAAAAACTTGCCAAGATATAAAATTTATGATTTTTCCTGGCTATCAGATGATAATTCTGGATTTGACCATGACCATGACCATCATTCATCATCACCAGAAATATGACTTATACAATTCGAGTTATTGCGATGGTCTAGGAAATTTTAGTTTGACCTTACCATCATGGTAAATTTTTTTTAAATTGTCAAGGTCATATTTGGACGTAAAATTTCACGCTCTATCGATTCCCCTTATCAAAAATACATGGTTTCATTTAAAAAAATTGATCTGACCATCATCGCCTAACCATGATGGTCACGGTCATGATCAAATCCATCTTAATCATCTGATAGCCAGTGAAAACCAAAAATTTTATATTTTGCAAGTTTTTTACTGTGACCCATGGTTTTTGAGTTAAAACGAGGTTTCCATACTTTTTCCTCACCCGGTATATAAAAATCTCGTGTCTCGATGCACTAATCTAATGAAATTTGGAGATATGTATTATTCGTTCTAACTTAAAAAATAGGATATTGTTTATATAAACGATTTTTTTTTATTGCAAATGTATGTTTTTATGCCTTAAGGGTTAAATTCACGCCTAAGTTCTAGGAGTTTTTAATAGATAGCGGTGAGATTTACACAATTTTCCTTAATCATATTTGTTGGTTTTGTAAGTATGCAATAGATGACGCTGTGTTTAAATTTAAACTTTTCTTGGTGCTCAAATTTTCATTTTGCTGTATTTTATTTTGCTTAAAAATTGAGAAAAATTGTTAAAAATTGTAAGAAATTTGGGATAATTTAAAAAAATTATTGAAATGCTTAAAAAATATGTAAAATATCATGAAAAAAAACCTAAAAAATTGTTTATAAATGTAAAAAATTGTTGACAATCTTGCAAAATTGTTAAATAGGTTGAATAATAGCGAACATCATACAGAAATTGGTAAAAATTGCAAGAAATTTGTGAGTATCTAAAATCATTTAAAAAAATAACGAAAAATGGGTAAATCAGAAAAAATTTGCAGAATTGGAAAGAAAACAATTGAAAAACTCAAAAAAAAAATAAAAATATAAAAGAAACACAAAAGAAATAGAGTATAGAAAAAAATCTAGAAAGAAAAAATAAAAATACTTTTATATAAATATGCAATTGCTAAAATAAAATATATAGTAGAATAGAAAAAATGAAAAAAAAAATCAAAATAGGGAGACATTAAAAAATCGTTACAAACGAATTTAAAGTCAAATGAAAAATTACCGAAAAAGCAAAAATAAGAAAAATAAAACCGAGAAAATACCTATAACAGTTGTAAATAGAAGAAAAATGTAGAAACTCGAAAACAAAAACCACTAACAAAGATAAATTACAAAATACAACGAAAAAAATGTAAAAACCTAGAAACATACAAAAAATATGATAAAATAGACTACAAACAGGTTTGTCTTATTAAGAAATGAAATCTTAGCTACAGATTGGAGTTTTTTTTAACTCAAGTGAACAAAACGTAGACGTTCTAGGCAGTTTTTAACAAATTTTTATTTGGTTAATATTGACAAAATATTCCTCCTTAAAACTTAAAAGGGAACAACAAAAAACTGGTAAATTGGTTCACAAACAATCTTAAATCAATGCGAGATCACGTGAATTCTCTAACATTATTTAGTCAAAATTATAAATCTTCCTCGTATAAAGAACTTTACACACAAACACATAAAAAATACAAAAATGATATAAAGTCTGCAAAAAAAACGGCTTATGACTCATATTTATTAAATTCAAAAAATAAATGTAAATCGGCTTGCAAAATAATAAATACGGAGAGAAATAAACAAAAAATAAACGTTGATAAAAAGTCCCAACTTTCCTGTAATCAGTTTAACAATTTTTATGTATCAGTAACCGAGAATATCGTAAAAGATTTACCAACAGTGGATCATGATACGCTATTAAATATAAGCAGATCAATTCATACTTTTAAATTAAAGATGGTTACAGAAGGAAGTTTTTGATACTATTTCTTTAAACAGGTCCTCGTCGGTTGACGTTTATGAGCTTAGTTGCTAATAAATATGTGTTTTTCTACGAGTCGATTTCCTCAAGCATTTAAAATAAGTAAAGTAATTCCTCTGTTTAAGAAAGGGGATATAAAAAGCCCTAATAATTATCGCCCAATTAGCATTGTACCTTTGTTTGGTAAAATTATAGAAAAGCTTTTAAAAACCAGCTTACAGTTTATCTTGAAACCTTTAATATCCTGAAATTTCTGAACGATAATCAGTTTGCTTTTAGACAGAGGCGATCTACAGTGAAAGCTTTATTAAATGTTGTAGCGAGCGTATTGGAGGGCCTGGATGCGGGTAGGCATAGCATTTTAACATTTTTCACTCTGCGATTTGAGTAAAGCTTTCGATTGCATTTCACATAGCATATTATTTAAAAAGCTTGATATTTATGGTTATTGACATTGGACATTGAGTTAAATCTAATCGACAGCTACACATCAGGTTGGTAGAACGTTGTTTCTTTAACGAGACATTCTCTAAAAAAGGAGCTTTAAACTATGGTGCCGCTCAAGGATCTGTATTGGGTCCTTTATTATTTATTATATATATATAAATGATTTAGTTTAATATATGGAATCAACTTTATGCACAAATTTTGCTAATGATGCTAGTTTCAATGATTAAAGTACAGGCATTGATGAGCTTTCAACTTTGTCCAATCAATCTTTAAATAAAGATAATCTTGGTTTAAGGCACATAACTTACTTCTTAATAGAAACAAAACACAAATACTTAAAATACCCACAGATTCTAGGCTGGCGCAGACGGTAATAGTGTCAAGCTGCTTGGCTTAACAATTGACGATAAGCTTTCATGGGGCGTTCTCACGGAAAATCTGTCAAGAGAATTGTCAAGTGTCATATTTTTAATTAGGAAATTTCGCAGCTTTGTTAGTTTGAGCGTTTTAAAATCAAGTTATTTTGCGTTGTTTCACTCCTAGATTTCGTATGCAATTCCTTTGTCGGGCCAAAGCTCAGCTTCTCTAAATATTTTTAAAATCAAAATAAAGTTATTAAAGTCCTATGTGGTGTAGGTTATCGGGAACATTGTAGACCATTATTTAAAAAAAACAGAATCATACCCATGTGTTTTTATTAACTTCACTTTATTGGAAATATATTCAATAAAAAATAAATTACCATCCTCACACAAAAATCAAAACTATGCAATGCGGGGACGACAGATTAACGATTCCACATCATAAATTAGCAAAATCAAAAGCAAATTCGCAAAACCTTAATCTATACAATGTTTTGCCTAAAAACCTAAGAAATTTATCTTTAGATTAATTTAAAAATTTTTAGTTTTAAACTGTTTTTATAGCTTTGACGCGCTAATTTTTAAAAACCTCAATGGATTTTTTTCTTAAATAATATGAAAAGTGACGCCTTTTTTTGTTTATATTTAAAAACACTTTGTCTATTGCTAATGTTGCTTTATTTTTGTTCTGTCTTTTATTCTTTGTTTTTTGTATAAATTATTTTTACGTATGTAGTGTATATATATATATATATATATATATAACAAAATGTTAAAGATGATACATAACGTATCTAGTGCCATACTGTCAAAAGTAATAGTTGTACTCGCAACGTTGTTCGCGTGGCGTGTGATTGTTGTATAAAAATTTCTTACCCCACCCCATTTAAGGAATGGGAGAGAAATTTTTATACACCGGATGTTAAGTTGAAAAACGACAAATACATCTGTGAAAACCGCATTCGAATCGGATCAGTAGTTTTCATGTGATGCGCGCACAAACATACAGACAGACAAAAAAATCTAACCACATTTTTCGGTTCTGTTTCGATGTACCCGCGACGTCGTTTGCGTGGCGTGTTGATTTTTGTATAAAAATGTTTTTCCTCACCAGATGTTAAGTTGAAAGAAGACAAATACGTCTTTAAAACCGCATTCGAATAGGATCAGTGGTTTTCATGTGATGCGCGCACAAACATATACATTCCTACAGTTTTATTATATGTATAGATATATTTAATTTTTAAATTGCACCTTATGTATATACAATTTTTATGACTTGCTATAATTTACAAATTTGTAAAAACATAGTCAAATAAACGTTTCAGTTTCAGTTGAAAATACAGATATTTGTCATGATCTTGTTTTTGTCATTTTAATTTTAAAACACTCACAACAAATCTGTAGGTATTGGACAACATCATCCTGTATTTTTTGGACAAAGACTTCCGGATGGTAAAAGCTAGCGACATTGGCAAGCTTTTCGTTTCCGGTTTAAATCTAACAGCTGGTTACGTGAACGGAAGAGATCCGGCAAAGTTTCTTGACAATCCATTAGCAATCGATCCCACTTACGGGAAACTGTATCGCACCGGGGACTATGACCGTCTAGAAATGAACTTTTTTATGGTTACGAAGGACACACACCAGTTCTCCGCCTAAAATCTGAGGGCAGTGTTAATTCCGTTTAAGTGGAGAAAACCAAAGTAACAGGATGAGTTAAGTCTTTAATGCAGGTCAAGAGTCAAGGTTATATCTAATATATTTGAATAATAAATTCTTATGTATATACAATATGCCTGAAAAAGTTGGCAACAAATGGAAACTATTCCTATTTAAAAAAAATTATTGTCAACATTTTTTATACCCATAATTGACCATTTTCAATTCATTGAAAAAACTGTTTATGTTTTAAAACATTTGAATAACTTAAGTAATGTCATTAAGCTTTAAAACGTTTGTTTATAATAGTTGTACATAATTAAATGGTAAAAATGCCGTTGAAATTAAGTCTGGCAGATCTAATTAAAACTGATTTAATTGTTGGAGATATTTCAAAAAATTATAGGGATGCTGCCATAATCTTTAATAATAGACGTCATGATAAAAATGAACATTTTACAACAGTAAGTAATATAGGTACTAAAAAAGTTTAAGAGTTGTGGAAATATTGATAATAAATTTAAAGAGAAGCATCAGGCATGGGTTGGTACTAAAAAAATTCATAATCTTATAATGCTTTTACCAGTATAAAATTCTAAAGATTCGCTACAGAAAAGGTCAGCTTTATTTGGTGTGAGTAAAGAAAGATGTAGTTTCAACGGTATCTAGACACGCGGTAGCGTGTCAAGCCAAGTTCAAGCAAAGAAACTGGCTAGCCAGCGCCAAGTGTAATATTACACGAACCACTTGGTGCCACTTTTGACTCTTCTATAACCCAAAACCTCTTTAACGTAAACACATAAAACTACGTGTGTTTAATTATATCCATAAGGACATCTGGGAGCCCAAATTTCATGAAGCTAGCTCAAACGGTTATAAAGATATGAAGGTCAAAAAGTCTTAAATTTTAGCACTGACTGACTGACTGACATAAGTATGTACCTAAACCTAACTTACTTCCAGATGACCTAGAAGGGTGAAATTTGGAATCCAGCTCGGTAATTGTATGTAAGCGTAGGAAAAAGTCTAAAAATAAAAAAAAAGTTAAAAAATAGAGGGTGATTCCATACAAAACAATTTTTTTAATTGTAGCGTTGGAACCGTTACAAGCAGATCTTTGAAACTATCCCAATATATGTATGTATATTGCTATATTTGCTATAAAACAGAAATATAAAAATAAAGTTAAGTCAAAAAATAAGTGGTGTCCCCATACAAAAATCTTAAATAAGCGCTAAACAAACGGTGTGTCGTCGGCGGCGCGCAAATTAAATTGAATTCAATCGATGAAATAGACTGTCCACGGTATTTAAACAAGCGAGCAAAGGAAGTGCTGAAAAAGAACGAGGATAATTCATCATTAACCGCTGGATTAGAAGACGTTATCACGATCAAATTGGGTGTGCGAATTATGTTGCGTAGGAATATACATGTTAGTAAAGGGCTAGTGAACGGCTCTATTGGAGTTATAGAGAAAATAAACTGGGATGTCGATAGAAACAATAGTGCACGTAAAATTATTATCAAATTAAATAATTTAACTTATGAACTAGAACGTGTCAAGACTAAGTTTCAGATATTAAATAATGTATATGTTCACCGGGAAACGCTCCCTATTTGCTTGGCTTACGCTATTACCATCCACAAATCACAAGGACTTAGTCTGGACAGCGCTCTTCTTGACATAGGACATAGACACTTCGATTTTTATATAGCAGAGGACAGGCCTACGTTGCGCTCTCCAGAGTTAAAACACTAGACGGAGTACACCTTATTAATCTAGACCCTAGTCAAATTACGACACAAGATAGTTCAATAGTAGAATATAACCGCCTGAGATCGTTACCTATATCGCCCGGACTTAGCTAATTTAATTATAAAGAGGAAGCAGATAATGAATGGGCAATGCGCACTATTGTCTCTTACATTCAAGAGAATGTAGACAATAGCTTAAAAAATATAACCATGCAGCGGAAACGCAATAAAAAGCATTAAATCTCAATACCTGCCTAGTTTTCTTTACAAAAAGTAATGATATCCCACCAAAAACATAAATGTAAAAAGGAGAGCCAAGTTCAATACAAAAATTATGCTTGGCTCTTGGCTGTGGGCTTCGCCGCAAAAAGAATGGAGATCTAAATGAGTGCCAAGTTATATGCAAAATCCAAATATGTATTTATAGGAACAAAATAACATTATGATCAAATATTAAACTCTATTTCTTTGCTTTATTGAATACCTATAATAATTGTTGTTATTTAAAAATGTGAGATCTTAAAGAAGGTTAGATTTGACTTGGCCAGTTTTTATTAAATCAGTTATTTTATAAAGTTATTTAACATATATTTTTTAATTCTGATAATCCTAATTTTTCTATCCAATCTAATACTAATACAGTTTGAAAACTATTGTATGGTGTGGAATTTATAAAAATAAACTAATTGCAACATTCTTTTTTGTACTACTATGAATGCTAAAAGTTTTCTAAAATTATTAAGAAATGAGATTCCTGAATTCCTTGATTAATTCCAATAATAGAAAGGCAACGTATATGGTACATCATGTTATAGTAATAGACGTAATTTTTTTAGTCTTATTACTATGTCAATCAATAAGACCAAAAATTCAACTTCAAACTGTTTCAATATTAATTCAAATATGTAATTTTAAAGCGTTTATCTATAAGTTTTAATTAAATTTTACTACATTTATTTTTTTAAATACATTCTATAAAGAATGTATAGGTAAGGTGTATTTTCATTTTGGAAATTTTCCACTGGTAACCTCATTTTTTAGATGATTTATAGAAAAATAAGCGGTTAAAAAGTCTTTGACTATAGTTTTTTAGGAATGGGTATTTTTATAATAATAATTGGGTAGTATATTATATTTAATAATATTGTAAAAGTAAAAAAAACGAAAACAAATATTGAAAAAAAAAATTAGGGGCGTTGGGGGTGATTTTTAAAGGGTGAAAGTATTTCAGATGTTATTATTTCCCTGAGCTACCCCAGATAAAAAAAAATAATCATCGAAATCGGTTCATTTTTCACCGAGATATAGCAAATTTTTCCGAGCGTTGCCAATTTGAAGTTGCGAATTCAGTTTTCTTTGCATCGCGCAAAGAAATACCCACCACTACCTCTGTGCCTCTGTGCCGTCACTTGAAAAAAGGTCAACCTTATTTGTTATTTTTAATTACAAAAAACACTTTTAATTTAAAATAACTATAATTAATTGAAAATATAGGTTTTGATTAATAAAAACCGCCGTATTAGTTTTGTAATTATTGTCATAAATTAAGCGCTGTGATCTTTTGAAAACATTATGCTAATTCGGCTCCCATTGGTCGTAAAAAACTTTTTTTTTGTTTTAAATCTTCGTCTTGATGTCAGCTATTTACAATAATTAGCAAATTAAAAAATTGTAGGATAAGTAGGGGGCGTTGCAGCTCCTAATGTTTATAACTACAATTTAACATCTTTATAAATAACAGTTTTTAACAGATGAAAAAGTTCTTTTTCATTACTTTTCAATATGATGTAAAAATTTAAGGCTTATGGAAGAAAATGCGACTGAAATACCATTTTTTTTTGCCAATCCAATACGCACTGAAAGTTGAAGGTCGCGGGATCAACTAATTTATGCATCTCAGCAACAAAATAATCGATCGTGGCCTACAACATCTTATTCTATTTGGAATTAAGTAGGGTTGAACGTTATACCTTTAAAATTAACAAAAAAGCAATTTTATAGGAACAAAATAATATAATATTAAGTTTTTTTATTTTAACCTTTATTTTTTATTTTTGCAATAACAATTAGATTAAATTAAACGCATTAAGGCACAAACTAAAGATTTTTTAAAATACTTTTATAATTTATACAAAAAATGCTTATACACACTTTAGGCAAGAAAATAAGAAAAACCAAAACATAAGCATTTTTCACCTACGAAAGTTCATAAATACATAATAAAATTTTCTGTTGAATGACTGGGGAATTGCTTTTCATGTTTCCCTTTATAATGCAGGCCAGGTCACATTTATTCCTGAATTAAAGATTACTATTTTCCCTACAGCCTGGACTAGATTGGGATTACCCACTTAGGTAAAGAGATTAAGTAAGGTTGAATTTGTTAAATCTAGTTTGTCATTTAAAAGCAATTTAGAATGTTTATATTTATTTATATGTATCTCCAGAGATTTTAAGAGGTTCAATTTATGGCCTTTCCGTTGAATATGTTTGGCATAGTTTGAATTACCACGATTAATATCGAACGATCTTTTATGTTCTTTTTTAAAGGATACATACATATAATTTTTCGCAAGTACCACATGTTAATTTATACACTCCTGAGGACTGTAATTTATTAGTTTTTGTCTATTATTCTTTAAAAACTTACTTATTGTATTATTAGATTTAAATGCAACTTTAAGATTATTTTTATTTAAAAATTTTGAAATTTAGTTAAAAGGTTTACCGTTATAGGTAATTAATTTAAAGTTATTTGTGGTATCATTACTAATTAGATAAACTGGTTTAAATCCATTGTTGACAGCAATTTGTTTAATCAAATTAAGTTCTATATTAATGAGGACATTGGAATATTAATTAATCTATGTATCAGACTATTATAGCCTGAAACTTTGTGTTGGTATGGGTGATTAGATTTATTGTAAATTGTAGTATCCGTATGCGTTGGTTTGCGGAAAATTAAGAAATCATGTTTATTATCATGTTTAGTGATAGTTAAATCTAAGAAATGTATTTTATTGTCTTGTCCGGGAAATTAGTTTCCGTCCACTATATGCAGGTGTCCATTATTAGGAGGGTTGATCAGAAATATATATGTACTTGGAATGAAATTTCGAATTTCGGATAAAATACTGGTAAAGGCAATTTATCAATATGATTGCCTTTGAAACATCTTGGACTCTTTGCCTTCTCTATAACTAATGGATTTTGTTTATCGCCGAGCATGTTTGTACAGAATAAAATTGTTAATCAGTCCTTCGCGGACTTTCCACCTGTACATATTTCAATTAAAAAAAAAACTAGTGTGGCAGTCAGTGGGACTGCCGGCAGAAGTTTTACTTCTATGCACGCGCATGGATTCATAAATTTGTATGCGAATGATTTAGCAAAATCATTATATGATATTCGTTGTAAGCGACCCCAAAAACCTCCTTGTACCGAGTGCACACTCTTTTTGTATCGAATTTGCATAAAATTCCCGGAGACAAGGTCCGTCTTAAGCACCACACAATATCGCCATTATTATAATCGTATTTAGCGACTCAAAAAACCGCCGAGTACAAAGTGTGTACCCTAGACACCAAGTGGCGCGGAGACTTTCGGCATCATGATATTCGTGTTCAGCAACTTCAAAAACCCCGAGAATATAAATTGAAACCATTTTCAGCAATACTTACCGAGTTGTAAGTTTTCTTTCTATTGTCTGTTCGGAATGTTCTTTTCGAATACAGAAATGCAATTTCCCATTTATACATTATAAAAAATAGCGACAAATTTCCTGATACTCTAACAAATTCAGTGCAAAAAAAGCATTCCGATCCATGTTACAAAATTCGGAGGTTTTAGTGCTTTATTTCCTCGAGTATTCGTAAAAACTCTGTTTATGTAGCCAACAACTTTAAAAGCATAGAGCAGAATATACTGCAACCATGTGACGGTACTTAAGACTTCAATACAATAGTCATTACTGAATATTATTATTAATATAAAATGCTAAACATTATATGTTTACTTACGTGACAGAATTATAAAATAATCTGTCAAATAATCATGTGATCCGTCACTATGATATTCATACATTAGTTCGGACTGTTTTTTGTATATCTATTCCTTTTTAATGTACTGAATGTTGAAACGGTATTCAAAAGACTTATAGTTATGACTAATAACATGTGGTAAATATTTCATCTTTGTTTTTACCAACCAATATACCTTATAAGTGTTTCTGCCTTTCTCTTACTTACACCATTACATATGTAATGATTTTTCCCATTTAACTCTACACAAATCTTTCCGCCGATAGACTGTCAGCCCAAGGTATGAAAAATTGAACGATCCTTGACCGTATGCCCTTTGAAGATTCGACTAGAATATATGTGCCAATTATGTTAAATTTGAAATAGAACTTGCATCCTGGTTCTATAGTTGCAAAATTCCGGAAAATGTTGAAACAAAATTATGATAAATTTTAACAAAAGTTGACCGTATGCCGAGGTAATGAGAAGAAAGTTAACGAAAAAATAATCCAGCGGAAAAAGGTCGGCATACGTGTAGGGTGGTCCCAAAGGGATGTAATAAACCCTTGAAATTGCAGACAATTGTTATACCTTCTTTATGATAGCTGACCGTATGCCTCTAAGAGATTTTTATTATTTATGACGTACCATATACTTATGCCTAACGGCATACCGATCGGCTGGTTCCAAGTGGTTCCTAACCTCCAAAACATGTGTCGAAAATTTTTTATTCTTTTTTATGATCGTTAACTATATGCCATTAGCAAATATGATAAATTGTAATCAATGCTATCATATGTAGCTTTGGCATACAGATCGAGTGGTCCTAAAGTAGTGGCATACGTATCAAAAGATGTAAAAATTTTAAATGACTTTTCGATGATCACTGACCGTATGCCAATAAGTTTATCATTAGACAATACTAAAATGTAATGCATAATGAAAGGGCATACGCTCATCGCGGTCCCTAACATCAAAAATTAAAATTGAAGTTAAATATTAATTTTTGACAATCGCTGACCGTATGCCATTATGTATATTATTAAATGATTGAAAAATTAAATACCCTGCAAAAGGGCATACGTTTTTAGTGGTTCCATACCAAAATTATCAGCTGAAATATCTATTACTCCGAACGAGCATCTCTAGTGTGTATGTGAAGTGATTGTGTAAGTATATGTATTAGACGCAACCAAGCTTCGACCAGGTGATCATCGATTCTCCGCAAATAATATTCGAATTTTTGAGGTAACGAACCACTAAAACCGTATGCCCTTTGACAGGGTATTTAATTTTTTTATTTATTTAATGATATACATAATGGCATACGGTCAGCGACCGTCGAAAATTAATATTCAACTTCAATTTTAATTTTTGAAGTTAGGAACCATGGTAATCGTATGCCCTTTCATTATATATTAGATTTTAGGATTGTTTAATGATAAACTTAATGGCATACGGTCAGTGATCATAGATAAATCATTTCAAATTTTTACAACTTTCATATACATTTCTGAGGTGAGGAACTACGATAACCGTATGCCTTTTTGCAAGTGGTCATTTTATAATGTAAACTTCAATTTTAAGTAGATTTTTTACGGTTAAGAGTCATAAAATGGAATAAAAAATTTTCGACACATGTTTTAGAGGTTAGGAACCACTTGGAACCAGCCGATCGGTATGCCGTTAGGCATAAGTATATGGTACGTCATAAATAATAAAAATCTCTTAGAGGCATACGGTCAGCTATCATAAGGAAGGTATAACAATTGTCTGCAATTTCAAGGGTTTATTACATACCTTTGGAACCACCCTACACGTATGCCGACCTTTTTCCGCTGGATTATTTTTTCGTTAACTTTCTTCTCATTACCTCGGCATACGGTCAACTTTTGTTAAAATTTATCATAATTTTTTTCAACATTTTTCGGAATTTTGCAACTATAGAACCAGGAAGCAAGTTCCATTTCAAATTTAACATAATTGGCACATATATTCTAGTCGAATCTTCAAAGGGCATACGGTCAAGGATCGTTCAATTTTTTATACCTTGGGCTGACGGTCTACGAGTGCACGAATAGAAGTATAACTTCAAAAACATGTTACTCGGCAGTGCTCTGTAGAACAACCCGGTTTTATCGATGTTAAAAATATCTCTTACTAAATATACTTCCATAATACTTTTTAATTTAGTATTTCAATCTTCTAAGATATTAAGGTCAATATGAGCCGCTCATCCACAAATAGCCTTGAGTGTTATGCTGTGTCGCATATAGAATTTTTCTAGCCATCCGTTAGAAGCCTTAAAATTATCAAATTTGAGTTCTCTACCAGCTTTTTCTTTAACTAAGGACCCATTTCACTATTAACATCATCATTTAGACACTTTAGTAAATCAGTTTTATTTCTTAAAATATCACTTATTTGAGATTTCCCTACTTTATATTTTGCTGCCACTTTTCGAAAAATTTCACTGTTTTTTTACTGTCTTTGATAATTTTAATTGTTTCATTTTATTTTAAACGTTTTCTTTTTTGGCCTGCCATATCGAATAATCTACAACTGATCAACAGTAAACTTTTAATCAAGAACGTATTTAAGAAGGATGCTCCACTTGCTTGGTGGGGGTATGCGTGCCTGATGGAAGCAATGTGGGCGGCAAGGCGAGAGAAGCGACTGGCGCAAACGGCTACTGCGCATTAGCGCTGTCTTTGTTCTTCTCACTGCTCGTTCAAGAGTGAGAAAGTCAGTAGCGTGCTGGTGTTTGGTTTGTTTTAAAATTTTGAATAGAGTTTTGAATAATTTTCTTGCAATTTGTAATGCGGATAAATTTAAGCAAAATAAGAATTCTATAATTAATCTGCACGAACTATATACATGAAATTTTTCTGAATTGTAATTGAAGTGTATTGATTCATCAATTTCTAAATAATTACCTACTTGGAAAATTTTTAATTAATTAAATTGATGCAATTTATTGATTTCTCAAAATTCAGAATTCAGATCAATTTATTTTACAAAAAACGAGTAATTAATTTTTATGAAAAAGATTAATTCTACTT